>VMDO01000852.1:81038-142470 GCA_007922755.1 Pedetes capensis
AAGATCTGGAGATTTGAAGTTATAGAAGGAAGTTTCCATAAGAAATCACAATTCAAACTTTTAGGGGTGTGAGAGCTCAGGTGTTTTAACAAGGGCTCTGAACCAACATCTTTTTTTTTTTTTTTTGGTACTGGGGGTTGAATCCAGGGCCTTGTGCTTGCATGCTCTGCAAGTGCTGGACCACTGAGCTGCACCCCTAGCCCTTTTTTCTACTTTTTGAGACAGGGTCTCGCTAAATTACATAGACTGGCTCTGGCCTTGAACCTGTGATCCTCCCGCCTCTGCCTCCTGAGCCGCTGGGATTATAGGCGTGCGCCACTGCGCCAGGCTGAACCAACATTTAAAGCATACAACAAGCACAGAATGTTCCATATCCTTTTGTTTTTCCTTATAGAAATAGCAACATGAATATTAATATCTAAAAGCAATTTGGAATAAAAATGTGCTGACTTCAATCCTCGAAATAGAATGCAAACAAACGTATGTGTGGGAGATGGCAGAAGCTTTACCTACAATTCACAATACCAAGAATGCCAAACATAGATTCTTCTGCAGCTTCAGTTAAATATATGGGGAATGTTGTTGTTGTTAGGTGCCGTGGAGTCGGTCCAACTCATAGCGACCCTCATAGGGTTTTCAATGGCTGACTGTTTTGGGATTGCTTTGGGAGTGGGTTGCCAGGCCCTTCTCCTATTTTTGTGGTGCTGGGAATTGAACTTGGGACCTCAGAGACTGCAGCGCAGCGCTCTACCAACTGAGCTAAATCCCAGTCCATACGGGGAATAGCAAGTTGTAATAGTTCCCAAAGCCAAGACACTGACAGAAGTTTGCAATGGGAACTCCAAACTGGGCTTTTGTTTAACCAGCAACCAATCTCTAACTGAATGGAGCACGCACACGCACAAAAATACCAGTACTTCCCATAGTATATTGGCATCACTGCTTTCAAAATGGAAACAGTTATCACCTTTACTACAATAATAAGAATATCAGGGTAGATATACAAATAAGTTGACAACACAAATCTAGGAAGTGGCTTAAGGTTCATTATTGATCTATCACTCCGCTGCATTAAAGCACGGAACATGTGCAGCCACTGCCTTCCACCGACCATTTGTAATTTTCAGGTGACTGGCCAACAATTCAAGAAACAGACCAACCATGAGGTTTCAAATGGACTGACCTGAACTCTCGAGTTTAAAGGAGACAGGCCAGATTTGCCATTCAAATCACAAATGATTTATCCTTTACACAGCATTTGGGATTCCCCGGTTAACTTTGCCAGGGCCATAGCCACCTTCCTGTTGTCAAAGAGATGCCCTTACCTGTGGTGGAGCAGCTGTACTGTGGATACTGTGTGAAAGCAATGGCCCTTTCCAGTCCATCTCTCTCCATCTCTTCAATTGCTTCTTCTGTTAAAGGGTGGACGTACCGGAATCCAATATAGTATTTGTGAGGAGCTGTTTGGAAGCACGAGTGGAAAAGAGAAAGTGCTCATCTTTATATGGATTCCTCAAAGTTTAGCAAACACAATGTGATGTCCACAACAAATAATAGCTAATCTAACTTCCTATGATGCTGATAATGTGGGCAAGTTTAGACTCGTCCTCAGATTGTACCCATTCTATAGCTGGTACACTGACTTCTAGTCACCATTTTCTGAGATCAACACCCCTATCCACACGCTTTTATTTAACACAAAAGTTTTAAAAACTCAAGCACCTATTCTTTACTCTCTGTTCTTAGCTGAGAAGAGAGAGACTCAGGAGGGGGTGGAACTAGCACTTATTTTTAAAGTATAACCTCTTTGCTGGGTAAGGTGGTGGATGCCTATAATCCTCAGCACTCAAGAGGTAGAGGCAGGAGGATCCCAAGATCAAGGCCAGCCTGAGCTACACAGCAAATGTGAGGCAAGCCTGGGTGACTAGAAAGGGTAATAGGAGAAAAAAAATATATCACATATGTTGCCCTTATGGCAAAATTGGGATGTACATATGTTGATAGATATACTCACAAAAGAGACATGCAGGTAGATAGCACACTGTTGCAGGGGAGGGGCACGCAGAGAGTCATGAGAGAGTGAGGGGGACGTTAATGTGAGCAATGTACAATGAAATGTATGTATGGAAATGTCATAATGAGACCCATCAAATTAAAAATTACTAATAAAAAAAAAGTTAAAAAACAAAAAACAAAAAAACAACCAAGGACTAGAAATATGGCTCGGTAGGAGAGCACTTGCCTGGAAGGGCCCTGGGTTTGATCCCTAACACCACTAAATAAGTAAATAAATAAATAAATAAATGGAAAAAAAGACAGCATAGCCTCTTCTTGCACAGTAAACATTTTGCCTTTTTTTTTTTTTTTAATGTAAAGCCCAGTTTTTAGATAAGGAAATAGAGACACTGAAGGTTTAACTTACCTTCCCAAAGCCACACCTAGAAGGTCGAGCTGGAATTGGAAGAGGGTTCCCAACCCCAAAACTCATGCTCCTTCCACAGCCCTGCCTGTTCCCATCCCTCAGTTTTCTTAGACCCCAGCCCAAATGAGTTTCTTAAACAAATGCAACAGCTCTGGGACTCCTAATAAAGTTCTCTGGTAACATATAAAGCAATGCATCAGGTGGAGGCATCAAATGGAGCTTAAAGCAATTGGTCATGGTCCCCAAATGGCCCCAGTATGCTGGAAATCTTTGTGTTCTTCCCCTCTGGTTTCCCCATTCTATCTTGTTGATCCTGCATTTCCAAGGCATCCATATCACATAATCGCAAGTTCAAGACCAGAGGCAGTCTGCATAACTTAGCGAGACCCTGTCTCAAAAAAGTAAAAAAAAACGGACTGGGGGTGCAGCTCAGTGGTCCAGCACTTGCAGAGCATGCAGGCGCGAGGCCCTGGGTTCAATCCCCAGTACCACAAAAAAAAAATTAAAATAAAAAAAAAGATAAGGAGTTTATCCTGAATACGCCTGGGTGCTACTGCTCATAACGTGACCCAGCGAACTATGAAATACTGTAACATGTTACGGAGGCAGAAGCAGAATGTTGATAGCAAGAGAAGCAGGTGTATGTATGGAAAGGGCAGAGAATGGCTCTTTCTGACATTAACCAGCACCACATCTGCTGGGCACCATGTCTAGCCAGGTTGATGTCCAGACCCCTGGTCTGCCTTCAGAGTAGCTGCCCAGGAGACACTGTGGAGAAAACCATGAAAAGATAGGAAGACAGGATGTTAAAGAGCAGTCTGATTCAGTACTCTCGTATTGAGACTGCAAAAAGAAGAGAGAAGGGGCATAAACAACATAATCTACAGATGTCTGTTATCTTTAAGCCACAAATTTTACGCTCTCTTGCATTAAACAGGTGAACTGCAGTTAAGACACACCAGAGGAGGTGACTCTGTAAGCAAACACCAAAGGACTGGTTGTTCCACGATTACGTGTTTCCTGTTAAAACTGCAAATGACGCGGGACGCTGTGGCGCATGCCTGTCATCCCAGAGGCTCGGGAGGCAGAGGTGGGAGGATCGCAAGTTCAAGACCAGAGGCAGTCTGCATAATTTAACGAGACCCTGTCTCAAAAGGTTAAAAAAAAATAGGCTGCGGGTGCAGCTCAGTGGTCTAGCACTTGCAAAGCACGCAAGCGCGAGGCCCTGGGTTCAACCCGCAGTACCACCAAAAAAAAAAAAAAAAAAAAAAATACTGCAAATGATCACAATACCATCAAGGCTGTTTTTAAGCAATTCTTGGAAATCCAGCTGAGGTTTAGCAACACAGTGGAAATTGTCCTCTAATCTGTCTGGAGACGACACGATGATCACATTGACAGAATGAAATCCCTTGATGCTGCAGGTCAACCAATTTCTTTACCTTTACTCACTTGTCCGGTATTTGAAAGTTGCAGTATAAATGCCTGAGGTCTAAGAGTTCCTCAAAGAGTACAGACTAGGGGGGGCAGAGATACTGCCCTTGCAGATAAAGGCAGGGTGGGGGAGTACATTTTGAAGTGAGCAAGAGTATAAAACACTCTGGAAAGAACAGATAGTGCTTTTGAAAGGCCTGCACACATACCATTTTTTAAAAGCGGCAATGCCCTCTGCCTTGATCTATCCTGAGGAATGGACAGTGTTCACAAAGGAGCCTTGCCTATCGTAGTGAGTTCCTTGCTGTAGCCGACTATCCCTGGCATAACCAAGGGAGGGGAAGGAGTGTCTCTGGCATGAATCACCTCCACACCTGGTGGGCACTACATCTAGCCAGAATGATGTCCAGACACCTGGTCTGCCCTCAGAGTGGCTTCCCAGTGGACACTCCAGACAAAACCATGAAAAGGTAGAAAACTGGGCTTTTAAAGAGTCAAACTTTATTAACTCAGCATGTACAATAGTTCCATGGTATGACATGATTATGTGAAAGGTTTCAGAGATGTAGCATTATGCTTTCTAATTTATATCAGATGGTGAACTCTACGCCAACAATGAGTACTAAAAGCTCACTTTGGGGAAATTTTTGCCATGTACCAAGTACCAGGATAATGCCTTTCAGGATTATCCTATTTAATTTTCACAGTGACCACAGGAGTAGATTCTGTTATCCTCTCTTTGGGAGATAAGGCTAAGTAAACTGCCTGAAGTCATACGACCAGGAGCCAGTGGGTAATGAATAAGGCCCAAGACTACCCATGCATGCATTCATTCATTCATTCCAGAGCAGGGCACTGAGAGTTCACCGAGGTGTAGTGCTGCTATTCAGAGGTAAGTAAACTTCCTGAAGATAAGTCAACTGCCTAAAGTCACTAAGCAAAAGTGATTAGGTATGGTCATCTATCACAAAAGAAAGCCTAACTTGCTTGCATTAGAGGGCTACCATGTGTCTGTCAGCTTGTCCTGCTGTGGGGGCTTGCATGTTGCTGTAATGCTGAAACCTATGGCACCAGATTTCAAATACCAGCAGGGCCATCCATGGTGGGTAGGTTTCAGCTGAGCTTCCACACTAAGACAGACTAGGGAGAAGGACCCGGCAGCCCACTCCTGAAACCATTAGCCACTGAAAACCTTACGAATAGCAGAAAAGCACTGTCAAATATTTTGCCAGAGAAGGAGCCCCCCAGCCTGGAAGGCATTCAAAAGACACTGAGGAAGGATTGCCTCTTCTCAAAGTAGAGTCGACCTTGATTACTGAAATGGAGTAAAGCCCCTGGGACCTCCAGTTGCTGATGTGCCAGCACTCAAAATGAGAAGAAACACAGTGGTTGCAACAATGGGTTCAAACATAAAAAGATGGAGTGCATGGTACAATGTTGTGTAGCGTTTCATTCTATTGTAGATAGGGTCACTCTGAGTCAGACCTGACTCGATGTCACCTACAATGATAACAAGCATAGGCTACAGAGGATGGTGATTTGCCAAAGGGTCATCAGTACCAACAACCACCCAAGACCAGGACCCGGATGAGCTACCAATATTCCGAAAAACCAAAAGTAGTCCTCGGAGAAGTGCCTGCCTGCCTCAGTGAAAACTACCAAGCAGGCCTGCTCTATGAAGGACAGGTGTGGCTCACTCACTGCTCCGTCCCTCTGAACCATCCCTGACAGCTGCGCAGTGCTTACATAGAGTGGATGGTTGAGGGATGGATGGATGTGGGAAATAATGGAATGAAAGCGTGAGTAAACGAATGGTCTGAGCAAAGGAGGAAGATACTTTTCTGCCATGTTAGGAGTAAATTAGTGACTGGACAGGCAAGCCAAAGAACATGTCCCCAAAGTTATCGTAAAGAGTAAAGGACTTCTTAAAATGAATTTCTAGAGGACAATGTGTTTTGTCACTGAATTTTTAAAGAAATCACTTCCACAACAACTTCCACGGTAGGTATGAAGTGGGTATTATTATTCTTTGAGGCTTACCAAAGCAGAGGATAATTCATCCCACACCCTGTGTGCTTCTCAGCTCATGTCTTTGCACTACACGGCCACACGTGAAAAGGATCACATACTTGACAACAATTGGAAAAGTGGGTTAAATGCAGGGCGTGTCTTGGGACTCTGTCCGGCCAACCCAGGAGGCTGAGGCCACAGCTGGCTGGGCTGATAGGGACAATCACCAGTGTCATCGTGGAGAGCAGATAGGTAGGAGGAGGTGGGAAGGATACCCTTCTGCTTTCCATTTTCAGGTCTGACATCTCTGTTAGGGCTCTTTATGGTGATGGGTGCCATAACGATATGCAAAATGAAGGAAAAAAGCCAACTTCCCACCTCTTCTGTCCACTAAATAAATTGCAAATCTGATTCATACTAAACCTTTTATCACGACAGACTGTTAATGATGAGAGAGTTTGTTTTCTATCAAGTAGGGGTGAGTAGGGGGTTAGCCAAGTTTCTCTGTGTTGACATTTAAAAAGATGTATTGTGGCATGTGTGGCTGAACTATATTTCAAAAAGCCCTTGAGACAAGATTAAAGGATGTAAGATGTGTCATTAATTGAGTCTCAGGAAATGAGAGGAAACAGAAACAATGATTACAGAAATACTGGCACATATATATATATATATATATATATATATATATATATATATATATATGTTTTTTTTTTTAAGGCCCTTGAGCCACAGCGAAGGCAGGACACAAACGTGACGCTCACAAGCACAACTCAACAATTTTCCAAGTGAGATGATCTGCTAAGGGACAGGAAAACTTTGTCCCTTTTGTGCAACAGGAAATGGTGGATTCTGGAGGCAAGTCAGGTTGATGCTGAATGAGGCCTTCTCCGAGAAGAGGAAAGCCCCTTTAGGTCTTGCTTAAAAGGGCTGTTCTCTTTGAGGGACCCTGGTGTCGCACTCCTGGCTGAGTCCTGAAACCCTAAAATGCATTTGCAATAAATGTATTTCATGTGTCCTAACATGCACATTGCTTTTTTCAATTTTACCCTTTCTCCCATTGGTCTTGGATGCTATTAAATGTGGCACTTGTAGTTCATTCATGCATTTAGTGTTTCACTCTGGGCATGATTATTTTGTATAGAGGTTCTCAGGGGGCAGTTACCAGACATGTACAATCTTCCTTTTCGAACCATGTCCAATGTGGTGTTTTAATACCTTCCCACAGTGGTGTTGCTGCGAGCTGAAAGCAGTCGCCAAAAGTTGCTTATCGTCTCGTAGACAGCTAGCTAGTTCTTCTCTTAATGTTGATCTAATTACTATCTAACCAGAAAGAAAAGGCAACAGCTAAAAATGCTATATAATATCCACCATCCAGAGTTTGTCACTTCTGCCTTATAATCTAGCTCAACTTAACCTTGAACTTCCCCTTTGAAACTAACATACCAAACTTTCTGTTTATTTGTAACACAAGAAGTAATGGAAAAGACCCAATAGTCAAAGGATAATTTCTCAAGAATTCAGTATTATATTGTTGTTGTTGTTAGGTGCTGTCAAGTCCGTATCGGACTCATAGCAACCCTACGTACAACAAGCGAGAAACACTATTATTGTCAGTGCTTCTCTGCTATTCCTAGGGTTTTCAATGGTGGGTTGATTTTGGGGAGTGGGTTGCTGGGTCCTTCTCCTAAGCCTACACCACCTGGTGTTCCCAGGTGGTCTCCCATCCAAGTACTAACAAAGCCCAACCCTCCTTAGCTTCCAAGATCTGATGGGATTGGCCACCACAGTGCTACAGATACAGGCTCAGTATTATATGTTGTTGTTATTGTTAGGTGCAGTCAAGTCACGACTGACTCATAGCGACCCTCATAGGGTTTTCAATGGCTGATTGTTTCAGGATTGCCTTGGGAGCGGATTGCCACCTCCTTCTCTCATCCGTATTATATAGAAACTCACAAACAGAGCTGCTGATACATGCGACAGCATTTGGCATCTAATACCATGTTCTGAATTTCGTATCTACTTCGAAATAACAAACTTAGCACTATATTACTGAGGACTCACCGTACCTGTTTCAGGGGACAGCTCATCCAGCAGCTTCACCATGCCTTCTCCTTGCTTGGAAGTCCACTTCTTGATAGGGGATCCACCTCCAATCCTGCGATACTGCTCTTGAATTTTCGGGGTTCGGCGTTTGGCAATGAATGGCGCCAGCTTACTAAATCATTTAACATGTAGGTAAGTGGATTTTATTCCACCTTAGAAACATTTTCTACTCAATAAAAGAGATAAGCAAAATTTAAAGAAGAACCTAACGATATCAGAAGCTTAAGATCACTGACAATAGAATGTACATTAGAGAGCTAAAGCTAGATACTCCCTAAAGGACTGGTCCCAACCTTGTTAGCACCAGGGACCAGTTTTGTGGATGGGAAGTGGCTGTAAATACAAATGAAGCTTCGCTCGCTCACCTCCTGCTGTGCAGTGAAGTTCCTAACAGTCCCCACACAGAAGACTGGAGATTGCTGCTCTAAGGAATAGCCATCTCTGCACTCATACATTGTTCTAGCCTCACACCCTAAAGATTCAGAGCACTTGACACCCACACGGAGAATCCTGAGCACATGCTAGCTACTATCTTACATTTTGATTCTGTGCCTAACAAGAATTAATATAGAAAATATAGAGGGAACATACATTGCTTTTAACAACATGAACGTTAATCTTATAGCTATAGCTGCAAATGTGGGCAGTGATGTATGCAAAAAAAAAAAAATGTTAAGTGGAGCACCATTCAATGGAACTGAACTGTCGACCAGTAAAGCATTGTTGTTGCCATCAAGTCGGGTCTTACTCATGGCATCCTTCATAGGGGTTTCACTGGCTGATTGTTTCGGGATTACTTTGGGAGTGGATTGCCACGTCCTGCTCCCATTTTTGTGGTGCTGGGGATCGAACCTGGGTCCTCAGAGAGTGAGGAGCAGCTCTCTACTAACTGAGCTAAACCCCAGCCTCTCCAGTAAAGCACAGGTTAAATAAGTTAAAGTATAACCACACGATGGAATTCTAGGCAGTCACAAAAAAATGAGTCAAAAGTATATAATGTGATATGAAAGATATTAAGTTAAAAAATAGCAAGGTGCTAAATAATGTACAGTATGTTCACATTTGTGTAGCACAGTAGGGGAGGGATATATGTGTGTATATATATATATGCTTGGATATACATGGACTATTTCTGGAAGGAACAGTGCTTAGATGTGGTATGTAATTGGGAGGCTGGAATTCAAGGTGAAAGGGATGCCTGCTTTTTACTGTAAATATTTTATGCTTTTTGCATTTTTAGTCATATGCATGTATTAATTTTTCATTACAAAACCTATTTCAAAATAAAAAAAAGGAAAGAAGGAAGTAGAGAGGAAAGAATGAAGAGAATAATCCATATTCAAGCACAAATGAATAATAATCATTGCTTCCCCAAGTGTTAATCAGCCGTTAAGTGCCAAATACAAATATATCTTTAAAAATCTTTAAAGTGCCGGGCGCGGTGGTGCATGCCTGTAATCTCAGCATCTTGAGAGGTGGAGGCAGGAGGATCAGAAGTTTGAGACCAGAGGCAGTCTGCATAACTTAGCGAGACCCTGTCTCAAAAAGTAAAAAAATGGGCTTGGGGTGCAGCTCAGTGGTCCAGCACTTGCAGAACACGCAAGCGCAAGGCCCTGGGTTCAACCCCCCAGTACCGCAAAAAAACAAACAACAATAATAAAAAATCTTTAAACGTCCTTCAGCTGTGTCAAGTTGACTGTAATCTCCAAGGCTCGGGGGAGGAAGGGGCTCAAGGAGAACACTCACGAACTGGCCGTCTCCTCTGAAATTCTTCCCATTTCATATCCTTCTGATTCTCAACAGAAAATACTGCTGCAGCTGTAACTACTACTGTACATGCATTAAAACCATTTAATTCTTTTAAGCTATAGAGTTGAGCTACATGTAAAGACAAACGCACTGCCTGCGTTATAAAAACGTGTTGGTGTTTATACATATCTTACTTTTGAATAGGAAGTGCCATGAGGTCCCTGTCCAAGAAGAGCCTCAGAAGGAAGTCGTGCACTTCTCCGAGCGTTTCGGGACCTCCCATGTTTAGCATTAATATTCCAGTTTTTGGCTTCCTATATAAAATAAAACGCAACCGTTGATTTGTCACACCTTATTTTCCTCCAGAGCAGAGGTTGGGTTCAGCTAACAAACTCTCATTTAATCTGGATACAAAGGTAAAATCCTACAGACTGTTTTGCAACTTATTTGGGAAGCCAGGACTCCACTTCTCCATTGTCCTAGCTCTGACTCTGATCTTTGTCTCTCTCAGTTCCATCCATGACTCTGGTCTTTGCTGGGCTCAAAATGTTTCCTTATGAACTTGTCAGCCCTGAACAAAGATCTAATTCTTTAAAAATGGAGAGTTACGTTGTTGTTGTTAGGCGCCACTGAGTCGTGTTCAACTCATAGCTCAGAGGGTTTTCAATAGCTGTTTTCGGGATTGCCTCGGGAGTGGATTAGCCACATCCTTCTCTCACTTTTATGGTGCTGGGAATTGAACTCGGGACCTCAGAGACTGCAGAGTGGCGCTCTACCAACTGAGCTAAATCCTAGCCCCAGTGGAGAGTTAAGTTAGAAATCTAAAATTGCCCTGAGGCTAAAAGACTTGTATATATTAGTGCCTAATGAAGACCCAAGTTCTTGACATTCCCCAAACCTCAGATTTCCTCACATACTAAACAGAAAGTCCACCATCTACCTCAAAAGGTGGTTGAGAGAAATCAGTGGATAAAGTACTTACTCACTTAACATCATCTGGCACACAGTAAATTCGATCCTACAGCAGAGGGTTCCTTGGTAATTTTAAGTCTCCAAAGTATATCCCTAGCCCATCTCTCATTCTTTCATCTATTCCCTTCTCTTTAGTCACTTATGAATCTATTCATGACCTAAATGATTTCTTACTACTCTGCTTCCTTCTCCAAGACCTGCCTTTACTCCTCCGTTAGTATCTCCTGCTATGATGAACTACACTCACCTGTTTGGCCCTCCTGTGAATCCAATCCTTAGAAAATTCCTACAAGAAATAGCACTAACATTCAAATTAGTCCCAGGCTAAAAAAAAAAATCAAGCAGGAGCAGGAAGAAGCAATTAGAAAGCGAAACTCCATAGCAAATATTTTAGGTCAAATAGTTTCTGTTGTTGTTAGGTGCCGTCGAGTCGGTATCCGACTCATAGCGACCCTCATAGGGTTTTCAATGGCTGACTGTTTCGGGATTGCCTTGGGAGTGGATTGCCAGGTCCTTCTCCCATAAATAGTTTCTGTGGGGGAAAAAAAAAAGTACTATTTATTTTAGACTTCTAAATCCTGCACAATCCAAAGCAGGGCAGGCTAGAAGGTCTCTACTAGTAAATCCTGCCAGGGATAAGGGAGAGCCCAGAGAAAAACCAACTGCTTGCAAAAACTCCAGAAGCCAGCAGAAAACCTTGACTATAGGTATGGAAGAGAAGGTCAGAGTCTAAGCTGGACTATGAAGAACTGGGGGCCACGTGTGTCCCCATGGAGAAAGAGCCACTTTAAGGGCAGTGACAGAAACTGAAGCACCAGGAATGTTTCTTCCATTCATTCTTCTTTTCTTTTCTTTTTCAAGTAAGACATAACTCACCATCTTAAGCTGAACAGTTCAACAGTTTTTAACATATTCATGATGCTGTGAAACTGTCACAACTACCTAATTCCATGACACTTTCTCACTCCTAAAAGAATCCTCATATCCATGAAAGCCACTCTCCATTCACTCTTCCATTTCTTATGGCAACCACTAATCTACTTTCTGGGTCTATGGATTTACCTATTCAGGGCATTATAGAAACAGAATCACATAACTGTGTCTGGTTTCTTTCACTTAGCATAAAATGTCCAAAGTTCATCCATGTGGTAGCAAGAATCAGTAGTTCATTTTAAAATTACATTCTATTGTTTAGCTGTCTCCTCCACTCACTCTTAATAAAGCAGGTAAGAAGTAACTAGCCAGAGGTTTATCTCAAACACCATTATTATAAATGCTGAGGGGTCCACTTCCTAAATCTCAGGCCACCTCTGGCCACCAGTGACTACACCAACCCTACACAGATAGCTCTCTTTTGAAAGATTGTTCTTACTGTGTTCTAAAACCAATGAGATTATTATGACATCTTAATGGGCAATTTTAAATAATTGTTAACATTTGGCAATGATGTTAGGCAGCAGAAAGTACCAACTTTATACAGATGAAAACCATGTTCCTGTTTAAACAAACTTTAGGTGAATGAGGCAGAAATTTGAGTTCTCAGCTCAAATTTTCAGAATAACCACCAATTCATGGGGGAGGGGATCACTTTGTGGTTTTTTGTTTGTTTGTTTGCTTTCGCGGTACTAGGAGTTAAACCCAGGTCCTTGCACCTGCATGCTTTGTAAGTTCTGGACGACTGAGCTGTGCCCCCAGCCCTTTTTTTTTTTTTTTTTTTTTTTTTTTTTTTTTTTTTTTTTTTTTTTTTTTTTTTTTTTTTTTTTTTTTTTTTTTTTTTTTTCTTCACTATTTTGAGACAGGGTCTTGCTAAGTTACGTAGACTGACTCTGGCCTCGAACTTGCGATCCTCCCGCCTCTGTCTCCCAAGCCCCTGGGATTACAGGCGTGCGCCCCCGCACCCAGCCCTGGATCACTTTTATAACACTGTCTTAGACTAGGATTTCTCAACCTTGGCGCTATTGATATTTTGGACATTTTGGGCTGGCGAATGCTCCATTGCAGAGGACTATCCTGTGTGACACGGGATGTTCCATAACATACCTGGCCTCTATCTACCAGATGGCAATAGTGCACACCCCCCTCCGTGTGACAACCTAAAATGTCTCCACACTTTGCCAAATTTGTCCTGTGAGGGGAAAATGCTCCTGACCTCCTGTTGAGGAGCACTGTCTTAGAGAAGGTTTAATTCTCTGTTTACTAAACTGAGCAACTATACCGAAGATGTCCACGTTACAGAACTTTCTCACACAAAAGTGCTATCATTTACTGGGCCTAATGGTGCATGCCTGTGATTCCAGCAACTTGGGAAGCTGAGGCAGGAGGATCACAAGTCTGAGGCCAGAGGAACCCTGTGTAACTTAGTGAGACTCTGTCTCAAAATAAAATAAAAAACGGAAGAGCACTTGCAAAGTATGTGTGAGGCCCTGAGTTTAACCCCCAAGTACCACAGGAAAAAAAAAATGTTATCACTAAATTAACAGTGGTGTTGAGTCTTCTTGCTACCTAAAAATTCTAGATGCATCATTCAGTGAAACGGTAATATTCCCTTAATCTTTCTACTTAGACCACCCGTCTTCTGAGATCCTATCTTTCACCCTCAAAATCTGTGACTCACAATAAATTAAGTGCATTTTCCCATGGATTGCTGCCAGTTAACAGATTACTGGTTAAGAAACCCCAGGCTAAAAGACTTACCTAAGCCTAGAGGGTATCAATGTGCAAACGGGATTTAGAACTGTGTTTTTCATCTATAACACCTGAGCTCAGGACAAAAGTGGCTTTAAAGCTGATGTTACTCTGCCCTGCTCACGGTTTTGCAAACTCATGTTGATCTTATACATGAAAGAGATGCGCATGATTTGAAAATGCCCAAATACACATGCGCTTAATTCAAAACTGTGTTGTGCATGATGAATGGCGCATTAGTGAGCTCCAGCCCGACTCTGCTCTACTCTAGCAAGTGAAGTACAAAGCTTTAGTCAAGGGTCTCTGTCTCTTCTCTCCTCCAGACAGGGCACACCTGAGACCAAGGTCTGACTGATGAAGTTTCCTTTGTTTGAACATAAAAATTTGTACAGCAAAACATTTTGAAACATACTTGAAAAAGTTTAAATGTTTTTTTCCCTCTGTTGTATCCTGAGACTCTCAAAATATGAGAGTAACCTAATGTTACTTTCATCTATTAATCAACAGTAATTTTATTCTACTTTATGTAGTCAGCATCAAGAAAAAGAAATAAAGTCCAAGCTCTTCATTAAACCTATGAAATGTTAACCGATCCTTGAATCTATGCTAGAACAGAGTTTGGCAAACTACTGCCCCTGTACCAAACTTGCACATACACATATCTGCTTTTGTAAATAAAGTTTTATTGGAATACAGGGCCACTCATGTGTTCATGTATTCTCTATGGCTGTCTCACCTTACAATAGCAGAAGAGCAGCAAAAGAGACAGTATGGCTTACAAAGCCTAAAACATGTATTACCTAACCCTTTCCAAACAAGTCTATCGAGTCCTAATCTAGAATAGCATCTAGCTATTCTAGGATATAATCATATTCTAGTTCAGTCTAAGCACTAAGCAGCACATTGCCTTCAAATGGTCTGGCATCAGAAATATCCACAAGGACACACATAATGTCAACATCTCTAATATCAAAAAATTAGAAATGACCTATGCCCATAATTTGAGACTGGGTAAATTATGATTTAATGAAATACTCTTATGCTACCAACTTAATATGGAAGAATATTTATAGTGATTTGATGACATAGTAAACAAAGAGGAAGTTATAAAAATAGCATACTATTATCATATTTTGTTCCGTATATACTGATTGCATGCCTGCAGCCATAGCCCTGTGGCATCCGATCCCGTCAGATCTCAGAAGCTAAGCGGGGTCGGGCCTGGTTAGTACCTGGATGGGAGACCGCCTGGGAACACCAGAAGCTGTAGGCTTGGGAAAAGGACCTGGCAACCCCCTTCCAAAAATCAATCTGCCATTGAAAACCCTATGAACAGCAGAGAAGCACTGACAATCGTGTTTCCCCTGTTGTACAGAGGGTCGCTATGAGTCGGATACCAACTCGACGGCACCTAACAACAACAACAACATACTGATTGCATATTAATAACTACAGAGATAAAATACTAGATGGTAAAATTATCAGTTTAAAAAATTTTTAATTTATATTTTGTATTGTTTTATGTAAATCTGATAGTAACTTAATAGACTCTTAGGCTTTTTTAGATTTTTATTTAATTTCAACAATTTAATAGTATGTTGTTTGGTGTTGTCGAGTAGATGTCTGACTCAGAGCAACACTACGTACAATGGGAGAAACAATATTGTTTTTGGTTCTCTGCTATTCATAGGGTTTTCAATGACTGATTGTTTTTTGGGAGTGGGTTGCCAGGTCCTTCTCTCAATTTAATAGTATAGCTGTTTATATTAATGACATTTGCCAATAGAATAATATAGTAGTGCCACTAGAGTTCCACATCGAATCAGTTCTCCAGTTTATACCAGTACTTATTCTAACCCTTATGCAGTTAGAGCTGAGGTGGGAAGAGAAACCAGTAGAGGTGGGTGAATCAGTGCCTGCGTGGTATGTTGCCAGCCTGGGATGTCTGTGCTTCTTTCCTTTCTCACTGACTCACCTTCTAGGAGGATGGAGGGTTGAAAAGAGATGATTTGGACCCTACCCCTTAATGTCCTATCCCTCAAAACCTCAATTTACTCAGCATTCAATCAATGAGCCTATGATTACAACAAAAAATAACCATCACAAAATTAGAATAGTTTACTTTCATAGCTATAACCTTCCTAGAACAACCTTTGTTCTGGCAGAAAAGTCAAGGAATTAGATAGGTCATAGCTGCTTTCATTCTTTCACTCTGCCTGGTGTTAAAGGGCACCATTTCTATGTACTCTGAGATCTAAATAACTTCCCTGTATGAAGTGTGCTCGGGCCACCATACAGAGGAAGATCTAAGGACAATAGTGGTATTGACTGGTGATGACGACACTCAGCAACATCATGCTTGCCACCTCACCAGCAAGTGGAAGAGGTCAGGTACGAAATATGCACCATTTCTTTAATAAATTATAAGTCATAGTCACTGATAATTATGTTCACTGTGTTAAATGGAAAACAATGGTAGAGTTTCCTTTAGAAATCCTTGGTAGGTTAGTTACTCTTTATCCTGGACAGGACAGACAGTACATTTCACTGACATAACTATGTTAGGTTCATAAATACATTTCCAGCATACACATAATTGGTGTTATGTGACATATTCCAGGACCAAATTCCTACATGATTTGCTGCCTGTACTCAGTGATGTGTCCTTTAACAAAAGCCCTGTTGGGGAGTTAAAATCCGTTAGTTGAACAGAACCTCTCCTCCTAGGTAGCTTATACCCACTGATGTTTGCAATAAGAACGAGAAATCCTTACTTGTGCCTAAAATTACACGCGTACCTCTTTTCTGGTTGAACTTGAGGTTTTGTACTTTTGGCACAACGGGCTGCCTCTGTGGTGGTCGCTGTCGCTGCTGTACCCAACTGGCACCTCCATGGCTGATGGGTCCTCGAGCTGCCATGCACCACTGTGACAAAATTAAAGTGCTAGCATGAAATCTAGCTGGAAAGTAATTTCTTTTGAAGAGGTCCTCAGGGCATAATTCTTAGCTTTAAAATTTAAAGAGATGCGACAGCGGAGGTGATTTTCCCAGCATTTCTCTGCAGACGGGTAAAGGCACTTAAGGCCACTCCAAGGGGGAGGGGGCAGAGGTTTGCTCCCCCAGGATGGCTTTATAAAGACCTGCAGGGAGGCTTTTTAGAAGCCACACACACCTCCTCACTCTGTCCTGGCTGCAGATTTTGCTGATTCCTCACAATGCACCGTGCATTCGGAATTTACTGATTTTAGGATGCTGCTTAGCTAAAAGGGGAGGGGCCCCCGGAACAGGTGATGAGGGAGCGGAAACTGGCCAGTTTCCAACTAGCTGCAGATCTCATGTCTGTCTTCAAGCCTTCACTAGGAAATGACCATGCTGGGATCCCCAGGGCTGCCTATGGCCCCCCTCTCTCAGCACCCAACCTCATGAGATGTGCACTCTACACAGCCAAGGAGCCATGCCTGCCCCAGAGTTCACACCCCACATGCCAGACCAGGCTCCTAATATCCAGGCCCCAAGAGTTCCCTTCTCCCAAAGCCCCTGGCCCACTTCCAAGGTCTGCCCAGGCTTCTTTCCTGGATCCCACCTGAGGGCTGATGGAGCCATCTTGCAGGCAACTCTTTTTTGTCGCCCCTGGTACTTAGTGGTTGAACCTAGGACCTCGCACGTACTCTGCAAGTGCTCTACCACTGGGCTGCTCCCCCAGTCCATTTTTTATTTTATTTTTTTATTTTGAGACAGGATCTCACTGAGTTACTCAGGCTTCCCCTGGCCTCGAACTCTTGAGCCTCGTGCCTCGCCTCTGCCTCTGCCACCTAAGTGGTTGGGATTACAAGCAGGCACCACTACGCGTGGCAGCATAAGCAATTCTTGACTTCAAGGAGGCCAGCGGGTGGCAAGAAAGGGCTGGCAGTGGGAAGAGAAGCAGGAAAGTCAGAGGTTAACTCTCCCAAGCCCTGGACATCTCTGAAGACGTTCTGGAGAGTTCAAGAGCTCCCCCTTCAGGTGGTTATGAAGTTCTATTTGTTGATGTTGGAGGCCCAGACGTATTCCAGTTTGCTAGCTTGCCATCCCACATGGGAGGTATGTGGCCCAATGGAAACTCTTGACCTGGGCCTGGAGAAGCCACCTGAATCGAAGCGTCCACATGCCAGGCTTAGTTGCAATATGAGAAGTGCTGGTCCTTAAACATACCATGAAATTAAACTGAAGCAGGTAATGAAGAGGGCACGGTGGGACAGCCCTTGCTCCCGTGCCCCATGCTGGACACCTGACCCCCTTCACCCCTCTCAAACTGCCAGGTTAGAGACCAGCCTGAGACCTGTCTCCTTTTACCCTCCTCCTCCTCCACGGCAAATATGTCCTGCTAAGGAATTCAGACTGTGGACCAGGTAGGTCTGACTCTGAATTTACCTCTGCCACTATTTAACAGTGTGACCCGGGGCCAGATCATAATCTTTCTAAGGCTAAATTTCCACAGCTATACCATGAAGACACCTTGCTGTGGGCACGCTTATGAAAATCAAAACAAGTAACACAAGCAAAGCACTCTGCAGTGCCTGGCACATGATTAGTGCTAGCATTAGTCACACTGGTCACGTTCTAGGGAATAGCAAGCACATCTGGTCTGGTTTTTTTTTTTTTTTTTTTTTTTTTTTTTTGCTGTACTGGGGTTTGAACCCAGGGCCTCCCACTTCCATGCTCTGCAAGTGCTGGACCACTGAGCTGCACCCCCAGCCCGTTTTTGTACTTTTTGAGATAGGGTCTCACTAAATTACTCAGACTGCCTCTGGTCTCGAACTTGTGATCCTCCTGCCTCCGCCTCCCAAGCCCCTGGGATTACAGGTGTGTGCCACCGCACCTGGCTGTTTTGATTTCTTTTAAGTCACCCTGCATGTGCACAAAATAACCTGCTTAACCCCCAGGCCACCTAGATTTCCTTCTATCCAGATTGTGTACATTTGCCAGGCATGGTGACACACACCTGTAATCCCAGCACCCTCGAGGCTAAAGCAGAAGGACAGTAAATTTGAGACCAGCTTGAACTATGTAACAAGACCTTAATCATACTGCACAGTCCCCAATTGTTGTTAAGTGCCCTTGGATCGGATCCAACTCATAGCGACAACCCTATGTACAACAGAATGAAACACTCCCCAACACTGTGTCATGCCTGCCACTATGCTAGTGCTTCTCTGCTATTCATAGGGTTTTTGATGGCAGATTGTTTAGGGATTATTTTGGAAGTGATCACCAACGAAGCAACAGCTGTCTCCTCGTGACCACCGAGACCACCAACACAGGTGTTTGCCCTTGGAAGGCAAAAGCGCCTGAGGCTTTTCCTTTCTCCCATCTCTGCCAGTGTCCTGAGGGCTGCAGGAGTCTGTGCCCCTCTCCCGAGGGTCCTGTGTGTGTGGCGGCGCCATCCGTCCGAACCTCCAGGCCATACCGGGAGGTGTGCGCCCAATATAGAGGAGCTAGGTGCTGATATATATATGTGTGTATATGTGTGTGTGTGTGGGTATGGGTGTGGGTGTGTATGTACACACATATATATACACACACACATATATATGTATATATATACACACACACATACATATTTACATCCAATTCCACGGGCTAAAAGAACAGAACTTTGGTATTCCATAATTTGACTGCTGTTCATAACTAAGATTTCTTCTTATGAATCTAAAAAAGGAATGAGGAAGAAGTTGGGGTGGGACTATGTTCTCCAGCTAGTGTATCAAGATTGCCTTGGAACCTGACAAGTATACTTTGGGAACTGGTAGCTTTTCTAGTTGCTTAACCGTGGCCACACCCTTACGAAATTATCTTCTCTGTGGTTGATCAAATTCTAAGACAGGCTGATGGTGCTAATAAGGGATCCTTTAAACTCTGGGTTTAAGGTTAACATACCCACCCATCAAGACCATCTGTAAAACACTCCCCTGGGACTATTAGGGATATGGAAATGGACAAGGGGGATGGGGAACAAGAGAAGATAATGGAGGGGGATGAGTATGATCAAAGTACTATGTGTTATATGTGTGTATAAAAATGTCCCAAAGAAGCTGGGCACAGTGGTGCCCACCTGTAATCCCAGCGACTTGGTAAGTGAAGGCAGGAGGATCCTGAGTTCTAGGCCTGAGACAGCCTGTGTGATTTATGAGACTCCATCTCAAGATTAAAAAAAGAAAAAGGGGCTGGTGGTGCTGCTCAGTAGTAGAGCGCTGGCAAAACATGCGCCAAGCCCTGTGTTCTGTCCCCAAGCACACACCCACACCCACACTCACAATAAAACCCATTATAGTAATTTGTACAATTAATGTACGGTAATTAAAGATTGCCTGCAGTCATAGTACTATGGCATCAGATCCCGTTAGGGATCTCAGAAGCTAAGCAGGGTCAGGCCTGGTTAGTACTTGGACAGGAGGCTGCCTGGCAACATCAGGTGCTGTAGGCTTGGGAGATGGACCCGGCAACCCACTCCCAAAAAACAATCTGCCATTGAAAACCTGATGAATAACAGAGAAGCAATGACAATAGTGTTTCGTCTGTTGTAGTAGGGTTGCTTTGAGTCGGGCACCAACTCAATGGCACCTAACAAGAACTACTAAAAATTAGTCAGTGGTAGAGCACTGACAAAGCATGTGCCAGGCCCTGGGTTCAGCTCCCAAGCACAAGCACGCACGTGCGTGCACGCACACACACACACGCACACACAGAGTCACAGTGAAACCCATTATATTAATTTGTACAATTAGTATATACTAATTAATGATTAGCTCAGATGGTAGAGTGCTGCTCTGCACCCTGAGAGCCTCGGTTCGATCCCCACCACCGGAAAAAAAAATGGGAGATGGACTTCGCTGCCCACTTCCGGAACAATCCCTAAACAATCTGCCATTGAAAACCCTATGAATAGCAGAGAAGCACTAGCATGGTGGCAGGTATGACACAGTGTTGGGGAGTGTTTCATTCTGTTGTTCATAGGGTTGCTATGAGTCGGATCCAATCCAAGGGCACCTAACAACAAACAACAATTAAAAAAGAAATAGAGACCCACAGCATCTTAGACGCTGGGGCCACTCGGGCCTCTTTACCCAGGTTTTGGGTGTTAGGCAACCCACCTGAGTCCCCAGCCTTGTCTCACACGCGAGCTGTAGGGGACCGGATTATCTCCTTCCTTAGCAGCGTGGTGCACACGCTGAGCACCCGCGTGGTGCCGGCAGGGCGTCTCCGCAGCGAAGCCGTCACCCTGGGCTTTGGGGAAGCCGCCCAAATCCACGCCAGCGCTCCGCTCGCGCTCTGCGTCGCCTGCAGTCCCGCCGCCGGCCTGCAGGGGGCGAGGAGCCCTGAGCCGGCGGTCTTGGAGCGACCCAGGTGAGTGCTAACTACCGGCTGCCGCTGGTCCAGAAAAGCCTAGAAATCCAGTGTAGCCTGAGAACCCGCCTCGCCACAGGGCTGGTGTCGACTCCCGCGGAGAACCAGCGGAGCCCAGCCGCCAGGGTGCCTATCGGCCTCCTGGGATCTTTGCCGCTGTAATATTCTCCATCTGGGAAGGAGCAAGCTTTCCTCTAAGGCCTGACTGGCAACTACCCATGAAAACGGTTTTACAATCAGGGAGATGTTTTCTTAAACAAGCCTAGAGACTTTGTGCAAGTTATATACCCTTGCCGGCTTCTATCTCTCCATCCGTGAAACGGGGACAATAGGGTAGCCCTTCCAAAGTTGCGAAGATTAAAGATATTTGATTCACCGTCAAGTTGATCAGCAGATCTATTCAACAAATGTTAAGTTGTGTCAGAACACATTTCATGTGCTCCAAGGAATAATAGTGACAAGAAAAGGATGAGTACCATTACCATATCCTTCCACCCAACATTGTTCTGGAAGTGCTCAATGAACAACAAATAGCAAGGAGATGTCTAAACAATTAACAAAGAATAAGGTTCCATTAGCTTGCAGATAAATTATTACCTGAAAAACAGTAGAAAAACTGGGTAGCTATCAGAACTAATGGAGTTGACAATAGTGGCCAACCATAATGAAAATACTTAAAAATCACAAGTTTTATTGTGTGTTCACATCATGAAAACTTTTCCATGCATCAAACTGGTGATAGATTGATTTATATAGGCACATATAAAACAAGAGGAAAATATAGATAACAAGAGCCAGGCGCAGTGGTGCAGGCCTGTATCCCAGCAACTTGGGAGGCAGAGGCAGGAGGATCACAAATTCAAGACCAGAGGCAGTCTGTGTAATTTAGCGAGACCCTCTAGAGACCCTCTCTCAAAAAGTAAAAAAAAAAAAAAAAAAAAATGGATTGGGGTTGTAGCTCAGTGGCATAGCACTTGCAAAGCAGGCAAGTGCAAGGCCCTGTTCAACCCTCAGTACCACAAAAAAAAAAAAAAAGAAAAGAAAAGAAAAGAAAATATAGATAACATACGTAGCCTAAGAAGACATTTCAATCATAAAAGTAAGAGATGGAATTGAACAAAAAAGTGTTGACTACATAACGATTTACAACTTATATACTGGAAAACACCCAAGGCAAAATACAAAGAGTGAAGAAATTTTTATAACGTACGAAAGATGGCAGTTTAATATCCTATAATATAAAATCTTAAAGACAAATGACAAAATCAAAAGAAAATGTGCATACATCAAATGGAATTCTTGGATTAAAAAATACAGAAGTGCATGTGTGTGTATTACATGGCCCACCCCAGGAAGTTTATTAATTCTAGAATATAGAAAACACATAGAATATAAAACTTTGCTTTTCCATTTTCACTTTCAGAATTCATTTTCAGAAATAGTACTTCATTTTTTCTAACTCAGTTAATATTAATCCTTTCCTATCAAACAAAATGATTAAAGTATTATAATTATATCTTAAGTAATACAAATAGAATTCAAGTATACTTTTGCTGTGGTTTGCTTTTACACAGCAAATTATTTAAAGTTTCTTATATTGTTCCATGACCTCCAACCTAAGATCTGTCAGACTTTATTTGCCAAGTGAAAGAAAAGATGAATTCAAAACTTATTTCAGCCCAATTACTGGCACTGTCCCGTACCCCTTAAACATAATACCTTGTCTCCCAGTGTCATTAGTGAGCACTGTCCCTTGGGTCTTCATTTCCTCCTAACAAAGACACCAGTTATAAGATATGGGAGTTCAGAGTAAATTCTCTTCACTCCAAGTAGGTGCAAGACTGATGAACTAGGGAACTCCTTTGAAATATAAGTCAGGTCTGTGTTTGGTTACCGTTCAGATGCATTAAATAAGCACCTGCTTTGTGGCAGCCCTTTACATCAATAACTGTGTTTTGAGGGCCTCTATGTACCTACTGTGTGACAGGCCCTATTTTGCCGGCTTCAGCTGTGTTCTCCTACTCTTGGCCACGAGCCTATAAGGTGTTACTTTTCTCCTGTAATATTTAAGGAGCATGGTTGGAAACCTCGTTCAAGGTGTTTTTGATCAATGAGGTCCCAACCAGGTGTGTCTGACCCACAATCCCATCAGCTCATCCAATGGACACTATATTAACGGTGTGTACCAGGAGCATATGAAGTTTCATTTGTTCTCCAAGTATCTCCAGAAAACACTAGCCCGGGATGCCCCACGCAGGTCCTACTGCCCAGGAGTGATGTCACAGGCTAGGGCAGGAGAGGGAACTATAAGGCAGATGCCTATGGTGGGGATGACAGTGATACCTGTGATACCATCCTGTGACAAGCCCTTAACATACCTTTCCTCCAGTAATCTCCCAAACAATCTTGACATTACAGATGACAGTAAGTAAGGCTCCGAATAACAGCCCCTGCTCACGCCCTCCAGCAGGCGGGGCCCCTCCCCAAGGCCTCCCATTGCCCTCAGCTGCGCTAGGCGCTCGCCTCGTCCCTCCAAGGGAAGGGTCCGGCCGCGACAACCCCACTTACGCTGATCCCGGAGCAGGGAGCCCACAGCTCGCAGGGAAGCAGCCATGTTTGTGCCGGCTGAAAGCATTTCCGGGGCAGCCTCCACCGGGAACCCGGGTTTCTCCCGCGACTGCACCCACAGACACTGTCCCAACCAACACAGAACCCGGGGAATCCTCCCGGCTGGCGCCCCAGGCCCTTATCACGCGCGGCAGCACCCGGCGCTCTCGCAGCGCGCGTGTTCATTCGCGGTCGGGCCTGGGCGGGGCCTGACGAGGAAACGTAATTCTTGAGGAGCCAGCTCATTCGCTCCGGGGACGGGGGCGGGACCCAGGGGTGGAGCCAAGAGAGGGCACGCCCCTCGCCCACAACCAGTCCTGGCTCCGCGCAGCCCTCGCGGGAGGGCGTGGTCTCGGGGCGGGTCTTCAGAAAAGGCACTCCTCGCAGAGGCCTCCGGGGCTGGGAGGTGCCCAATCCAGAGATACCGCGCGGGGCTGGGCTAATGGCCCCCTCTCTGCCAGTGTCACGGTGCAGGGTATCAAAGTCCCGCTAGACTCATAAAGTTGGACAGATCTTCCGTTGTGTCTGCCAAACTAGCCAGACAGCATAGCAACCACGACTCAGCAAAGAAGTTTCTAGACATTTGCGCTACTATTAACTAGATAGGGTCTACAGCCATACCACCCAGGCGTCCAATCTCGTCTAAGCAGGGTCGGGCCTGGTTAGCACTTGGATGGGAGACCAGCTGGGGGTACCCGGTGCTGGAGGATTGGGAGAAGGACCCGGCAGCCCGCTCCAGAAACAATTAGCCATCGAAAACCCTACGAACAGCAGAGAAGCATTGTCAGATATAGTGCCAGGAATGGCACAGTGTTCGGGTAGTGTTTCGTTCTGTTGTACATAGGGTCGCTGGGCGTCGGACCCGGCTCAATGACACCTAAAAACAACATTAATTAGGTATGTGCGTGCGTTTGCCCCAGTTCTCCAGTTTCTCTGCCTAGTTACAGCACAACTATGCAAACTATTTTGCTGTTTTCAGAATAGAAAAAGGGATTGCTTCATATTAGGCACTCATCATTATACAGTTCTCTGCAGCACCTCTCTGTAGTAAGAATTTGGCAAGTGAGACCACAAAGTAAACATAATACTGCTAATGTGAGAGCATTAGGAAAAGCGAAGGCCAGGCTGACAAATGCATTTCTTGGAGGGATTGGTATGGTGAGATTTCTCAGGATTTTGAGGCACCTTCTCAATTTAGCAGCCCTGCCCCTAACCTCACCCACTGAAGCATCCCCGAGGAACAAGCCCCGCCCCACCCCCTTTCTAGCTGTTCCTACACTTACACCAGCACCCCCCTGCCCATAAATGTCCAATGTATTGTGGAGTGCAAGATCAGTCTTTGGTATAGAATGGTCTCAGGTATCACTCATTCGTTTAACTAATATTGAGTACCTTCTGTGTGCACTGGGAAAACAGAGGTGAACAGCACACCAGGGGCTTACGTGGGAGTGGCAGAAAATATCAGAACATGTAGTATTTTGAAAGATGACAAGATACGGGAGAGAATTGAGACAGATGGATCAGAAAAGTCCTCACTGAAGTTTGGGCCAAAGCCTGAAGAAGGTAATGCAGAACATTCAGGGAAGACAGTTTAGATTAACCTGAAAACACGTTTTCTGTAGCTAAAATTTAAATTCTTGGTTGAATTATTTAAGTGAGTCCTACTTAAGGCTATAAGCCCAATGTGAAATGTCAAATGAAATGGACTGCAATTTGTATTATCAAGCATGATGTTCCTTGAGAAAATGATAGGAAAACTTGCTCAAAGTATCAACTTCCTCCCTATACATTTTGCTCATCTTGACTCTCATAACCAAAATTATATTTGTTTGAAGTTGTCCTTTAAAGAGATGATTTTTACTTCCCTACCTAAACCCATTTTTTTCTAAATGAAAAGTCTTCACTCCATGTTCAGAAATGCTGTGTTGGATACAGTACAGACAAGGCTAGAGTATTAGGAAAGGCCTGGTGTTTAAAGTGTCTGATCTATGTGAGCTCTTCTCTGTCACCTCCAGGAAGCCCTGGGTAAGTCACTCCTCCATCCTGGCTGCCTGGCCTCTTGCTAGGGGCAGATAACTGGCACTTCTGGCCCTGCCCAGGGAAATGCTGATGATAAGTGACGAGGCATAAAATGTGTCAAATCTCGAAATCAACAGTTGGGACAGGTTAAGTTTATAACTGACCAGATAGGAGAAAGGAACTGGTAAAAGAACTTTATTACATCTTTCAACATAACATTCTAGGAATGACTTTGTACCATTTCATTCATGTTATTTATGTTTACTTACTGACTTTTAAAAATTCACTCAAAATTCTTCATGTATAAAACCTCCTAATGTACTTTTTTTTTTGGACTCAGGTTATAGCTGAAAACAGAACTTCATTATTTTGCTCCAACACAGTACCATAACAAATTGTTATTTCTAATCTAGGGCTTATTTCTTATAACCATCAAATACAACAGATTTCCCATTAGCAACTTTTTATGTTCTTATGAAATAAAAGCAAGTAAAATATGCTTTATATGGGTCCTTTTCAAAAGCAGTGGAAAACAAAGTCCTTAATTCAGAAATTGTAAGTGTATGTTTACTAACAAAATCAGGAAAGCTCTTGAAAGTATAAAGAAATGTGCAGAATTATATGGGATGTGTGTGTGTGTGTGTGTGTGTGTGTGTGTAAATATATACATTTCTTTCTGGCTTACACATTTTTAAACAAATTATATACCAATCCATTAGCAAACAGAGCACTAAAGCCATCTCTGGGCTGACTGAGATAAGCGCCACGCAATGAGGGAGCGGGTTTGTCTGAGCCTGGGTGACTTAATTAGTGAATAAAGCAGTCGCCTGTCACAGACAACACTCTGAGTTCAGCCTGTGGTTCTTAACAGAATGAATTTGTTGGTTTCAGCTCAATGCTTCAGGGAAGGGGAGGGAATCCCCTAATTCATTATTTTCCATGATTGGCACCTTTGAGCTACACCAACTAAATTTAGATTACTTAACTCCGTCTCCTTAATCAGACAAAGAATGAGGGTAGGGGATTCAGTGCAAGAGAAACAGTGGTTGCATGTGACAAATGGCAAGCTATAATGATTACTCAGAGGTATCTGATCGATTGTCCCCACAATGGTTTTACAACAAAGAGGCCACCAAAGCCAGACCAAAACACCACGCATTTTGACTTATTCTTCTTAACCACATTGAGCATTGAGCCCACCCTGGGCTAGGGGCTTATTAACCCATCTGCACATATTTACTGAGTGTCCACTATAAGTAAAAAGCATTATATCTGGTAATGCCAAGGACCAAAGGGCAAAAAAGTTAAGGAAATTGTTCTCCAAACTAGCTCATTCATTTATAAAACAAGTATGCATGGAGTTGTCGTCATCGTTAAGATGCATGGAGAATCTGTTCTATGTCAGGCATGGGCAGGCACCAGCCATACAGGAATGAATTAGACAGTCTCTACCTTTATGGAACTAACACTCTAGAACAGGGGAGTCCAATCCTTTGGCTTTTCTGGGCCACATCAAGTAAAGAGCCACATGCAAATTATATAATAAAAGAGTTAATGCATATACATAACATGGGGGATCACGAAGAAAATAAACACTAAAAACCACATGATGTTAAAAGATTTTGTGGGGTTATACTACCAGCTATCTTGGGCCCCATGTGGCCTGTGGACTGGACATGCATGTCCTAAAAGGGGAGGCAGGCAATCACCTAATGACAAAGATAAAAGATACACAGCCCGATACTAGGTACGGTTAGCAGCCAGGGAGAAACAGGAAGCAAAGGAGTGTGGAAAGGCCAGAACTGGTGGTTTGGGTAGTGCAGTCAGACAGCCTTTTGGCAAAGGTGGCCTCTAAACAGGGCCCCTGGGGAGCGAAGAAGTTTGCCTGGGAAAGGGCTTTCTGAGTAGAGGGACACATTTGGTGCTTGTTATTAGTTTCCCAGGGTTGCTGTAACAAAGTATCACAAACCACATGGAGAAATGTGTTGTTTTTTCAGTTCTGAGGCGAGACCCAAAAGCAAGATGTCAACAGGGCCACACTGCCCCTGAAACCTGTAGGAGGGAATCTTTCATTGTCTTCCTAGCTCCTGGTGTTGCCCAGCACCCCTTGGTGTTCCTTGGTTTGCAGCAGCTGCTCACTCCAATCCCTACCTCCGTTGCCACATAGCCACCTCCACTTGCCATCTTCCCGTCTTATAAGGACATAGGTCCTATCAGTTCCAAGGCCTACCCTGATAGCGTCATCTTAACTTGATTATTCCTGAAGACTCTGTTTCCAAATAAGGTCCTCTGTTCAGGCATTTGGGGCTAGGATATCAACATCTTTTAGGGGCCACGATTTAATCTGTGACAGGCTGCTGGAGAAGTGCAAAGCTGCCATACTGAGCAGTAAGGGGGTTGGGGGGAGGCGTGAGACCAAGGCCCCCTGCTGCAGCCTTCATGGGTGATGCAGAACCGTCAGAGTGATCCTCTGAGTGGTCTCCTTTCAGCAGCGAGACACACTTAGGTTCCTGAAAGCTCCTTCTGTCTGTGGCCGGAGGACACACGGCCAGTATTGAACTGTGTATTGAGCCAGTATTGAGAGCTGTCCTGCTTCACTAAACCGGCTCATTTCCTCCCATGGGCTATGAGGTTTTTGAGTTCATAGTCAGAGTGCGTGGTTTTGTCTAGACATCCCTGCTCCTGGGTGGTGGAAGGGGCCGTACAGAGCCTTTCTGGTTTGCTCCTGCCAGGACCCAAAGATCTCACCCGTCTCGGACAGGCTGGTGTTAATTTCTTGGTTTGGCAACCCTGCCTCTGGCAAGTGTGTAAGTTCACAACTTGGGCACTGCCTCTTCCCGGGAACCCTGTATTCTCTCCTCAGAACTCTGGGCAGATGGTGAGCTTCTTTGTCCTTCTCTGGACTACAGGGCCAGGTTTCTCCATTTCTACTCACAGAAGGACCAAGCTTTTTGAGGTCACCTTCATATAGGGGTCTGGCCCTAGCTCCACCTTTCTGTTGCTTTGTGGGCACGTAGGGGCTGACGTTGCCTTGTGAACGCACACGGCGCTGCATGCTTATGACGTTTCTCCTACTCTGTTCAGACACTACATTTACACAAAACAAGAAAACGTGGTTCCTTGGAGCCTTTCCTGGGTCAGTTCTAGCCCTGGTTCCCACCCTAACCTAACAGCTCTGGCTTTGAGACCCTTCACCTCCTCCCTTCGAATTCTGATTCCCTGAGATGTTATTTTCACACTTAGCTAAGATTCGGGGACTGGGTTATGAGGATATTCTATTCATCCAGTAAATGTGTTTATAGTGAGGGACCAAAGAATGAGTTCAACTGATTTCAGGCTGAGAGGGTAAAAGAATGTTTTTTGTTAGGATGGTATCCAAATTAACAAGAGGAGGACTGGAGTATGCCCAGTGTGAGGAGACACTCGCCAGACAAGCACAGGCTAAAGAAAATGAGCCCCATGTTTTCCACACCACACTGAATCACCCCTCTGTGAACCTCTGCTAGAAAATGCTTATGCCTCCCTGAGCACGCAGCCCTTGGTAATCATTCAAGGAGTGTTTGTCCAAGACTAACAGTAGCAAATTTACCCAAATCTTCCCTAATCCCCCTACCTTGAAGTTTGTTGTTGTTAGGTGCCGTTGAGTTGGTATCTGACTCATAGTGGCCCTATGTACAACAGATGAAACACTATTGTCAGTGCTTCTCTGCTGTTCATAGGGTTTTCAATGGCGGATTGATTTTGGGGAGTGGGCTGCCCCATCCTTCTCCCAAGCCTGCAGCACCTGGCGTTCCCAGGTGGTCTCCCATCCAAGTACTAATGAGGCCCGACCCTGCTTAGCTTCTGAGATCTGACGGGATGGGATGCCACAGGGCTACGCCTGCAGCCTTCAAGTTTAGTGATACCAAAACAAGAATAATGAAGATGGTTTCAAGATTTACAAGGCATCACGATCTTGGGAGTATACGCAAAACTGACAGACTGCCAACCATCAGGCTTCGCCGAAAGCAGAGGATAGCAGGATATCTATTTATGTTTTATTGACTATGCAACAGCATTTGACTGTGTGGATCACAACAAATCATAGATAACATTGTGAAGAACAGGAACATGACAGCGCTTGATTGTACTCATCAGGAATCTGCACAGGACAAGGAGGCAGTTGTTCAAACAGAACAAAGAAACACTGGCTGGTTTAAAGTCAGGCAAGGTGATATGTCAGGGCTGTATCCTTTCACTGTACCTCTTCAATCTATGCTGAGCAAATAATCCAGGAAGCTAGATTTTATGAGGAACAATGTGGCATTGGGATTGGAGGAAGAATCATTAATAATGTGCATTATGCAGATGACACAACTTTGCTTGCTAAAAAAGAGGATTTGAAACATTTACTGATGAAGATCAAAGAACACAGCCTTCAGCATGGATTGTACCTCAACATCAAGAAAACAAAGGAAGAATCATTAACTGGTGTTATGCAGATGACACAATTTTGTTTGGTGAAAGAGAAGAGGATTTGAAATATTTCCTGATGAAGATCAAAGAGCAAAGAGCACAGCCTTCAGTATGGATTGTGCCTCAATATCAAGAAAACGACAAAAATCCTTACAACTGGGTCAGTAAGCAACCTCATGATAAGTGGAGAAAAGATTGAGGTTGTCCAAGATTTTGCTTTACTTAATTCTACAATCAATACCCACAGAAAGCAGCAGTCAAAAATCAAGACACCCCATTGGGAAAAGTTGTAGCAAAAGACCTCTGTGAAGTGTTGAAAAATAAAGATGACACGTTGAAGACAAAAGTGCACCTGACCCATGGCGTGGTATTTTCAGGTGCATCATGTTTGCCAAAGCTAGATGTTGAATAAGGGAGACAGGAGGAGAATTGATGCTTTTAAATTGTGGTGCTGGAAACGAATACTGAGTATACAATGGACTGCCAAAAGAACCAACAGATCCATCCTAAAAGTGCAACCACAGTGATCCTTGGAAGCAAGGATGACTAGATAATGTCTTACATATTTTGGACATGTTGTCAAGAGGGACCAATCACTGGAGAACTTCATGTTTGGAAGAGTGGCGGGTCAGGGAAAAAAAGGAAGTCCCTCAACTAGATGGACTGACACAGTGGGTGCAACAATGCATTGAAACATAAAAAAGATCGTGTGCATAGCACAGGGTCGAGGAGTGTTTTGTTCTGCTATACACAGAGGTTGCTATGGATTGGACGCAAATTGATGAACCTAACAACAATAATAATTGTAAGGAAAATGAAAAATTGGGCAGAAAAGGAAAAACAATTACAGCTTACTACATGTTGTTAGGTGCCATCAAGTCAGGTCCGACTCATAGGGACCCTATGTACAACAGACAAATCACTACCCAACACTGTGCCATGCTCGGCACTATTGTCAGTGCTTCTTTGCTAGTCATAGAGTTTTTGATGGCTGATTGTTTTGGGAGTGGGCTGCGGGGCTCTTCTCCCAGGCCTGCAGCACCCAGTATTCCCAGGTGGTCTCCCATCGAAGTACTAACGATGCCCGACCCTGCTTAGCTTCCAAGATCTCATGAGACTGAATGCCAGGGTGGTATGGCTTTGAAGAGCTTACTACAGATACAACCAAAATTACAATTTAAGCTGGAAAGATGGGGATGTGGGACCGGTATACACATAAGTGGCAAGGACAGGGAAAGAAAGAAGCAAAGTCCTAAGCCGAGTGTGGTGGCGCACAACTGTAATCCCAGCACTCAAGATGCTGAGGCAGGAGGATCAACGCGAGTCTGAGACCATCGTGGACTACACAGTGAAACTTTGTCTTAAAAACTACCAATAGAATAAAATAAAATAAAATAAATCAAATCTTGGTCCCATTCTTAAAATTCAGATTCAAATGGTCTATAGCCCAGGCACTCTTATTTATAAGGTCCCCAACTGATTCCATGTGCAGTCAAGGTTGTTTGTAAAAGTTGAACCACTTCAAATATTATGAAGAAGACATTTTTAGGAACTGACAGAGGGAGGAAAGTGGAAGGGAGCTGAACAAGGTAGAAAACTGGGTTTCTAGAAATGGCTGGAAGACATTTAAGAGGAAAAGTTGATATTTAAGTCCAGATGTTCCTTGACTTTATGACACAGTTACAGCCCCATAAACCCACCATACGTTGGACATATCACAAAGTGAAAATGCATGTAATATACTTAACATATCAAACATCATAGCTCGGCACTGCCTACCTTAAATGTGCTCAGAGCACTTATATTAGCCAACGGTTGGGCAAAATCTTCTGACACAATGCTTATTTTATAATAAAATGTTGAACATCTCTTGTAATTTATTGATTTTACTAAAAACAAAAAGGGGCTGGGATTTAGCTCAGTTGGTAGAGCCCTGCGCTGCAGTCTCTGAGGGCCCAAGTTCAATTTCCAGCATCACAAAAATGGAAGAAGGGTCTGGCAATGCACTCCCAATACAATCCCGAAACAGTCAGCCATTGAAAACCCTATGAGGGTCACTATGAGTGGGATACCGACTCGAAGGCACCTAACAACAACAACAACAAAAGCAAAAAACAAAATGGTTGTATGGGGTACACCTTTATATCATGGTAAAGTGGTAAAATCACAGATCGTGCTATGGTTAAGCTGGGCATTGTCTGTAATTTGAACTATAATAGTACCAGCCTCTCACTCAGCTCCAACTCAGAGCAGATCTGCTGCACAAGGGCCAAGAGGGAAGGCGGTTTTAGCTGTGACTATCAATAAGCTTCTGAGAGGAAAGAGCCATGAGATCAGAACCTAGTGAGAAGTGTCCTATGACAGCAGGAACTAAACCAAAGGTGTCTGGAGACAGGTCCTTGGCAGGGAGGACAGATGGCTCTGGTGCACAGCAGACCAACCACCACACAGCCCAATGAAAGGAATGACGGTTCTATGCATGAGGTCTCAACTCACCATGCGCAGTTTCTTGGCCTGACTCCTGCATCCTGCCTAATCTTAGCTTTTGTTTTACTATTTTAACTCTTGACGCATTTACACAATTAAAATTTAGGCTAAGCCTAACTTCTTCACTAAGTTCTGATCAAATAAATTGCCTAGCTGAAGCCAACTAGAGCTCATTCCCATTCTTCTGAGTACTTTTTATTTAAAGATACAAGCCACATAGACTGCAAATGCCCCATGTCCACTTGTCATTGCATTTAATTTCAAAACAGGAGAAAATCTAATGTGTTCAAAAATAACACCAAAACCAAAAAACAAAACCCCCAAATTTTAACTAGGACACAAATATCCAACTTTTAAAAACCATTCTTTCTCATTACCATGGCTTAAGCAATGTGTACTAAATTTAGTAACGTGTAAGTTTACATATACACATCATAAAAAATAAAAGAAGATTTAAAAATGCATAAAGTATGAACAAATGTGAGAAAGATGTTCACCTTTGAGAAAATTAAGCCAGTGAAGAGCTTTTATGAGTATTCATCTTTATTGATTGCTGGGAATACAGCCTATTGAGAATACATGGCATGCATTTGAGGGAGAAATTAACCAACTCTGCACTGAGCCATTCAATATTCCTGCTGTGAGTTCATACGTTAGCACTGATAAGATCTAAGGACATAGCAGGGAGGACTGAGCCAACTACAGTTGTTAAGATTCCGGCTGCAAATTCTTTTGGAACACCTTTATTAATTACTTTGGAATCACCAGCAAAGAGGGAAGCTAGGTCTGCCTCTTAGAGAGATGCTATGAATCATTTAAATACCCATCTTACCAAAATTAACGCTCATTTCAAATTTTAAGGCAATTCCTTTACAAATGCTTCCAGATCAACTCATATGTCTCATAATTATAAGTGTGATACGGACTTAGAAAAGATTAATAATTGATTCAAAGACTTTATTCATTAGAGTCCAGTGTCTACTGCTGGGCTGCACTCTAATACTAGCAGATTTTTATGTCATATTGCCAATCTCCCCGAAGGATGTTTGGTTTAACTCCCTGATAAAATAAGATGGTATAAATTAAGGAATTCCAGTTACACTTAAAAAGACAGAAAGATTAAGTTACTGGAATGTCTCAGACCATAACTAAAAGCTGTTTAATTATACATGGTATATTTAGCACAATGATTACAACCTATAGTTGGATAAAATGCTGAAACGTATCCATAACCACGGTTACATGCCACATATTTCCCCTAAATGTTGTAACAGGTATATTTTCTTAAAATGACATCAATGTCACTTGATGTTCAAGTAATGCGGACTACTTTTTATAGTAGTGGGAAGAAAAAACAGAAAGAAGAAACGGAAACATTTACGTCCCATTGGAATAAACAAGGGAGGATCTTGACGTTTTGCTTTTTTTTAAGAGGCAGTCTGCTCCTTTCATGAACTGCATTCTTCCCTTCACATTTCAGGAAGAACCGGTTATGGCTTACAGCGCTGGACAAATCGAGGGTACAAGCATACGTCTCGGATGTGATACCTGTTCAGGATCCAAGTCAGGAATCGCTCCAAGCCCAAGCCGTATCCTCCGTGAGGACATGGACCATATTTTCTCTGTTAGAGAGACAAAGGATGGAGACGGAGAGAGAGAGAAGAGCAAATACTTAGTTTAAAATTTTATCTAGAGCCAGGCACGGCGGCGCACGCCAATAAACCCAGCGATTCAGGAGGCAGAGGCAGGATGATAGCAAAACGAGGCCAGAGGCAGCCTGTGTAACTGTGAGACCCTGCCTCAAAAATACTAAATAAAATATGGTCTGTGGGGTATAGCTCATTGGTTGAGTGCTAGCAAAAAGCTTTCATGAGTCCCCATGTTCAACCCCCCAATATCACAATAATAATAGTAATAATAATAATAATAATAAATGATAATAATAAAAATATTAAAAATAAAAACATTTTATCTAAAAAAGTTATAATTTGCTGCTGTGGAAGGAGTTAGTTCATGAAGTTAAGAAGTTAACTCATATCACATGTAAAGAAATAATTCAGTATGAAAGGAATCCGGGTATGGTGGCACATGCCTATAATCCCAGCACTTGGGAGGTGGAGGCAGGATGATCATGACTTTGAGGACACCCTGGGCTACACAGCAAGACCCTGACCAAAAAAAAGCCAGGCGCAGTGGCGCACACCTATAATCCCTGTGGCTCAGGAGGCGGAGGCAGGAGGATCACAAGTTCGAGACCAGAGGCAGTCTGTGTAACTTAGCGAGACCCTGTCTCAAAAAGTAAAAAAATGGGCTGGGCATGCAGCTCAGTGGTCCAGCCCTTGCAAAGCGTGCAAGCGCGAGGCCCTGGGTTCAACTCCCAGTATCAAACAAACAAACAAAAAAGAAAAAGAAAAAAGAGAGAAAGAGAGAAAGAAAATACACCAGTGCTTAAACACACCCCAGAAAGAAGAGATTTCAATCTTTTAAGCAAAGTCAGTATCTCCATTTACCACAAGAAAGTATAAAAGATAGTATTAGACATAGCTAAGATTTAATGATACACTTTAAAAACTTTTCAGGCACTGTGGTACACATCTGTCATCCCAGCAACTTGGGAGGCTGAGGCAGGAGGATTGTGAGTTGAAGGCCAAAGGCAGCCTGTGCAACTTAGTGAGACACTGTCTCAAAATAAAGAATAAAAAAGGGGCTGGAGACGTAGCTCCGTAGTGGAGCACCCTGGGTTCGATCTCCTAGTACTGGAAAAACAAAAGAACAAAAACCCACAATAACTCTGCAATGAGCAAGGCCAGCAACTAAATAGGCTTTCACATGAAATTCATATTTAATTCAGCCAAAGACAAAAATGGCAATATTAACATGCTATATTATTGTAATGCCCGCAGCCGTAGCCCTGTGGCATCCGATCCCATCAAATCTCAGAAACTAAGCAGGGTTGGGCCTGGTTAGTTTTGGATGGGAGACCACCTGGGAACACCAGGTGATGTAGGCTTGGGAGAAGGACCCGGCAACCCACTCCCAAAAATCAATCTGCCATTGAAAACCCTATGAACTGCAGAGAAGCACTGACAATAGTGTTTTGCCTGTTGTACACAGGGTCGCTATGAGTCGGATACCAACTTGACAGCACCTAACAACAACATATTGCTATTATTATAACCATGAAACTAAATACAGTTGATTCAAATACCAAAGTACTACCCAGAGTTTTCTCCATTAAAAAATTACAATGTAAGCCAGGTTTGGTGGTACACTCCTGCAATCCCAGCACTTGAGATGTTGAGGTAGGAGGGTTACAAGTTCCAGGCCAGCCTGAGCTACATAGTGAGACCCTGTCTCAAAAAAAAAAAAAGTTTTTTCAATGTATATAAAACTATTACAGTGAAAAAAATTTAAACACTACTTAGAAAATTGTTTTTACCTGATCAGTATACCAGTAATAGGGAGTGGGGTCAATTCCTTCCCTTTTGTAACCTGCCAGAATTTCTTCACTATCCCAGATACGCATGGAGCCTCCCACAATCTCACCAACGTTGGGCATCAGCACATCGACCTTCAAAGTTAAAAGAAAAAAAAGAAAAAGAAAAGCACAATTACTACCAGGCAATCAGACATGGTATTGCTGCAGGACTTCAATGAAAATTACAATTATGCTCCTGAAGCCAAAGGAAGCACTATGATCATGCAAAATTCAAATATCATTCAAATTCTTTAGCAAAGCATGTTAATCTCAATCTGGGGAGGAAAAAAACCGAAAACCCACTTCTTTAATTATTATCATTCTAGATTCATGACATATTTGCCATGGGCTGTATCTTATTCCAAATGACAGTTCCCACTCCCGGAAAAAGCACAATTTCTAATATTCTGAAATCACAAACTGACAGATTCAGTAAGGCGGGAATCCTCAGCACATCGCTGCATATAGAAGGACTTGATCTCCACAGGAAATCGACACAGCAAGATCGGTTCATTAATGGTGTCTGTCATCAGTCTCTCAGGAGCTTCTGGGATATCCTGAGGTTAAACAAGACTTCATTAACATTTACAACTTGAAATGCAGTAAGACAGAGCAGCTCTTCTACCCTGTGCCAGCCATTCTTTCTTATGTCATGAACAAAACATAATAGAGAATACGTACCCACCCATAACCCATACACATTCATGTAAGGAACAATTTCAAAACAAAACAAATATTTATAACATATACAGTCATCAAATAAACTGCCCCCTCCTTTAGTATTTCTCAAGCACACTGCTGCTTGAGGAATGAAAACAAACAAAAACCAAAATGAAACAAAAAAAGAAAACAACTCCCAAATCTCTGAGCTGTGACTAGATATTGCTCAGCTATTTTTATCAGCAGCCAGTTTAATCAACCGCTAAGGTGAATGTGGCCCACTTAGTCTCATAAGGAAGAAGGTAATCATTGTGTGCTCCACACCATCATTGATCTACACAGAGAACGTTATTAATGACACTAATCTTTAAACTCTTCTGTTACTTGTACTTCTTTCCTGTTATAATAAATCAGTTTATGCCTTCAACGGTAGGAAAACACAGTCATAAGACAAATAACCCATGTCAAGTTTGTAAGTGGAACCATATCTGGAATAGTTAGCCAGGAAATATCTATCAGATGATGATGAATCAAGAGGAACAATTTCTCTCTCAAAATATCCTTTAAAAGACCACACATAAATTTAAATTAAAACTGAAAACTCCTGTCTCACTAAAAAGTGATTGAGAGAACTGGACAGGACTCATTGATTTGCTTAATGTAAAAACTGAAATAGAGCTGAGCAATTGCTGGGCACAGTGGTTTTCTACTCCAGTCCCCGGAGGCCTATGCCCTCTGAGATGCAGAGACAGATGAGGGTGGGCAGGAGAACTCTGGTCTCATAGTTTATATCTGGTTTACACGGTGGGGTTCTGTATAAGATTAAGTTAGGGGAAGACAGGCCTTACTGCACATCTTGCAAAGTCTGCAGTCCATTTACCGACTCGAGCACCCTCATGTGTATGGGACGATAGCAATGCAGAGCAGGTGCTGGCATGCACCAAGGGCTTTCTGTGCCATGGGCTCTGCTTGGCACACAGTCCCCACAACCTTGTCAAGAGGATGTTACCTCCGAGGCAGAGATGAGTAACCAGAGAGTGGGGTCACTGGCCTTCAGTTACACACCAGGTCTGGGTATAAGTGGAAGCTAAGCCCACCTGGGGGCTGGAACGTTCTGACTCCACAGCTGTGTTCTTTCCACTCAATCACACTGCTTTGCTAACAAGGCGTATTAAAGCACTCAAGGTTTCGGTTCAAAATTGTGTTACTGTGCATCCTAATGGGCTGTGGTTCAGCTCAGGTGGTACAGTGCTCCTCTGTGCTCTCTGAGGCTCTGGGTTCAATCCCCAGCACCACAAAAAATGGGAAAAGGACCTGGCAACCCACTCCTGAAACAATCCCAAAACAATCTGCATTGAAAACCCTATGAATAGCAGAGAGACACAGACATAATGCCATGCATGGTACAGAGTCAGGGAGTGTTTTGTTCTGGTGGACATCGGGTCGCTATGAGTTGGACCCAACCTAATAGCACGTAACAACAACATCCATTGTATATTGAATTCACGAGACAGTAAGTGATTTACAGAGAACTGACATATTTTTGCCCTCTCTATAAATTCCTTCTATAATCCCAAAACAAAACTAGTTAACAATAGCTACTCACACTTCACTGATAAAACAACTAGTTGGTAAATATTATGTCAGGAATGGTCAGACACACAGGGACAAGGGCCTGGAATATCCACGTTCCCTGTGCACACTGGGAAAGTACTTCCCAGGCAAAACTCATATGCTGAGTTTATCTTGAGCACCTGGTCACCTTCCCCTTCAAGGCTGCCTCTCTTAGTCTGCATTTTAAGTAATGGCGATCTTATTGGAATTTGAGTATTAAATTGCTGTTGTGGGGAGAATGAACCCCTTCTGAAGGCAGCATATAGCTTTTCCAGAAAAACAAAACAAATATATATATATATAAATACCAAACTTTGCATGGAATTTCAAAGGCTTCACAACCTTATGAAGCATCATGCCAGCCTAGAGGCTTGTGAATGAGTGTATGAATTGAGACTCAGGAATGATCATAAAAGATATGGGAAAGAAGGATAAAAACTCTACCAAGTATCACAGTATTTGTGGAACATTCAGAAAAAGCATTGGTTTAAAACTCATCCTACAATAAGTTCATAGATAAGTCCAAGAAGCAGGTTATTATTATCAGTTGAGGACAAGCAGATGCCTCCTGCATTACCAGTTAATTAAACAAAAGAAGCAACCCACTCTTGCACACAACCACCTTTGCGACAATGATGATGAAGGAAGACATACTTCTCCAAATTCGTAGAATGTCCCATCTTCTTTCTTTACATTGTGTTCTTTTAGCCACACAATAGCATCCGCGTAGTTCATCCGTCTGAAAGGCCGTTGCGGGGGCTTAAACTCCTACAGTAGGAAGGAAAGATATAGTATATATAAAGAAATCACCCCCACTAAAATGTTCACTAACCGAAAACATCTATTTACCATTATTATAAAAGATTATTGCAGATTAGGAAGTTCATTACCTATTCTTAAAATGGAAAACAGATATGAACTTCCTCTTATGTAAGTTAAAATACTATGAAATTACTGCCAATTACTAACATTAAACTTTAGTCTTCAAAATATTAGTCACTTATTTCAGCTCCCCAAGCCATCAGATATATAAAAACTGAGAGATGACTCCATTGTCTTTGAAAATATTTATTAATTTCAATGGTTTATATCTTTCCCCCATTTTTAATAATATTTTAAGTTTAAAATTTAAGTAATTTTTTAGTGTATCTGCTTGCCTGTCACATACATGCATAATATATATATATATGTTTTTTCCTGCCTGTAAGAGAAAATGTGATACTTGTCTCACTTTCTCTCCATTTGTTGTTAGGTGCCGTCGAGTCGGTATCTGACTCATAGCGACACTCATAGGGTTTTCAGTGGCTGTTTCGGGATTGCTTTGGGAGTGGATTGCCAGGTCCTTCTCCCATTCTTGCGGTACTAGGAGTTGAACTCAGGACCTCAGAGACTGCAGCGCAGCGCTCTACCAACTGAGTTAAATCCCAGCCCTTCTCTCCATTATCCTTTCTTATTGCTCCTTCTCCTTCCCCTTTGCCCCGTTTCTCTCCACAAATAGTCCTCTACCTTTTTTTTGCAGTACTTGGGGTTAAAACCAAGACTTTACACATACTTTGTAAGTGTTCTACCACTGGGTTGCATCCCCAGCACGTTTTTAACTGTTATTGAGTCAGTGTCTCACTAAATGACACAGGCTGCCTCTAGCTGTGAACTCTTGGGCCTCTGGCCTCCACCTTTCAAGTCACTGGGATTACTGGCCTGTGCCATTGTGCCCAGCCTACAAATAGATCCCTTTCTACTTTCATGATATACATATAAAAATATTCAATAAATATTAAAATCCAGCATCCACATCTGAGAGACAAAATATGCTATATTTGTCTTTCGAAATCTGGCTTATTTTACTGAAAATGATGCTCTCTAGTTCCATCCACTTTCCTGCAAATCCTATAGTTTTGTTCTTTATGGAAGAACACATTATCTTTATCCACTCATCTGTTAATGGACATCCAGGTTGATTCCATATCTTGACTATTGTGAATAGAGCCACAATAAATATGAATGAGCAAGTATCTCTATGATACGATATGCTGACTTAGATTTCTTCAAGTATATATCCAGGAGTGGAATAGCTGGGTCATATGGTAGCTCTATTTTTAGTTTTTTGAGGAACCTCCACACCAGAAAAGGTTTGTTGTTGTTGTTGTTGTTAGGTGCCATTGAGTTGGTGTCCACCTCATATCGACCCTACATACAACAGGTGAAACACTATTGTCAGTGCTTCTCTGCTATTCGTAGGGTTTTCAATGGCAGATTGATTTTGGGGAGTGGGTTGCCGGGTCCTTCTCCCAGAAAAGGTTTAAAGCCCTTTTATTTCCATAAAACACACCACCTACCGGGTTGAGGTCATACACTATACTTGCTGCCGGTGATTTCAAGATTCTATCTACCACATCACAGACCAAGTCCTCTAATCGGTTTAGGAGGTCCTCAAAGGTCAAGAAAGGGCACTCAGCTTCCAGATGAGTGTATCTGAAGAAGAAGATACTGGCTCAGAGTCACTCTTCTTTTTATACTATGTTATTCTCAAGCAAAGATTTGAACAGTGGGAAACAACCCACAAAGTTAAATTCTAACACAGCTAACAGATTCCCAATACTGCAAATTGGTTTTGGATACCCATCTGCCCCTTTGTTATTTTTTGTGGGTTTTTTCCTCCATTTTTTTCAGTACTGGGGGCCTGAACCCAGAGCCTCACACTTTCTTTGCAGGTGCTCCACCACTGAGCTGCACCCCCTGACTCTTTTTTATCTTGAGACAGGGTCTTGCTAAGTTACACAGACCACCTCTGGCCTCAAATTTGCAATCCTCCTGCCTCTGCCTCCCGAGTCGTTGGGATTACAGGTGCGTGCCAATGTACCCAGCTACCCCCTTGTTTATTCCATAATATATAAAGGATCCAGGCAAAGTGAAAAATCAGGCCTTAGCTGTGGCCTACGAGACAAAATGGCTTTATCCTTGTAATATACCAAAGATTTTTACGCAGACATGATTTACCTATGAAAAGATTTGTTCTCTAAAGATAGTTTCTCAAAACAAAGCCCATAAGACAATTTCATACTCAGCCAGGTGTCTTCGTGTTCTGGACTGCTCTGCCCTGTATGACTGTGCGATACAAAAAACATCTCCCAGGGCTGGAAGGCAGGTCTCCAGATACAGCTGGGAGGACTGCGTCAAAAATGCCTCTTCCCCAAAATAGTCAAGCTTGAAGAGCGTGGCTCCACCTTCCACCTGCGTTTGCACCAGGGTTGGAGGTGTAACCTGTTGATAGGGGAGGAGGAAACAGAGGCTGGCTGTGTGCACCGCTCTTCAAATTTCCAAATGGCAAAGCGGTACTGCTCGAAAAAGATGGCCACCACGTACTTACTTCGCAGTACCCCCTGTCGAAGAAGTGATCCCGAAAGCACCTGGTGACTATGGAGCGTGCTTTGAGGATCTTGGACATGTTTTCTCCTCGGATCATCATGTGCCTGTTGTTGAGCTGGACATCAACGTCAGACTCCTCGTTGATCAAGTTATCAGCTCCTCCAGCTGGGGCCAGCCCTATGAGTTCCCAGAAGTCACAACTCAGCTCGTGACCCCCTGGAGCCTACATTTTAAAAAAGGAGAGTGGTTGTAACAGAGGAAAGGAGACAGAAACGAAAATGCAACAGTATCGAAGATTTTAAGTTACGTCCAAATTTTTTGTAAGCTGACATTTCTAAGAACTTCACCATTAGAGCCTTATCCTTCCAAAAAAAGACCCAATAACTCAATTTTATAGCAATATTGTTACATTTAATAGTTCTTTCAGAGTAAATATATAGCTTTTTTAAAAAAAATACAAACTAGAAAACAAACTGTAATCTCATAACCTAGAATAACTATTAACTACTATAAACATTTTGGTTTACTGTTTTAGCCTTCACCCAATGATTTAAATTAACTTGTTTATCCACACTGAAAACTTTAAATGTAAAAGTTTCCAAAATAGCTGTTAATTTCTGGAATATGTATGTATGTGTGTGTGCGTGCGCATGTGTGTGCATATTTTTTAAGTCCAAATTCTCCCTAATCATTCCATTAGAAGAAATACATTCTAAAAGCCACACATCCATGAATATGTAATTATGTCGGTGCCAAACACTGGATGGCAAATCACATGACAACCACTTCATTCTGCAATCACATTACTTCCAAGGAAGACTCAGTGAACTTGAATCAGATACTCATTCTTATTACAGGCTCAACTGTGTGAGACCTTTCATCAATATTTCTAGTTAACTAGGACTGTGTGCTCCCTCTTGTGGATAATATGTTATATTTGTTTGCTTTCCTTCCTAGCCAACAGTTAGAAACACAATAGTTATGTGAACTATAATTACCAACAGGTAACGGAAACTGGAATAGGTTATGTACCTTTGGCTAAAGAACAAGTAACTCTCTGAGTATCAGTTATATTTAACTTTTTTAAAAAAGAGGCTTTCAAATTCTGTTCAAAAAATTTCAAGTTTAGATTATTTTTCTTTTCTGAAATTTTTGGGTTGTTTTTATTTCCACCTAGCTGAAAAGTTATTCATCTACCCATGGCAAAGTGGCTATATTATGGCCCATGAGGGTTTTTCAGGAATTCTGCAAAGCTGGAAATCCTAAAGTACGTTTTAATCATACGAAGTGTGGTATGGTGGAATGTTTGTCCCCTCCAGAAGTTATGCTGAAATTTAATTCTAGCAGTGTTGGGAGTTATGCTGAAATTTAACCTGTAGCAGTGTTGGGAGCTGAGACCTAATGGGAGGTGTTCAGGGTCAGGAAAGTTTTGCTGGCATGAATGGATTAATGTCATTACCTCAGGAGTGGGTTAGCTGTTTGTTATCATGGGACTGAGTTTGTTATAAAAGGAAGTTCAGTCCCATCCTGATCTCTCTCAGACACAGCAAGAAGGCCCTCTCTAAATGCAGCCCCTCCCTCTTAGACTTCTCCACCTCCAGTACCATAAGAAATAAATTTCTTTTTTTATAAGTTACCCAGTCTTTGGTATTATGTTATAGCAACAGAAAACAGAACAAGAAAAAATATATAGTGAACTTATTTCACTGGAAAAAGAAAAGGTACATGAAATTTTCAAGTACTTTACACTTGACATGCCAAACACCAAAAATACAAATAAAGACAAAAGAGAACAAACAAACATGTTCATTCACCCAGGGAGGAGTTCGATTTACTTACCTGTTTGCCCTTTGGAGTAAGATTAAGCTTTCCATATACTGCTATACTACTCTCAGTGGACAAGACTACTCCATTGTAACACTGACACTATGAAAACAGCAAAGTGCATATTAAGTTATTCACATTGATATTAAAACACATTGATATTCTAACATATATTAAGGGGGTTATTTGTAAACAAATTCTCTGGTCAAATACTAGTAAAACACAGAATTAGATTATCACTAAATTTTAAGGTTAATAAAGAACAGCTATTTTTGTGAGAGATACAGACTTATCAATAGGCATGCACCACATATCAACTTTATATATATATATAATATATAACAACAATGGTCCACACAGATGATTGTCATCCTATAAGATCAAATTGCCTAGTGATGTCATAGCTAAGTTTGTATAAGTATACTGTATGATGTTTGCATAACAAAATCAATTACCAACAACTTCTCAGAATGTGATCCTATCATTAAGTGACATATGACAACATATAGACACAGATATATGCGAGTACCCAGTTTACAGACATGTATAAACACAAATGACACTAGTCCTCATCACTTAAAAATATCCAGACAGTTCACTTTTTTTTTTCCAGATTCAAATGATTTAAACAATAGAACCTTATCTATATTGTGATGATCATCAATACATGCTAAAGTCAGTAAGAGAAAAGTGATGGGGAACTTGATCATGGCAGGTGAGGGTGTTAATACTGAAACCTACTAATCACAAAAAGACAACAGGAAATTATGTTCCTCTTGACCTGGTGCAAGTGGAAAGACACAGCTTTGCAGAGAAAATAGGCATGTGAAAAAAACTCTTTTCCAACCTAATCAGATCTAACCTCCCATTCATAAAACATACAGTGAACAGATGAACGTGATAAATGATACCGTAAAGGTGGAATCAATGAAATCAAATATCTAAGAAGGTTAGTAGGACATTTGTCAGGTCTTCCTCCAACAAATAAATTGAGGAAAAAAGGGAAGAAATGACAAGGGCGCACAGTTAGAGATACGATGTTTGGGGAAACATCGTCTTACCAAGATCAGCCATAAACTGATAGTTATTGAAGCTAAGTGACAAGTATTCTTTATACCATTCTATTTTTTTGTTTTGGAAATTGTCCATAATAAAAGCTTTCTCCGTTGGCTTTATTCAAGTATAATTAACATTTTTTTTTGTATTTGCAAATATGCAACAGGATATTTTGGTATGTGTATCCATAGTGAGCATAATAAAAGTTTAAAATATGTATACAGGTCCTATTCTTGTTGTTGTTAGGTGCCATCGAGTCAGTGTCCAACTCATAGCGCCCCTAAGTACAATAGGTGAAATACTATTGTCTGTGCTTCTCTGCTATTCATAGGGTTTTCAATGGCTGATTGTTTTTTGGGAGTGGGTTGCCAGGTCCTTCTCCCAAGCCTACAGCACCTGGTGTTCCCAGGCAGTCTCCTATCCAAGGACTAACCAGGCCGGACCCTGCTTAGCTTCCAAGATCCGACAGCATCGGACACCACAGGGCTATGGCTGCAGGCTGTCATACACATCCTAAAAGTCCCAAAACTAATAAAGGACCCACTGGAAAAAAAAGTCTAATTTTCAGCCATAAATTAGAGAAAATATTTACCAAATCATCTGACAAGACACACTGAAGATAACCTGTACCATCCCGCAACACCACAAACATTAAATTCTTTCCTAAAAATGAGAAAGAGAAATTTAGCTAGGCTGTTCTCAAGGCACCTCAGAGGACATTTTCATAACTTAATCTTACATAAATGAAACACCAAGGTTAGACACTGGAAGTTCAAACCTCCCATATGGCCCCCTTCTTCTGAAGTGCCACTCAGTATTTGCAAAGCATCTTATATTCGCAGTACTGTACTTCTGAATCTTACGTAATCCTCATAATCCACATGACTATGGAACAGCCAGACAGTAATAAACTGGGGGATCACGTCTTATTTGCCTCTGAACCTCCTGCAACCCCTGGCACAGCACTGCACACTCTCAGGGGAAGGTGCGTAGACACTACTGAAGCAAAGCACTCTTTAAAATTTAGGTCCCATTTCTTTTTATGAAAGATTTGATGATCACATGCAAAAAAAAAGTTATAATCTAACAAAAAGAGAAGACAAAAATGTCAGGATCAAGGAAGAAGCAGAATGCAAATATTAATTCTATGACTGATTACGGCCAAGTTTCAGATTAGGACCCAGCCTTCCTGTAATACATTTCCTGTTTTTCACAAATTGCCTAGTGATGTCGTAACTAAGTTTGTATAAGTACATTATACATTATTGTATAAGTATTGTATAAGTATTGTATAACTTATACATTATACATTATTGTATAAGTACATGTCATAACTAAGTTTGTATGAGTACATTAAAACTCAATTTGGCAAACTTTTACTAAATACTTCCTGATCACTGCAGTAGTTAACAGTTAAGGTAGGATTTAAGTAAGTTTTAAACTTTCAGTAGTCATATTAAGTAGGAACAAATTTAGGCTCATAAATCACTATATAATCTCAAGAGACAGCATAATAAGAAATCTAAGCAAGCCCAAGTAAACGTTTTTATGTCTTTTTCTTTTTTCGTCTAAGAACAGGATTATTTAAAATTAGAAGAGGAAAAGAAAAGCCACACCCTTTACCTTGCCTACGCAGCCTGTGGACCCAGCCGAACACCTTTACTCTTTGGCCTCTGTACCCTTCCAATGCACAAATCTTCACCTATTAAATTAAAAATAAAGAATATTTGAACAATCGTGTCGTCTATCATATACCAACACGTTCACTGTTAGACGGATAGTAGTGAAGTGTTTTAAAAAAAAAAAAACACAAATAATGCAAAGTTGGAGGCACTCTATTAGAGTTGAGAACCAAAGAAATCCCTCATATTAAGAGTGGATAAAAAAAAAAAATCCACATCTTTCTTTCTTGGTGCAAAACTGGCAATGAGAGACACCCAGAAAGATTTCAGATATTGCTGTAGAAAATCAGTTAATAAATGAATTCAATTTGCTGCAAGTGAAGCACCTGCTCCCCGCAGCAGCAACGATCCCCGCTCTCAGGGCCTTTTTCACCAGCTCACAGTCCCTCAAGACACTCTGGGACTTGGAAGCTAATGAAGGGTTTTGTTTGAAAAACGAAGGAGAGAGGATAAGAACACAGTAAGGGGACGGTGGATATAGCCAGGAACACAACTCTATCACTAAGAAAGTAGGCAAACGATGACAATTCATCTCCAGATGAACTCCAGCCATGTCCACTCATAGTCCAGCCATCTGTCTGGGTTCCAGTAATAAAAACAGAAGAGTAATCTCAATTTCACAGAATCACAGACACTTTTTATGTAGTTAAAACATCTTGAGAATCATAGATTTCTACCTCTTCGTTTTATGGTGAGCAAACTAGACATCCCAAAGAAGATCAAATAACTTGACGAACACCGCCCAGCCCAGCCCCACCTGGATTCCACATCGACCGGTGGTCAGTCATATAGAATCTGCTCAAGATGCGCTTATTAAACTCCATACTAGAATGAACCCCGAAACAACCAGCCTTATCATTCTAAACCATTATTTCTCTCTATCCCTTCGGAAAGGAAAGGCAAAGAAAGTACAGGAACAAACAATGCAGCTTCCCCCTCAAACCCAGAGATAATGATCTGATGTAGCCATGCCCATGATCCTGGAGATGACACAAACTTACACACTTTGGCTCTGGCAGACTTGGATCATTTTTAATAGTAATTTTCTTTGCTTCTTCCAGATTCTTTTCTCTTCTCAAATTATCTTCCGCCTAATTTTAATAAAGCAATATGGTAATATGGTAAATATGGTTTCCAGTGTCATAACTTTAAAGATGTGCCAAGTGGCAAAACTGATTCATCACCTCTTTCTTCTCCCGGGATTCATTCTTCATTTGTTCCCTGTGCCACATTTTTCTAATGTTCTTCATCTGTGACTTAGAAATAATGTCCCACCTCTGGAGGAAGAAAGAAAAAATCATGTGTTCAAGACCTCTATGGTTTGATGAAAATGTACTTGTTCAATGCAATTCTGTCAAGTTTTTGGTGCTTCCTACCTCATTTTCTTTTTGTGAGTCCACATAAATGGTAGGAAATGGTTCTTTTCCTATTGTCATCAAAGCCTTGAAGAAAGAAAAAAGAAATATAACATTACATAATACTTAAAAACCAAAACAACACCTCCCTTATGCAACAACCTCCACCATTTATAACATATCCAAGAGCCAAGAAAACAGCTAAGGACTCCATGAGCCGAAAGTTGATGCTTACAGGGTGACTGGCTGAGCTCCTTAGAAGTAGTTTGCTCTAAGAGCCCCCGGGGGCCTGTCATAAACAATCCCAGCAAGTTCAGTTGCATAGCATGCAATTCACCAAAACAAGTAAAGCATCTTAAGAGGCCATAAAGACCAGCCCAGGTATGCAGACAACAGAAGAGAGAGTAAGTAGCAAAAGTCAATTACTGACAAGTAAAAGGTGAGTGCTTTAGAGGAAATCAAGGAAACATCTAAATTGGTTTTAAAACTCTTTCAACCAAATAATGGCCAAGTACACGAAAGGCTAGGCTCCATTTAACTGAAAAATTCCCATATAGAGACTAACGCTTTTCACCAATACTGGGACACATCAGACATTGCTCTATAATGCACTGTTTAATATGCTGTTCAGTGTAAGAGATGAAGATCTCACTGCTTCAAATAGTCTTTCAAAATTTCTCTCAAGTTATTAAGTTAGCCAGGAAATGCAATGAATTATTCTCTTTAGGGGCAAGATCTGACGTTTACAAAAACTGACCTTTTAGGGGCTACTAAACATTACTGGTTTTGTTCCATCTGATCCCCCTAATAGCTATCCTGGTCCTCCTGCTCTTTGGGCTATACATCATCAACTGTCTGGTCTCATTCCTGAGTAAAAGGCAAGAGGTCATAAAGATACAAATGACAGTTACTCAGGAAATAACCAAACCTATTTAAGATTAGCTACAGAGGCCAGGTGTGGTGGTGTATGCCTGTAATCCCAGAGACTTGGGAGGTGGAAGCAGGAGGATTGCAAGTTTGAGGCCAGGGGCAGCCTGTTTAACTCAGAGAGACCCTGCCTCAAGATAAAACATAAAAAGGGGGTTGGGGGTGCAGTGCAGTGGCAGAGCACTTTTGTTTGCAAGGCCCTGGGTTCAACTCTTGAGTACTGCCAAAAAAACAAAAAAAACAAAAGACTCACAGTGTGGCCAGCAGTGGTGGTGCAAACCTATAATCTCAGCGACTCTGGAGGCAGAGGCAGAGGTAGGGGGATCGCAGGCTTGCGGCCAGAGGCAGCCTGTGTAACTCAGTGAGACTCTGTCTCAAGATTAAAAAAAGGAAAAAGAAAAAAAAGATTAGCTAGAGAAAACTTTTACTCCTTCAATGGCACCCAAATTCAGCCCTTCAGCACCCCTTCAGAATGAGGAGTGTATGTAAGGGGGGATCTGTTACCCTTACCTCTACATAGGTGATCCTGTTGAATTTCTACCCTGCCTTAATCTTAATTATCTTTGAAGACACGATGCCTAGAGGACTGAAGTCCAAGGTGGGCTAGCTGAAACTGGCTGGATCTAAAGTGGCTGCCACAATGACCGCCACACAACCTCTAACTTCATTATAATCCCACCTGCATGCTAAATGACCACCCCCCCAGCACCATGACTACTAACAACTGCCATGGCCATTCCTGGAAAGAACCCTTAAAAGGAGCGCAATGAGGTAGCACCCAAATTCTTGGCAAACTTTGGTCCATTTCCATAAAAGACACAAGTATTCCATTTTATTACCCTATCTCTACTCCTTACTTCTTTTACTCTAGACCTATACCCTCCTAACCCCATGGGTTGATAAGTTGATTTTTGAGTTTATCTCCCATTTTTCCTATTTGTGGCCAAGGAAAAAAGTCTCCACTGCTCAAAAACAGTAGCAAAACCCCTGACCTTTCTTAAAGGGACATGAGCCCCAACTCATTGACTGCTGCAGAGGGGTAAAGATGGATCTTTTGAAAACATCCAAAAGAGTTCACCATTGTAACAGACATCAGAGGGATATAGTCATGTGACATATAACAAGGTTTCAGTTTAATGATGGACAAAGACAGACCCACTGTACAACCATGGTCCCATAAATGGTCTGCTATCACCTGTTGTCATGGTAGCCATCTTTGTTTGTGTAAATGTACTCTATCCCTATCCTTATGCAATGCACAACAACATTTGTAAGTCATTAGGAATTCATTTACTACCTGACAGTCCATACGGATCCTTTGTTTTATATCTTTGAGATTCAAATTGCCAAACTGTTTTTACTCAAATCAGAGTGGCATACTTTTGCTAACAGTGACATTCTTCAGAGGTTCACCTAAACAGTGTTATCAGCTTTGGAGAGCCACGAAAAGGTACCCCAACAACCCAAAAAACAGAAAAAGATTTCCCTCTAAGAGTTAAAAAGTAAGAGCAATATATGATACACCAATACACAATCATCCAGTTTGACCTAAAAACAACACTTCCAGGTTAGGAGGACTTGATAATAACTAAAGACATGTTATAACACAGCTACAAAAAGGGGAATTGGCCAGGTATGGATGCACAGAAAAAGAAGCATAGGGGCCCTACTTTTCCAGAGGGAGCATTTAACCATCTCTTTTATGTGGCGGTTGTAGCTAGTGGATCCTATCATTCCAGTTCAAAAGCTGTGTCCATGGCTACTGTAAGAGGAATGTGTTGAATCTCACCTTAACCTTTTGGGAATCTACTCTCAAAGAACCTCTGTGACCTGTATTTGGCTTTTCATAAAATTCTTCTTAGAGAGACTATGCTAACTTCATGTGAGGATTCTAGGTCCTGAGAAATAATAGCATGTTAATGAATTGGCATTCCAGCTTCAAGCTTCAGAATCAAGTGTCTGCTCTGAGAAATGGGGCCATTCTTGGTGTGCTGATACAAGTCAGGTCGTTGAATCTCAAGGTTCAACATCACATCTGAGTTGTGGTAAATTAACCAAGAGCCCTCTTAGGAGTCACCTGGGCATGATCCTAGTGTGACTGAGACAAGGTGATTTTTATTTTTAGAAGAACTAAAAAAACTAGCAACCTGATGCGTCGGAGGGGTAAAGAAGAAAGACTCCAGTTCTAAATATTCAAAAAAGTTTAGACTTCAAATATCTTAACACTCTTAAAGCAACGTATCTGTATAATTCCTTATTTTCTCTTTTCTGAAAATTCTCTTCAAAATCTAAGAGTTGAAAGAAAATACTTGACAAGTCACACACCATTGACTTAAGTCACTAATAAGCGCTGTTGTTTTCGTAATGACAAGAGACATTACCTTTAGACCTGTTTTAAATGGTTTCTCCTTGGTTCCATCTCCAGTAGCATCATTGCCCTCTCGATCTGAGACATACAGCTCTGCTGTTTTAAAAAACAAGAATAAGATACTCATTATTCTGCAATGTCACTTTACAGTGCAACTAGTTTATCCATTCTCTGCTTTTGTAAACAGAATGTGCTATGTAAAAATTACAATGTTCCACATGAAATTAACACAATTATTATTCTCCAAATTTTCTCTTTCAAGGATACCCACCTCCTAAAAACATGAGTTACAAATCTAGCTCTTCAAAACGAACTTTTTGATCATTTTAATTTGTGATACTACTTCTACCTCCATGAGTACCTAATAAAGCCAGGGTTTTGAAGTTGGCCAGACCTACATTGGAATCTTCTATGTTGCACCTTAAAAAGGTGAGGGGTATTTTACTTAATCTTTCTGTGCTTATTTTTTCCAGTAGAAAACGATGAAAACAACATCCATCTGGAAGGACTGTACTGACAATGAAGTAAGATAATGCACACAAATCAGACATCCCAATGCCAGTACAAAAACAGCAAATAAAAATACGAGTTCCTACTTGTTTTCAAAAGAAATCCAAGCTCTGGGTTACGAAAATTGCCAAAGGCCTCGCAACCACGTAAGCCTAGTGACATCTGTGACATCAACCCAAGTCTCTTAACTCTTTTCTTTTTTCTTTTATTTTTTATTTTCACAGCACGTCTGAATACAAAATGCGACTGTATAAATGAGACCTAGAATTCTTAAATCCTGTCTTGGAAATCAACCGAGGAACAGCGTGTCGGGGCTCCCAGCAGAGCCCAGGTCTCGGCTGAATCACGAGACTTCGCTTGGGGCAGGGGCCGGGCTGGAGCGGCCACGGCGGCCGCCCCTGGAAACACGGGGTTCGAGCCGAGCCCGGAGTGGGCCACCGAGTCCTGGGCCCAGCAAGGGTCCAGGTCCCTTTTTCCCTCCCTCCCTCCGATGGTCCCGCAAATATTTGGGGAGCGCGCGAGCTGCGCCCGGCACTAAGGTAAGCGCTGGAACTTGGCTGGAGCGCGGCTCCCGCCCCAGACAGGGGGCACCGCGCCGCAGGCCCAGCCTCACTCACCGAGCACCATCCCTGCGGTCGCCTTGGTCACCTGCAAAGACATCGGCCCACCGACACCGCCGCCTTATCACCCCAACGTGCACTGACGACTTCCGGGACTGGGGCGTTGCATCAGACAATGTAGTGCCGAGGTCGCTGGAGCGAATCAAGCGAGCTTCGGGGCTCCATTGGTTACTGGAAGGCGGGGTGAGCGGCGCCTGGGCCGCCATTTTTAGTCAGGGCAAGAACAACTTCCGGTCTGGTAGCTGGATTCGGGGGCGGGTGTACACCAGGGTCTCTCTTCAATCCTCATATCTCAAACTTTCCCTTCTGAAACCTCCAACTCTGCGCCTGACTGTAAGCAGTACAGTTTCTGTCTCTGTCAGACACAACCGACTATTGAGAGAAGATATGTTCTTTAAGACGTGTGCTGACCTGACCATCCACAGACTTTTTTCCCTGACAGTACTGCTTCGCCTGTTGTACCTAGGGTCGTTAAGTTGGACACGGACTGGACGGCACCTAACAACAGCAACACAGTATAGCAAGTACTTGCAAGGCATTTACATTGTGTTATCTAACATAAGTAATCTATAGATGATTTAAAGTATATAGGAGGATTGCGTAGGTTTGGTACAAATACTATGCCATTTTACATAAGAAACTTGAGCATTGTGGACTTCGATATCCGGGTCCAAATCATAGCGACCCTCATAGGGTTTTCAATGATCGATTGTTTCGGGATTGCCTCAGGAGTGGGTTGCCAACTCCTCCCATGTTTGCGGTGCTGGGAATTGAACCAGGGACCTCAGAGACTGCAGAGCAGAGCTCTACCAACTGTGCTAAATCCCAACCTCCGTTGGGTCTCATAGTGACCCTTGTATGCCACCAAGCCGATTGTAGATAAGTGCCTAGCTAGCATAGTCCAGAGAACTCAGACCACAGCCGTGCGCTCTGTAAGCGCTTAGTGACCATCTCTTAGGCAGACTGTCTCATTTAGCCGAATTCCCACCCGAAGCTGACTTCCCACCCTTACAGACTTCCAGGAACAGTCTGAAGTTTTCCAGTGCAAACTGAATTGACTGAATGAATGACATTGTTCAGTCTCCTTATCTGGGCTTGGCCAGCTAGGGGCGCCTTGTTTCTGCGGTCGTTTTGTTCCGCCCCTGCGGGCTCAGGATTGTCTTGATCTCTCCACAACATCCTTTTGCTCTGCCACGCGCGGTAGGCAAGTCTCTGTCCTTAAGTTCTTTGGCCCCCACTGTCCACCGTAGCCAGCCACCGGCCTAGATTCTGGGCATGCGACACCGGCGCCGCCATGTTTACTCCGGGCCATTTCCGCTTTCCCTCATTTGGCCCTGCCCTCACCGATTTCCAAGGGAGAGAACCCAAGTCCCCCTAGTTGAGAGAGGACTGTGGATCCCGGGCTTTGAGCATGCTGACGGGCAGGCATCGTCCAAGAGTATTCGTGTAATTCAGTGTTTTGCTTCTCAAAACAAACTGTGGTGAGAGAAGAGGCAAAAATCACTGCGAATGCTTCTAGGTTTTTCCCGTTCCAGACCAGGTACAGGGCAGTGGCACAAGCAATGTTCGTTAAATTAAAAATCTGTAACTTCAAACAAAAAGTTGGAGTTATATAAACCCAAAAAGGAAAACACTACATATTCTCACTCATATGTGGGAGCTGAATTAAAAAGAAGGAAAATTTGTATACAGAAATTGGAACATAATAAAAAGCTAAAGTTAACTTAGGGGGAGAAGGGACAATTGAGGGAGCGGAAAGGAGGGAGGGATCTAGCAAAAGGAAGCCATGATGGGAGAAGACAGGATGCGGAGGAGGGACGAGGAGGAGCGAGGAATGACAGGGCTATCTCAAAATAAACATCCCCACTTTAGTAGTTCATGAAATAATTATATCAACAATACCAAAGGATGGTAATAATGCAAATAGGCTAGATTATTCATGTAATATTACTGACAATGTAAAAAGGTAGATCACTACAGAAAAAAGTTTGGATTTAAGTCATAATTGGCATGCAAGGGCATATAGAAAAATAGTGCCACAAAAAACATGCAAGTGGATGAGAGGCCTTGGTGGGGGGGGTGGGAAAGGGGTGAGGAGGTGCACAAGAGAGTGAGGGGGAAGTTATCTGTGCATTGTACAATGAAACGCATATATGGAAATGTCACAATTAAATGCACGTCAGAATGAAATACATTAAGTTGTATGTTAAAAATTTCCAATAAAAAAAAAGTGGGTGTTATCATTAGGATGAAACTATCAATTTAAGGAACTGAAGATTTAACTCTTCTTTTTCCTTGTAGAATTACAGTAAGCTTAAGCACAGGTGTGCTCTTTAGTTTACTGACTCCTGTGGGCCTTTTCCTTCAGCTGTACCACTGTGGTGGCCCATCCCATCAGATCTCAGAAGCTGAGCAGGGTTGGGCTTGGTTAGTACTTGGATGGGAGACTGCCTGAGACCAGCAGGTGCTGTAGGCATGGGACACTCTCCCCAAAAAATCAGCCCCTGAAAACCCTACGAATAGCAGAGAAGCACTGACAATACTGTTTTGCCTATTGAACATAGGGTTGCTATGAGTTTGGACACGGATTCAAGGGCACCTAACAAGTGGAACCGTTACTTCAGTGGTTCCCAAGGTGCTTCCTGTTTGTGAATTTCTTTGTAAGCATTTTATCTATATCGCTGCTTGTTGTTAGGTGTTGTCAAGTGGTTTCAGAAACCTGACTGATGATTTTCTTATTTATTTTTTACCGTTGGAAGTAAAGTATCGTTTGTCAATCCTTTTAGTTTTATTTACTTTTGCTAACAAAACACAGGTTTTTAAATCTGAGGCATAATATTTATACACCTTTATGAGATACAGTATGGTAATTCAATACAAGTATATAATGTGTAATAAATCAGATAAGCATTCCATCTCTTCAACCATTAATCATTTTTATGTGTTGGGAATTTTGTACTCTTCTATTCATTTTGAAATATATCAGATTGTTTTAGCAATAGTTACCCTACTGTGCTAAAGAAGAACAAGAAGGAATTCCTCTATTCTGCTTTTTTGTTGTTGTTGTTAGGTGCCATCAAGTAGGATCCAACTCATAGTGACCCTAAGTACAGCAAAACAGAACACTACCAAACACTGTGCCATGTACACAACCTTTTATGTTTGAGCCCAAATGTTGCAGCCACTATATTTCTTCTGATTGTGAGTAGTGCCAGATTAGCAAAAGGAGGTCCCGTGGGCTTTACTCCATTCCAGTCACTAACGTCAACTCTACTTTGAGGAGACAATTTTTCCACAGTCATTTCTTGAATCCCTTCCAGCCTAGGTGGCTCATTTTCCAGCATTGTATTTGACAGTATCTTTCTGCTATTCATAAGGTTTTCAACAGCAGATTATTGCAAAGTGGGCTGCCTGGTCCTTCTCCCTAGTCTCTCTTAGACTGGAAGCTCAGCTGAAAGCTGTCCACCATGAGTGTCCGTGTTGGTATCTGAAATACTAGTGGCATAGCTTTCAACATCACAGCAACACATAAGCCCCCACAGCATGACAAGCTGACAGACATGTGGGGGACCATGTTTTGATGTGCCTTTATTGAACTTATTTTTGTCCTACCTCCCCCCTGTTCTTACTAGTCTCTGATGACTACTGTTCCATTCTGTTCTTCCACAAGATTAATGTAGTTTCCACAAATGAAGAGAAAATAAGAACATTTGTCTTAATGAGAACTTAATGACCTTTCACATGGTCCAGCAGTTAGGATTCCTGGTTTTCACCCAGGCAGCCCAGGTTCAACTCCCAGTATCTGAACATCATTCATTTGACCTGCAGCCATACCACTGTGGTATCCAAATCCTGTCAGATCTCGGAAGCTAAGCAGGGTTGGGCATGGTTAGTACTTGGATGGGAGACTGCCTGGGAACACCAGGTGCTATAGGCTTGGGAGAAAGAACTAGCAGCCCACTCCCAGACAACAATCTGCCATCAAAAACCCTATGAATAACAGAGAAGCACTGACAATAGTGTTTTGTCTGTTGTACATAGGGTCTCCCTATGAGTCAGACATTGACTCAGTAGCATCTAACAACAACTAACAAAGACCTCCAGTTCCATCCATGTTCTATAAATGACACAATTTCATTCTTTTTACTGTTGGATAGTATTCCATTGTGTAATTTGTACCACATTTTCTTTATCCATTCATCTACTGAAGAAATCTGGGGTGATTCCATATTTTGGCTGCTGTAAATGGTGCTGCAATAAATATGGTGGTACAGGTACCTTCTTGGTATAATGATTTCATCTCCTTCGGATATATAGCTAATAGTGGAATTGTTGGATCATATGGTAGTTCTGTTTTTAACCTTTTGTTTTTTGAGGACTCCCCATACTATTTTCCAAAAAGGCTATGCTAATTTACATTCCCACCAACAGTGTACAAGAATTCCCTCCTCTGTACATCTTTGTCGGCATTTGTTACTGTCTTTTTGATAATTGCCACCTTGATTTGGATAATAGCTCATTGTCATTTTGATTTTCATTTTTCTGATCATTAGTGAAATTGAACATTTTAATGTAGTCAGCCATTTTGTACTTGGAAATTTTGATGTCTTCTTTTTTATATTCATGTTATTTATTTTATGAGGTACAGAGTGATAATTTAGTACATATATATATAAAGTACAATACTCAAGATAGTCAACAATTCCATGTCCTTAAACATTAAAAAAATTTTGATTAACATGTAGTAATAATTGTACATATTTATGAGGTATATTATGAACTTTTTAAGTTACAGAGAATTAGTTTCATTATGGGATTTTCATATCATTACATCCTGTAATTTGCATTTGTTCCTTCTGCCCCACTGTTGCATGTCTCTCTGCCTTCCCCATTGCATGTCTTCTTTTGGAAAATATCCATTCTTTTGTATTTTTTTTCATTACTGGGGAGCTGAACTCAGGGCCTCACACATGTTTTGTAAGTGTCCTGCCACTGAGCTGCACACCCAGCCTTTTTTTTCTCTCTCTTTTTGAGTCAAGGTCTCACTAAGTTACATAGGCTGCCTCTGGCCTTGGACTTGCAAATCTCCTGCCTCCACCTCCAGAGTTGCTGGGATTACAGAAGTGCGCAACTGCGCCCAGCAAAGTATCTGTTCTTTAGCTCATTTTAAAAGTTGGATTGTTCCTTTCTTTGATGTAAAGCTTTTTGAGTTACTTATGTATTCTGGATATTAATCTGTTGTTGGAAAAACACTTTGCAAATGGTTTCTCCCATTCTGTAGGTTGTCTTTTAATTCAGTTGATTATTTCCTTTGCCATACAGAATGTTCTTAATTTGATGTAATCTCATGCCATACAGAAGGTTCCTAATTTGATGTAATCTCATTTGTCTATTTTTACTTTTGTTGCCTGTGAAAATCTCAACAAAATGCTAAAAAACTGAATTCTTTAACTGAAGTTAAATTGGAGTCTTCTTTAAAGAAGACTTCTCTAAAGTCTTCTCTAAAACATTCTTGCCTATGTGTTGAAGTGTTTCCGCTATGTTTTCAGTAGTAATTTCATAGTTTCAGGCTTAACATTTACTTCTGTGATCCACTTGGAGTTGAGTTTTGTGTATAGTGATAGGAAGAGATCTAGTTTCATTCTTCTGCATTCACATATCCAATTTTGCCAGCACTGTATATTGATGAGACTGTCTTTTCTCCACTGCATGTTCTTGGCACCTTTGTCAAATATCAGTTGGCTGTGTGAACATGGATCAGTTTTGGGTTCTCCATTCCATTCTTCATGTGTCTGTTTTTATGCCAGTACCATGCTATTTTAGTTACTATAGATTTATAGTATATTTTGAAATTAGGTATTGTGAAATCTCCAACATTGTTGTTTTGCTTTCTTTTTTGGTTTTTGGTTTAGAAAAAAATTTCCGCCTTGGGATCACTTTAGCTATTCTTGGTCTTTTATGGTTCCTCATTAGAATTTTATGGGAATTATATTGAATCCAAAATTCACTTTGGGTAATCTTGTCATTTTTAACAATGTTGATCCCTCTAATCCATGAACACATGATGTCTTTCTATAATTTCTTTCATCAATGTTTTATAGTTTTCATTCTAGAGATCTTGTACTTTCTTGGTTAAGTTCATTCCTAAATATTTTAATTTTGTGTAGCTACTCTGAATGGGATTGCTTTATTAATTTCTTTTTTAGCAAGTTTATTACTGATTTATAAAAATGCTACTTTTTTCTATGTTGATTTTGTATCCTGCAACATTACTGAATTTGTTTGTAAGCTCTAACAGTTTTTTGATGTAGTATTTATGTTTTTCTAGGTATAGAATCATGTCATCTGCAAACATGGACAATTTAAATTCAGTTAAAGAATTCAGGTTTTGGGCATTTTATTGAGAATTTTTGCAATGATGTAGGGGTATGGTTCTGTACTTTTGTTGCTATGGTTGTATCTTTGGTTTTAGTAACTTTTGCAAGGTAATGCTGGCCTTATAAAAAGAGTTTGGCAGAGTTTCTTCTGTCTCAATTTTTTAGAATAGTTTAAGAAGAACTGGAATTAGTTCTTTAGCTGTTTTATGGAATTCAGCAGGAGAGACATTAGTTCCAGGAATTTTTTTAGATGGGAGAGTTTAAATTACTGCTTCAATCCCATTACTCATTATTGTTCTGTTCAGATTTTTTATTTCTGCCTGATTCTATTTTGGTAGGTCGTATGTGTTCAGGAATTTACCCATTTCTTTTAGGCTGCCTTTTTTTTCAGCATATCATTATTCATAGTAGCTTTTAATGATCTTTTGTATTTCTTTAGTATCACTTATAATGTCTTCTATTTTATCTCTAAATTTATTTGAATCTTCTTTTTTTCTTGGTTTGTCTACCAGAAGGTTTGCCAATTTTGTTTATACTTTCAAGAAAACCTCATTCTTTATTTTGTTGACCTTTTGTATTTTTTGAGTATTTTTTACTGTGATTTTTATCTTTTATTGTACTAATTTTGGGTTTCATTCATTCTTGCTTTTCTAAGTCTTTGAGGTAGATTGTTAGGTTATTATTTAAGGGCTCTTTTTGTTGTTTGTTTTTGCCTTTTTGAGACAGATTCTTGCTATGTAGCCCAGGCTGGCCTCAAACTCTCAGTCTTCCTGCCTCAGCATCCTGAGTGCTGGGATTATAGGTATACACCACCAGCCCTAGCTGGAGGTCTACTTTTTGATGTATTCATTTATTGATATAAACTTCCCTCTCATTACTGCATTTCCTATTTCCCACAGGTTTTGTTTTGTTGTGATTTTCCTTTGTTTCTAGAACTTTTTTGATTCCCTTATGTCCTCAGTTATCCTTTGGTCATTTGTTGTTGTTGTTGTTGTTAGGTGCTGTGGAGTCGGGTCTGACTCATAGTTACCCTATGTACACCAGGTGAAACAGTATTATTAGTGCTTCTTTGCTACTCATAGAGTTTTCAATAGTTGACTGTTCTTTGGGAGTGGCCTGCTGAGTTCTTCTCCCAAGCCTATAGCACCTGGTATTCCTAGGAAGTCTCCCATCCAAGTACTAACCAGGCCTGACCCTCCTTAGCTTCCAAGATCTGACTAAATAGGACATCACAGTGGTGTGGCTGTAAGCTACCTTTTGTCATTTAAGAGTTATTGTTGTTGTTTTTAGGTGCCATTGAGTCGGTATCTGACTCATAGCGACCCTCATAGGGTTTTCAATGGCTGACTGTTTTGGGATTGCCTTGGGAGTGGATTGTCAGGTCCTTCTCCCATTTATGTGGTGCTGGGAATTGAATTCAGGACCTCAGAGACTGCAGCGCAGCACTCTACCAACTGAGCTAACTCCCAGCCCATTTAAGAGTATGGAATTCAGTTTCTATGTATTTGTATACTTGCAATTCTTCTCCTTGTTGAGTTGTATTTTTATCCTGTTGGGGTGTGAGAAGATAAACAATATGATTTCATTTTTAAAATTTTACTGAGATTTGATTTGTGACCTGTATATGACCTATCCTGTAAAATGCTTCATGTGCTGATTAGAATGTGTATCATGCTGCTGTTAGATAAATGTCTGTTATGTCCATTTACTGTATGTTGTTGTTGTTAAGGTTCCATCTAGTCGGGTCCGATTGCACCAACTTGGTACAACAGATGAAACAATACCCAACATTGTGCTATGCTTGACACTATTGTTTGCACTTTTTTTGCTGTTCATTGGATTTTCAATGGCTGTTTGTTTTTTTTAGTGGGCTGCCAGGTCCTTCTCCCTCTATAGTATGGTTCATTTCACATGTATCATTGTTGATTTTCTGTCTGGGTAATCTGTCCACTAAGGAAAGTGGGTTATTGAAATCTCTTCACTATTATTTTATTAGATTCTATCTTTCCATTTAGATCTAGTATTTGTTTTGTCTATTTGAGTGACCCTGTGTTGGCTACATATATATTTACAATTATATTTTCTTGCCAAATTGATGATTTTATTAATACATAATGAATGACCTTCTTTATCTCTTCTTACAGTTGTGTGTGTGTGTGTGTGTGTGTGTGTGTGTGTGTGTGTGTCTTTTTGTGGTGCTTGGAATTGAACTCAGGCCCTCATATATGTTAAGCACATGCTGTATCACTCAGCTATCTTACAGTTTTGGTTTAAAGTCTGCTTTATCTGATATGAGTATAGCTACTCCAGCTCATTTTTAGTTTCCATGTGCGTGATATCTTTTTCCAACTTCTTACTTTTAGTTTATGTAAATCTTTACCAGTGAAGAGAGTTTCTTGTAAGCATCATATATTTGGGTCTTTTTTTCAATCCATTCAGACAGTCTTTGTCTTTTGATTGGTGATTTAATTCATTTACATTCAAGTTAATTATTGATAAGTATTTTTTCTGTCATTTTTTGTTCCTTTTTACCTAACTTATTATTCAATATTGTGATTTCATAGTTTTCTTTCCTTTCCTTTCCTTTTTCTTTTCTTTTTAGATAGGGTCTTATGTAGCCTAGGCTGGTCTCAAACTCATGATCCTCCTGTCTCAGGCTCCCAAATGCTAGAATTACAGCTGTTTACCACCACCTCTGGCTCAGATTTGGTAGTTTTCTATTATGGTAAGGTTTGATTCTCTTCTCTTTCTCTTTCATGTATCTGTCCTTCTAGACTATTGTATTTATATGTTTTTATGTTGGTAGTTATCATCCTTTCATTCTTCTCTACCCTATAAGTTTTCTGCTGCAGCATCTATTGTAAGTCTAATGGACCTTCCCTTATATATGACTTGATGATTTGTTTTTTCTAGTTTTAGGATTCTCTCTTTCTCTTGTACTTTTGACACTTTGACTATAATATGCCCTGGTGAAGGTCACTTTTGATTCACTCTAGTTGGGGTCCTCTGAGCTTTTTGAATCTGAATGTCCTTATCTCTTTGAAGATTTGGGAAGTTATTCAGTATTATTTCCTGAAACAGATTTTCAATGCCTTTTCCTTTTACCTTCTGAAATTCCTGTTATGAGAATATTTATTCACTTACCCATGTCCTATAAGTCTTATGGAAGTTTTGGTTGTTGTTGTTGTTGTTCTTTCTAATTACTATTAGCTTGCAGGGCTGGGATTTAGCTCAGTGGGTAGAGCGCTGCGCTGCAGTCTCTG
>VMDO01000852.1:142570-250090 GCA_007922755.1 Pedetes capensis
TTTTTTTTTTTTTTTTTTTTTTTTTTTTTTTTTTTTTTTTTTTTTTTCTTACTGGGTTAATTCAAAAGACCTGTTCTCAAGTTTAAAATTCTTTCTTCTGATTACTCTAACCTGTTGTGGAAGCTTTCTGTTGTTTTTTTCATTTCATTGATTGAAGTTTCAGCTCCAAGAGTTTTGATTGGCTCTTTTTTTATTACTCCTATGTCTTTGGTGAATTTCTCATTCATATCCTGAATTTTTCCTCATTTGTTTTGTTTGTCTATATTTGTCTATATTTTCTTGGGTTTCCTTATTGTTTTTGTTAGGAGCTATACAGTCAAGTCTGACTAATGGTGACACTCATAGTATCACCAAATCAGTGGCTGATTTGTCTCAGGATTGCTTTGGGAATGGATTGCCACATCCTTCTCCGATTTTTATGGTGCTGGGGATTGAACTATGGGTCCTCAGGGAGTATGAAGCAGCACTCTACCAACTGAGCTAAACCACAGCCCTGGGTTTCCTTAGGATCACATATTTTTTCATAGTACTGGGGACTGAACCCAGAGCCTCTCATAAGCTACACAAATGCTCTACTGAAGAACTACATCCTCAACTCTCCCTAGGACCATAATTTTAAATTCTTTTTCAGACATATCATAGATTCCCTATCAATAAAGGTCTATTTCTGGAGAATTATTGCTCTGCTTTGGAGGTATTATGTTTCTTGTGTTCTTATATTGATGTCTGTGCATGTGGTGTAATGTTCATTTCTTCCAATTTCATGAAGTAACTTGTAGAGAAAGATTTTTTTTATTTAAATGGGCTATAAGATGTCAGTTGCATGGGTGCTTTAGGTTTAGTTATAGGGGGTCCAAAATTGTAGTCTTTGTGTGATTTCTGCACTTTTGGTTGATGTCAGTAGTGTCTATGAGTGCCTTAGTAGTCTAGACTGCAGCAGTTCATGAAGGTAGCTCTGTGAGTTTGCAGTGGACATAGGGCTTCTCTCATGGTTTGAGTCTAAAATGTCCCCCAAGGGCCATATTTTTGAATGTTTGGTTCCCAGGTGGTGATGCTGTTCCAGGAGGTTATGGAACTTGGTGAGAGAAGTCCTAGCTTTGCAGAAGAGGGTCCCCGGGGGGGGGGGTTGCAGGTTTTACCCAGATGCTCCTGTTCTTATAAGCTTTCTACTTCCTGACTGCCAAGATGTGAAGTTCTTTGCCAGAGACTATTGCTCCTGCCTTGCCTCCATGCCTCCACTGTGAAGGACTGACATTCTCTAAACACATGCCCCCAATAAGCCATTCCTCCCATAAGTTTGTTTTGGTCAGTTTCTCTGCCACAGCAATGCACCAGCTGACTAACACGGCTTCCAAATGTTTGTGACTTCAAGCTCCACAGAGGATGGCACTGGGCCTTACAGTTACAGCTGCCACAAAACCAAGTGATGTGGAGTGTGGAGAGGACTGTGTCCAGGTCCCTTAGGACAAGCACAGGTGACCATGGGTGTGACACCAGTATCCACAGTTCTAGGACCAGAGGATTTGATGTATACCTTACCCAGGACTATGGGAGAGGGCTGGGCAGGTGACACCAGAAGCCACAATTCTGGGCTCCTAGAATGGGACAGAGTGTTTCCCAGGCCCTGCTGGATGGACACAGGTGGGGCTGGGGTCGGTGGCATTGTTAACCATGGACTCAAGGATGTGGACTATAAAGGGGCTCTTCCCTAGGTCCTGGGAGGCAATTGCAGTTGGTGTTGGGGCCTGTTGCAGTTGGTATTGTAGCGCTGTTATCCACTTTCGTGGAGCCGTAGGATCCAGTGTCTCCAGATCACCAGGATAAGCACAAGTGGTACCAGGACTTTTGGCTTCCGTGGTTGTGATGTGAAGTCTGTAGACCATGGAGGACTTGTTCCCTGGGTCTTCTAGGGCATGTGCAGGTAATATTTGGGCATATGATGCTAGTACCACACTCCTTGAGGTGCAGGGCATGCTGTAGGCCTTAACTAGGTCTCAGGGGTTGTAGCTGTTTTGTCTGCAGTCCTGGAGCTACAGGAGATGGATGGGAATATCCATCCCATCCATGGATGGGTCACAAGGGGAAATCTTTGGTGAGGACAAGGCTTGTAGTGTTGTTAGTTATAGTTCTAAAGCTGAAGAACACCGATTGGGCCTTTCTCCTGGTCCCCAGAGACAAACTTGAGTGGTACAGAGTCCTTTTGCATGAGTTCCTGCTTCCCATGGCCATAAACTTGGAAGAAGACCTTCTCTAGCTATAGCCCTCCCACCTACCAAAGCACAGCTGTTGGCGGGGTTTGGGACCATCAAATACTACCTTTATGGAGTTGCAGGGCTCAGCTGGGTGCTTTCCTGGGTCCAGATGGGCAGCAGTGGGTGAAGCCAGGACTTTGCAACAGTGTCTACAGTTTCAAGGTTGGAGGCTGGGGAGGAGACCTTCCTGATCCCCATGGGGCAAACGTGGATGGGACTCTGGTTTGTGATCGTGGCAGGGACTGGTCCTTAAGCAGCAGGACACTGAGGAGGCTATCTTCTATCTGGTGAGACACACACCAGCCCAAGGCTTCTAGCACCGTCAAGCATTCAGCTGCAGGCCCCTGATTGCAGAGTGGCTGTTGTGGCAGTTTTAAGTTATGGGGGCTCAGGTTAAAGACCTAAGTGAGTTCCTTCTTTGGAGCAGAGGAGCCATTTTAGACCAGCCAGCTCCCTGAACTGGATTTAAAGCTTGTTGTTGTTGTTGTTAGGTGCTGTTGAGTCAGTATCCGACTCATAGCGACCCTCATAGGGTTTTCAATGGCTGACTGTTTCGGGATTGCCTTGGGAGTGGATTGCCAGGCCCTTCTCCCATTTTTGCGGTGCTGAGAATTGAACTCCAGACCTCAGAGACTGCAGCGCAGTGCTGTACCAACTGAGCTAAATCCCAGCCCTTAAAGCCTGTAGATACCATGAAATTCATGCAGTTAGGACTGTTGGGCTACTCCTGTGACTTGGTTGCTGGCATTTTCCCACTTACCTTTTGCTTGGCACCTTGAGACCTGATGCCCCCATGGGGGTTGAAATTGCTCTTTTTTTTTTTTTTTTTTTTTTTTTTTTTTTTTTTTTTTTTTTTTTTTTTTTTTTGGCTTTGTTCTTTTCTCTTGGTTGCTTTCCCAACTGTCTGTGCTGTCAGGGTTCCCATCGCATCTCTGCCAATTTCCAGAGTTCTCTCTCACCCACTCTCCCCCAAATATAGTTTCTTCTTTGCTGCCCTAACTCGTCTCTGTGGCCAAGTTGCACACAGGCTCCCTCTGTTCAGTCATCTGCATTAAAGTATTTTCATCCCAAGCAAAATTAAAAGAAAATCCTAAGAAATACCCTAGTCTTGGACAAATCTGGTAAATTTTAAAGAGCTCTCCTGTGTCCATGATAACTTGAAATTTTTGTAGTAATAAAACCTTAATGCAAGTTTTTCAGAAACTTGAAGCAAGGCTCTAATTTTAGAAGTAGGTCTTTGTGTTATTAAACTTTACAATGAGCATAAAGTTTTCATGTTATTCACACAAATTTTAAACCAGAAAGCTAAAGATAGGTGGGAATCCCCCAATGGATGGTAACCAGAAACCTCCTATAGAATTTCTGTAGTCTGGTTTATTCATTATGCAGTTTGGCTGAGCAGAACTCTTATAATGAAACTGCAAGATGACTCCCAGCAGGCAGATTGACCTGTATTCTAAAGGTTGATTTTTATCCCCTGGGAGAATTGATTTCATATGAGAAATGCTAGACCATAAAATCCTCCCACATTGACTCCACAAGGCAGAGCCAGTGTCTTTAGTCCTCTCATAGAAAAGAAACAACTAGATACTCCAGGACTTATGACAGCTTTTGAGAATGATTGTTATTATTTAAAAGCACAAGGGGCCAAAGGAACATTGATATTCTTTCCAACCGGAGATCATATAGGTTATCTGGAGTGAGTAACCTATTCTAAATTTGGCAGGAGTGTCCCTAGGTCTTTAACTACCATTCTGGGACCTGGCGGACCACTCCTGAAACAATCAGCCGTCAAAAACCCTGTGAATAACAGAAAAGCACTAACATAATACTGGGCAAGGCACAGGGCTGGGTAGTGTTTCATTCTGTTGTACATAGGGTCACTATGAGTCGGGCACAACTCAATGGCACCTAACTAATGTATCTTATTACTGAAGCCATCGTAACTGATAATTGATTGGTGAATACAGAGGCAAACCCATGCTGATCCTTGAATCTGGAGCATTCTCTCAAATTCTGTTACTGTTTTCCACTTATTTGACATGGTGTTAAGATGGCATGTAGATTCTTCTGAGAGGAAAGAAAATGTATGTGCATATAAATGGGCTAAGAAGACATACTACTCTCTGTATCTAATACTGACCAGAAAATCACCATCACTGTGGACCCACTAGTCATCCAGAAGGGCAAAGCGAAGAGCTGGGAGTTGCTGTTCTGGTGGGTCAGGGTGGGTCAGGGTATCTCAGTTGGGGAGGACTTGCCACTAGGACAGGAAAATTATTCATTCAAATGACCCTTTTTTGACTTTAAATTATTCTATACAACTTAATTTTCGGAATAGATAACATATGCAGATGGTTTAACTTTAATTTTAAAGGTGTGAGAAGATAGTTCCATTTTCAAAAGTCTCACTTCTCATAACCAGTTTCTCTAGTTTCTTTTGCTTTCTAAAGATTCTTGATGAAACTATGACTATATTAATTCCAGTGTGCCTTCTTTGAACCATGCTACCTTCTGTTCCTTGTTTCTTTCCTTAAAATAGGTTTTCTTAAAGATATAAATAATATACAATGAAGTGCACACATTTAAAGTATGTAATTTAACATATCTTAACACATGTGTATCTGTGAAACCATCACTACATTTAGGATAGTGAATAAATCCATCACCCCAGATGTTTTCTCATGCCCCTTTGTATTTCCTCCCTCATGTGTTTCCTTAATGGCCAAGGAAATTAAACATCTTCCTAAGAGCTTTTTAAAAAAATTTTGCCGTATATATGTCTTGTGTGTTGAAATGTATGTTCAAATATCTGTAAGGTATGGTGTGAGGTATGGATCCTAGTTAATATTTTCACAGATGGATATTCAGATGTTTGAGCACCATTTGCAGAAAAGACGATTCTGTCTCCACTTCATTGCCTTTGCACTCTTGTCAAAAATCAGTTGTCCAGTGTAATGGTTAATAATCATTATCTGCTGACTGGATTTAGAATCTCCTAAGAGATTGCTGCTCTTGTTGTGTCTGTGAGGATTTCAAGAGAGGATTAACTGAGGGGGAAAAATCCACTCTGAATGGGGGCAGCACTGTCCTGTGGGCTGAGGGCCTGGAAGGAATAAAAGGAGAAAAAGGAGAACACCAGCCCAGGACTTGTATCCCCTTCTCTCTGCTTCTTGTCTGCCAAGAAGTAAAGAGTAATCTCCACCAGGCTTCCACAGCCATGATGCTGTGCCTCACCATGGCCTTAGCTCACCATGGCACCAAAAACAGTGGAGCTGGCCACGGTAGACTGAACACTCCGAATCCATGAACCAAAATAAACCTTTCCTCCCCTACAGTTGTTTCTGTTGGGTATTTTGTCACAGTGACCCAAAAGTAACTAATACAACCATATATGTTTGGATTTATTTCTGGACTGTCACATTCCATTGATTTGTTTGCTATTTTTAGGCTACTATTAACATGCTGTTTTGATCACTATACCTTTATAATTTTTGAGATCAAGTAGTTATTAGCCTTCTGTACTAGTCAGCTTTATGTTGCTGTGACAAATACTTAAGACAATTGACACAGGGGGAAGTTTGTGGCTTTGGCTTGTGGCTTCAGAGGTTTCATACCATGGCCACTTAGCCCTGTTGCTTTGGGCCTGTGAGAGCATAGTCTGTCATGGGTGCATGTGGTGGAGGAGGTCTGTTCACTCATGGCAGCTGGGAAATAAAAAGCCAGAGAGAGGAAGGCTGGGGTCCCAATGTGTCCTTGGAGGCCATGCCCACAGTGACTTGACTTTTTCCTAAGGGGTCCACCACCTCCTAATACCACCATAGGCTGAGAACCAAGCCTTCAACATACAGGCTTTTGTGGGATATTTTATTTCTAATTCTTCAAATTTTTAATTAGGCTCCAATACAGTGGGTTTCACTATGGCATTTTCAGACTGTATTGTGTACTTTGTCCCCTCTTTACCCTTCCGCCTGTTTTCTTCCTTTTCCTCCTCCAGATGATCTCCCTTGTGGGATGCTTTAGATCCAAACTACAGCAACTTCTAACTGTTTTTTTTTTTTTTTAAGACAGAGTTATTTTGGCTATTCTGAGTCCTTTGCATTTCCAGATGAATTGTAGAATCAGCTGGTCAATTTTTACAAAAAAAAGTCCTATAAGATTTTGGTTAGGATTACATTAACTCCGTACATCAGTGACACCCTTCCCCAACCTTTTTTTAAACATAAAATGCAGCCACCATGTACACAGTTCTGCACCTGGCTCTTCTCACTTCATGATGAATCGTGGAGATCCCTGTTTATTTCCCTTAGCCTCCATTATAGTTTCAGTGTATTCTGTTGTTGGATGTACCTTACTTGATTTTACCAGTCCCTTGTGATGGGCTTCTAGCTTATTGCCAACACTTTGCAATTACAAACAGTACTGCAGTACAATAATCACACATGGAATTTCCCTTGTGGGCAGATACATCTGCAGGATGAATTTGAGAACTGTGATTGCTAGGCCAAAGGGTATATAAAATTTGAAATTTTAATGGGTATTGCTAAGTTGCCCTCCCCAGAGTTCCATCAATTTAGATTCCTGTCAGTAATAAAATAGGCCTGTTTTGCCACTGCTTCAACAATGCATTGCCAAACATTACCAGACATATTCCTTTTTGCTAACAGATGCAAATGACCTTCCGAAATCATTTTGAGTTCTATTTCTTTACTACATTTACTACATATTACAGGAAAATTTAAATTCCTAAACATTTCTATCACTCTGAAGGAAACCCCCCTACGCATGATGGTGGTTAATTTTCCATCAGCCTAACTATGCTATGGTACCTGGCTCTATGATCGAACAAGTCCAGATGGTCCTATGAAGGTTTTACTAACATTTAGATCAGGTGGCTGAGACTTTCAAGCAGGAAGGAATTCTGATTCCATTTCTAGCTTTCAGATTTAAGACTGCAACATCAAACTCCTGCCAGAATTTCAGCCTGCCAGTCCACTGGCCTTAGACATTTATAAGTCCCCACAATTGGGCAAGCAAATTCCTTAAAATTTGTCAATCTCCCCCCCCCCACACACAATGTATGTTGTTGTTGTTGTTGTTAGGTGCCGTGGAGTCGGTATCCGTCTTATAGCGACCCTTATAGGGTTTTCAATGGTTGACTATTTCAGGATTGCTTTGGGAGTGGGTTGCCATGTCCTTCTCCCATTTTGTGGTGCTGGGAATCGAACTTGGGACCTCAGACACTGCAGAGCAGCGCTTTACCAACTGAGCTAAATCCCAGCCCCCACACAATGTATACATACATCTTATTTGTTCTGTTTGTTGTTATAGTTCTAGTTCTTGGGGGGTTGGACCCAAAGTCTCACACATTCTTGGCCAGGGATCTACCACTGAGCTGCACCTGCAGCCCCTTTTCATTTTTTATTTTGAGACAAGATCTCAATGGCACTCTGCCTCTGCCTCCTGAGTAGCTGGGAGTACAGGTGTGTGCCACAGTGCCCAGCTAAAAGTCTTTGGGGCGGCAGGGGGGAATGGACAAGCTGAGGATCAAATTCAGGGCCTCAAGCATGCTAGGCAAGTGCTCCACCAACTGAGCTACATCCTTAGTCCATTGTTCTGTTTCTTTGAAGAACCCAGACTAATATACTCATTAAATACTAATTTTCCTCTCTTTCTAGCCCTGGCAACTGCTAATTTCTTGTTTGTCTGTATGGATTTACCTATTCTAGTCATGTAAATAGAATCTTAAAATATGTTCTATGAGTTATCCTTATGTCACTGTGACCAATACTTGACACAAACAAGGGAGACAGGATTTGTTTTGCTCATGGTTTCAGACATCTATCCATGGTTGCTTGGCCCCAAGCACTTGGGCAAAATATCATGGTGGTGTGGAGCATGCGGTGGAGAAGCTTCTTCACCTCATGGCAAACAGGAAGCAGAGAGAGAGCATACAGGAATGGGCCAGGGCAAGAAATATCTCCCAAAGACATACCCCCAGTGACCTTCTTCCTTTAGCCAAGCTCTGGCTCCTACCTTTCGCCACCTCCCAATAATGCTACCATATTATGAATTAAATAAGGGACTAACCCATTCATTAGGTCAGATTCCTCACAATCTAATTGTCTCTGGTATCACAGAGACATCAAAAGATATGCTTTACTAATCTCCTAGACATTTCTCTATCTAAGCTGGTTGATGATTATGATTAACCATCACATGTCTGGCTGCTTTCACTTAGTGTGTTTTCAAGATTTATTCATGTTGTAGCATATGTCAGTTCTTCATTATTTTTTATGGATAAATAGTATTTCATGATATGTATACTACATTTTAGCCTGCAGCTATAGCCCTGTGGCATCCAATCCTGTCAGATCTCGGAAGCTAAGCAGGGTCAGGCCTGGTTAGTACCTGGATGGGAGACCGCCTGGGAACACCAGAAGCTGTAGGCTTGGGAGAAGGACCTGGCAACCCCCTCCCAAAAATCAATCTGCCACTGAAAACCCTATGAACAGCAGAGAAGCACTGACAATAGTGTTTCCCCTGTTGTCCAGAGGGTCGCTATGAGTCTGATACCAACTGGACGGCACCTAACAACAACAACAACTAACATACTACATTTTATTGACCCCTTTATCTGTTGATGGACATTTAGGTTATTTTATCTTTTGGCTATTGAGCATAGTGCTGCTATGAATATTAGTATAAGTATCTGAATACCTGTTTCTAATTCTTTGGGATGTATACCTCAGAGTGGAGTTACTGGGTCAAAGGTAATTCTTTTAACTTATTGAAGATGGCAAACTGTTTTCCATAGTGGCTGTGCTATCTTATATTCTCACCAGTGACCTATGAGGGTTCTAATTTCTCTACTTATTTCCTACTTTTATTGTGGCCATCCTAGTAAGTGTGAAGTTACATCTCATTGTGGTTTTGGTGTGTACTGATAACTAAAGATGTTGAGCATCTTTTCATATGCTTGTTGACTATATATTTTCTTTGGAGAAATATTTATCTATTCTAGAAAATCATTTTTACAGCGCTCAATTTTAAGCATTCCAGATTCCACCTTTCCCTGAGATTTACTTCAGTGTCTTGACAGGCCTTTTTGTTTTTATAAGTGCACCAGAAATTTGATTGCAGCCATAACCTTCTAGCAGATTCTGACAGGAGTGTCAGAAGCCATTTTGCAATTTTCCTGAGTTTCATTCACATCACAGGTAAGTAGCTACTGTTGAAATTTATTTAGATTTCATGAGGGCACATTTTGTTGTCACATGGACATCTCTGATGTATCATTTCATGCCCATCCAATGTTATTTTTGAGCAGTTTCTGGTACAGAACCTGACAAAGAACCTTTAGGTGGTGCTCTTTGGTTAAAAATATCCTTCAAGCTACTCCAATGCAGCAGTCTACTGCAGGGAGAAGTGGCCTTCAATTATTTTAGGGACAGTCTCCCACATCTGCTCAGAAATCTTCTCTCACTATTTCTATTGCAGAAGCTAAATTACACTGCCCCATCTCCTCCTACCCCAAACATGCTCAGACTGATATGGCTAACTTATTATCTGCTGTTAATCACGCCTCCCAAAGAAGCCCCCCACCTCTGTCACACATAGAAGCTCCTTCTCTATAGTATAATCACCACCTCCCTGGCAAGGTCACAGTTTCTCTTGTGTCAAGGCACTAACCACCTGTCCCATGGCCCACTCATATCACTTAACTTTCCTCCCACCCTCAAGCCTGGGGGTTCCCAACTCCTCCTTTTGTCCTCATTAACTTCCTCAGTCCCCTTTACCCATTTTTCTGTCAGCTAATCTTCACGTAGGCTGGGGTTTAGCTCAGTTGGTAGAGTGCTGTGCCGTACTCTGAGGCCCCGAGTTCCATCCCCAGCACCGCAAGAAAACCGGAGAAGGATGTGGCAACCCACTCCCAAGGCAATCCCGAAACAATCAGCCATTGAAAACCCTACAAGGGTCGCTATGAGTCGGACACGACTCCCTGGCACCTAACAACAACAATAAGTCTTCAGGTATTTCCAGACTATCTTTATACTTCTCCCTTCCTCTTATTCTGGCTCCCAAAAGTTGAGGTCATTTGGAAAAATTGTCCTTTCTGTGGATATCCTGAGATTCACCATCCCTGGAGCAGACTCCATCTCGCCAACTAGAAACCCATACTCTCTGCCTCTCATGTCCTTTTTCCTTGCACCTCCCCGGACATTTAGTACCCTGCCAGTAATGTTATTTCTCACCACCACAAGACTCACCTCTAAATTCCTTGAGAGACCTGCAGGATGAGGTTCTTCTGTCATATACTCTACACTTCAAAGGAAAATCCCCAACTTAATATTTAGAGCTGGGAGTGTGACTCACTGATAGAGTACTTGCCAAGCATATATGAGCCCCTGGGTTTGATCCACAGCACTGTAAAGAAAAAAATATATGTATATATAGATGTATATACATCTATATATATATAAAATATTTATATACAACTATATATTAAAAAGTATGCTTTCCAAAGATTTTACTAAAGCATTTATTTTTTAAACAAAAATATACATTCAATCTTAGATTTACAACATATAGAAATAATTTATCCAAAGTAATTTGCATTTTAAATTTGTTAATATTGCACCCAACAGTAAAAGTCTTTGACACATTTGCATTGTCAACCTTTCCCACAATTCAAAAACTGGAGAGAAATCTGCAACTGACAAAATTACACAAGCTAGGTTTTCTGTAAAGAGAGAGAGAGAGAGAGAGAGAGAGAGAGAAATGGATAATTCCTTTTATTTACAAGATAAGGTTGTAAACTTTCAGAAATTTATTTCCATAGGATAGCCATACATACTTTTATTATACTCAGATAATGCATTATAAAATTACAGTTAAAATTTCCTGTCCTATACACATATTGTGATTCCATCATTGAATTCAAAGGGACTGATGTGAATATTCATAGCCTAATGGTTACTGATGAGAATTACTCCCCAGCACCCTGGGAGAGAGAGAGAGAGAAGGGGGGAGGGAGAGGGAGAAGGAGGAGAAGAAGAAGGAGAAGGAGAAGAGAAGGAGGAGGAGGAGGAGGAGGAGGAGGAGGAGGAGGTGGAAGAAGGGGAGGAGGAAGAAGAGGAGAAGAGAATGAGAATGTTATTGAAAATACATCTTCACTAGAATAGGTAAACTTGTACATGAAAGACATAAAATGAGAAAAACCTCTGGACAAAAATGTTTTACCTTTTGGAGGGGATTTTCCATAATCACTTAAAGTTATTTTCTAAGTTAAAGGGCATACTGTTCCTCACTCTTAGAAATGTGGCTCCCAACAACAGCTTTTTCCTCTCAAGAGAGAAGACAGGTCACAAAGAGTTCCGTTCAAGGCACTCATGAAATATTTTATATGGGGGTGGGCACGCAAGTTTTCTCTGTAAAAATGTTCTGCAGTTTATCACTAATATCCTCAGGGTTTTTGTTTTTGGTTTGGTTGATTCATTTAAACTTTACTACCTCTGCTACACACACCGAATTTCATTTGCTCCCAGGCAACAGTAGGGAGGGTTCCCAGAGGAGGCCCTAGGTTTTAGATATAGTCCTCTAGCTTGTTCTCTCTAGTGGCATTTACTTGGTATCAGGACCAATCACCTGATGACAAAGTGTCCCCCATACAGGCCAATGGATAACGGATCTAAAATACTGTTATCTTCTAAAGGGAAGCACAACTAAAGTAGTTTTTTCTATTCTTAAATTAATTTTTAAGTAATATATAATTATTATACATACTTATGGGGTAAAATGTGATTTTATTTTTTTGGCGGTACTTGAAGGTTGACCCCAGGGCCCTGCACATACTTTGCTCTGCCAGTAGGCTGTATTCCCCAGCCCATTTTTTATTTTTTATCTAGAGTCAGGGTCTAAGTTATGCAGGCTGCATCTGACCTAGAACTCAACATCCTCCTGCCTCTGCCTCCTGAGTTGCTGGGATTTATAGGCATGAGCCAGTGACCAGCTATGCTCGGTTTTTAAATATTGATTTTTTAAAATCTCATAAATCTTTGTTGTTGTTATTAGGGGCTGTGGAAGTGGTGTGCGACTCATAGCAACCCTACTTACAACAGGGGAAACACTATTATCAGTGTTTCTCTGCTATTCATAGGGTTTCCAATGGCGGATTGATTTTTGGGAAGGGTTGCCAGGTCCTTCTCCCAAGCCTACAGTATGTGGTGTTCCCAGGCGGTCTCCCGTCCAAGTACTAACCAGGCCTGACCCTGCTTAGCTTCCAAGATTTAATGGGATCAGAAACCACAGTGCTACGGGCTGTAGGCCATAAATCTTTAGATAAATAAAAATAAAAATCTTAAAAAAATAAAAATGAGCATAGGAACGCAAATAGCTTAGTGTGCAAGAAGTTGCTAAAATATATAAAAGTACGTAATGTTCTTTTTAATCTGGAAGTAAACAAAAACCTGAAACACTACACTTAGAAAATTTGAAGTAATTTTTCTTGATGGAATTATTAAGCCAATATGAGAACATGAACCCATGTAGCCTATTGTTAACTTTAAAAAAAGTCGTTAGACCACTTAATTTCCACGGGATGAATGTTCATGAATCTTTTGTGATTACTATTATAAATTTTAAACTTTTTGCTACTAAGGTAGCCAAAGGAGCTTCTGCGGAATTCACGCTGAAGATCACAGATAGGAACATTTAATTGTAACTTTATAATGCAGTGTCACTCGAGCTGAAATTTAAGACATTTCCTGATTCTGTGGTCCAAGACTGAGACTGGATTAAAACGTTCCCCTTGAATCACCATGAAGATAACCAACTGAAGAATCGCTTCTCTTGGCTTTGCCATTGCTTAATAGCCCAACCCAAGTAGTGTATTATAAAGGTTATTGTCCTCCGTATCTCTGCGACAAGTTCAGTTTGTAAAAAAGTCCTGAGAGTCTTTCATAAAAAAATAGACATTTCCCCTGTGCGCCCGGGTCCCCACAGGCCGCGGCGGCGGCGGCTCAGCTCTCCACCGTGCGGCGGTACTCCGCGGTCCCATCCGCGATGATCGCGTCCAGCGGCGAGCGCTTCTTGCGGATGCTGCGCCCAGACGAGATGAGGTCCGCGTAGCCGCGCTGGTGCGAGAAGGCGTAGGCCGAGCGCCTGGACGACGCGCCCCGGCGGAACACGTTCTGCCGCCGCTGCCACTGCTCCTCCGCCTTCAACCGCTTGCGATGCTTCTGGATCTGTACAAAGAAGGCGAAAGGAATGAACGTAAAGGTCTACGACGCGGAGGATGCGTGGCCAACAGGAACGGGCTGGAAACTGCCCCCGACGGAGAACGCACAGACCCCGAGGCAGGCATCACTGTCCCTGCTTTGTAGATGAGGAGAGGGAGAGCAGGGAAGTCATGCAGTGTTTCCAAGGCCCCGCAGGTGGAACAGGGCAAACCAAGACTCCTACTTTTGCTAAGCTAGTGCTCTTTCCAAGTCACAGATCAGACTGACTCAGGTTGAAAACTCCCGGACTTCTCTTTCCTTTGGCGCTACTGCAAGCCCTTGACACTTTGGGAAAGCTCTGGGTGGGGAGGGGGGAACCAAAGGTTGAATACCTAGCATGCACGCGCTCCTTTTTAACAGAAACTTATTTATCCAGGTACCCCCTCCTCCTGACAGCAGCATTCCTCATGGGACATGGGGCTGATTGATTTCCCTTCCTAGACACTAGTCCTGGAAGGGGCACGTGACCTAGTGCTGGCAAATGAGATCTGAGAGAAGTCTCTAGGAATTGTTTGGTGAAAAGTTCCCAGGATCCCAAGGGAAAGCTACAGCATAGCCAGATTCGTCTCTTCCCCTCTGTATTGGCATGTCAGATGCGATGCCAGGAACTGCTGTAGCCATCTTCCAGCACAATGTGAAGCTAACAAGAAAGGTATCTGCCTTAGAGGAGAGAGATGGAAAGGGACCAAGTCCTTTTCTTGGCAACATTGAGTCGCTCCATCAACCAAGCCTGAAGAATGCTAATTATTATGCAAATGAAGATGATACATTATCATTGAGACATTTTGAGCCACAGCTCTCTGTTACTTGTAGCTAAAAGGAGCCTACTACAGGTGGTGACATTTTGCTTTAGAGGGAAAAAACAAAACAAAAACCCCAACCTATTTGTATGGCAAAATGTTAACATTGTAATTGTTAAACTGAAGGGATAGATGTATGCAGGTTCATTATTCTATTTCTCTTTTTTGCAAGATGGAGTTAAAGAGAAACAGATACACACAAAAAAGACACTCTTGCTGGGCGTGGAGGCACATGACTGTAATCCAACACATAAGAGGCTGAAGCAGGAGGATCATGAGTTTAAGGGCAACATGTGTTATGCAGCAAGTTTCATGCCTGCCTGGCCTACATAAGAGACCCCTATCTCAAAATGATAACAACAAAACAAAACAAAACAACCCCCACCCCCACCAAAATTAAAACCAACCAACCAACATTCTTACTAAACTTCTTATGTGCTCAGAATTCTGTCAAAAGGGTGCTACTGGGAAATGCTTTGACTTCTTTCTTTCTTTCTTTTTTATTTTATTTTTTTGCAGTGCTGGGGATTGAACCCAGGGCCTTGTGCATGCTAAGCAAGCACTCTACCAACTGAGCTAAATCCCTGGCAAATTCTTTGATTTCTACGAGGGACTCTGAGGGGTAGGTGAGGACTGTATTTCTTTATACCTTATCACTTTCTGATGGCCAAATGGTCATTGACAAGAAACGGATGGCAACGACTGGTAATAAGCACACTGCAACGGTCAAAATGATGGTCAACCAAATATATGGCTGTCTCAGGGCATTGGAAGCTGTGCCTGGAAAGAACAGGAGAATGAATCACAGAGGGCCTTTTATACTAGCATACTTGACATTCCATAACCCCAAAACAGATTATCTGTGGTAAAATTTACAACCAGACTGGCCTCCTCAAAATAGTCTATCAATGTTCAAGCAGTGGACATTTTAAAATCAGATTGTTGTGTTGTTGTTAGGTGCCTCGAGTCAGTATCCAACTCATAGCAACCCTGTGTACAACAGGTGAAACACTATTGTCAGTGCTTCTCTGCTGTTCATAGGGTTTTCAATGGCAGATTGATTTTTGGGAGGGGATTGCCAGGTCCTTCTCCCAAGCCTACAGTATCTGGTGTTCCCTGGTGGTCTCCCATCCAAGTACTAACCAGGCCCGACCCTGCTTAGCTTCTGAGATCTGACGGGATGGGATGCCACAGAGCTATGGCTGCAGGCAAACAGCAGATTAAGCAAAGCCAAATGTTGTTGTTGTTGTTTGGTGGTGTTGAGTCAGATCTGACTCAGCAACCCTCATAGGGTTTTCAAAGGTTAATTGTTTCAGGATTGCTTTGGAAATGGATTGCCATGTCCTTCTCCCATTTTTGCAGTGCTGGGAATGGAACCCAGGTCCTCAGAGAGTGTAGAGTGGTGCTCTACCAACTGGCTTAAACCCAAGCCCCAAAGCCAAATGAGGAGCGCCAATTCTTGGCAACAAGTAAATGTACATAAGGAACCTAATAAGTAAGGAAAAAAGAAATTGTCTTTCTTAACACTGCATTAATCAAAAAATGCAAAATTAGGCCCAGTGTGGTGGTGCATGCCTATATCCCAGGGATTTACGAGGTGGAGACAGGGGGATGGGAAGTTCAAAAGGCAGCCTGTGTAACTTAGCAAGGCCCTGACTCAAAATAAAATGTAAAATTTGGCTAGGGATGCAGCTCAGTGGTAGAATGCTTGGAAAACATTCATGAGGCCTTGGGTTCAGCCCCAAGATGTCATAAAAATAAATAAGTAAATGAATAAATAAATAGAAAAAGGAAAAAAATGCAAAATTAGAGCCAGAGGTGTAGTTCAGTAGTAGAGCAAGCACTTAGCATGTCCCAGGCCCTGGGTTCATCCCAGTGTGCGCGCACACACACACACGCGCGCGCGCACACACACACACACACACGAAAGCAAAATTAGGCAATCAAGAAAAAAACTTTAGGAATTTTAAAAAGCACTTTCCAATTTCTAGTTTTGATGTGTAACTCCCCATATTAGTAATAAAAACTAGCACTGGCTTGTTGTTGTTAGGTACTGTCAAGTCAGTATCCAACTCATAGCGACCCTCTGTACCACAGGGGAAACACTATTGTCAGTGCTTCTCTGCTGTTCATAGGGTTTTCAATGGCAGATTGATTTTTGGGAGGGGGTTGCTTCTCCCAAGCCTACAGCTTCTGGTGTTCCCAGGCGGTCTCCTATTCAAGTACTAACCAGGCCTGACCCTACTTGGCTTCTGAGATTTGATGGGATTGGATGCCACAGCGCTGCAGCTGTAGGCAGCACTGGCAGTACCTGGTATTTTATATAGACCATGCCTTTCTATCAGCCCTGAGAGCGAGTGTCATCCTCTGAGCCACATAAGGAAACTGAGTTGAGGAGGAGTTATGAAATCTGCCCAAGGTAACTGAGCTAGCCCCATCCACCCCTGCTTTAAAACCTCCTTCCATCTGATTGGAGCCACGCTTTTTCCACTGTGATTTGCCTTCTGGATTTTCATATCAGAGGAAATAACGATTCAGTTCTATCATATAAACAGGTAAACATATGCACTGCCCAACTGTGAAACATCTAGAGCCAAATCTATCACAGTGTTTTCTGTACTTGCACTGGAAATTTATAAAAATAATGGTCTTTATATTTAAAATGTGGTTTTTACCCTACTGAATGTAAATTAGATTAGATTTAAAAACACTTGCTATAGGAATATTCTGGGCTGGAATTTAGCTCAGTTGGTAGACCACTGCACTGCAGTCTTTGAGGTCCAGAGTTCAATTCCCAGCACCACAAAAATGAGAGAAGGACCTGGCAATCCACTCCCAAGAAAATCCTGAAACAGCCATTGAAAACCCTATGAGGGTCACTATGAATTGGATACCAACTCGACGGCACCTAACAACAACAACGAATAGGAATATTCTAAGTAACTGGGTACTAATTTTTAAAACAATCAGTAAGGAAAAACATAATCATGAAAAAAATTTCTATCCCAAGAAGGGTTACCATAGCAACAGTCCTTTACAACCCAACAACTGGCCATAAAAATCCTAATCTTATATAGGGAAAGGAGTTTATGGTGACTTTTTCATTGTGAATCCAAGATATTTAAATAAATTCCATTTTATAATATCTTTGTTAATATTTTTATTTTTAGATATCTGATATTCCTATCAATTTGATTCTAGCATTTATCAATTTGTCATATATTTTATATAGTTGTAATCATTGGTCATGTAACTATTTTACTTACTATCAATTTAGTTACTGCTCTGCATATATATTACCAAAGATATAGCCAACTTTTGAGTTCTAAGATTCCATCATATTAGGATTCCATAGTTTGGTTAATTTAATATTCTTAGGTGTTTGGCCTATTTCCATTTTACTTTTTTATAATTAGAAATGTAGTGGTAATCCGGTTGTGGTGGCGCACACCTGTGATCCCAGTGACTTGGGAGGCAGAGGCAGGAGGATCATGAGTTCAAGGCCAGAGGCAGCGTGTGTAATTTAACAAGACCCTATCTCAAGATAAAAAATAAAAATAGGGATGGGGTTCAGCTCAGTGGTAGAGCACTTACAGAGTATGCGTGAGGCCCAGGATTTAGCCCCTTAGTACCACGAAGGGAAAAAAAAAAAAAAAAAAGACGGAGAGAAAAGAATAGAAAGACATATAGTGGTTTTATAGTCTTTGTACAAATCACCTTGTCAAAATTTGGTGTGTTTTATCTTAGGGTATTTTCCCCAAGTTGAAATGTATGAAAAGTTTGAACAATGAAAAGTGTGAGAAATGAAAAAGTATGAGAACTTTGAAATGTATGAAAAGTTCACTGTATATTTTCAAGCAGTGTTTTAGAAAGATTAAACTATGTTATAGTGCTACCTGGGAGAAGGACATGGCAATCCACTCTCGAGGCAATTCCGAAACAATCAGCCATTGAAAACCATATGAGGGTCACTATGAGTCAGACATGATTCAATGGCACCGAACAACAACAACAACAACATAGTACTACCACCCGTAAATATATACTCATTTTTTCCAATAACCTACCAATGTTAAGCTTTATGGGGAAAAAAAGAAAGGGCTTTTATCTAGTCTTTTAATCCTTCAGCTATGTAATTTAACTTATACATAATTGTATCTTAATTTTATTTCAATTTGCTTACCATCCTTCCACCCTACCATATGAATTCTAGTCAGAACATTAATTTTCGTTAGCAATAATTTACCCTCTATGTATTTTTTTTTACTTACCCAGAAGTTATACCAGAATATAAACTAATGACTCTTATCTGTACATTTATTTTTGGAATTTAGAAAATACCAACCTGTAAATTGAAATGCAGATGGAAAGAGAACATGTATTCCAGAACTATGAAAATCAAACATGATGCCAAAATAAAGTGCGATGCTTCCAAAAATTGAAAAAGCATTCACAAAAGTCCAGTAAGAAGTATCCAAGCCAATCTGTTGGGAAACCAGAGAAAAACAGAGCACTCATTTTGGGGAGTTAGCAAGAAGGAAAAACCTAAGAATTCTGTAAACAGCATTTGGCAATTCAGGCATGACTTGGCTTGAATACTAAGCAATCAAGACACCAAACCATCCTTGAATCAGTCAAGAAAGGCGAAATGTGCTTGGGATGAGGAGTGAAAATAGCATTCTTATTTTGTAAAGTGACAGAGGCTCTGTGGGAGGGAGAACAGGCTGTGCCTGGCAGCCTCTGTACAGAAACACAGGTCCCAACAGGCACTGAGTACAGTCAAGGGAAGCCAGGTACCTGGAAATTGACTGTTATTACTAGAGCCGAGGCCACCGTGACAGCAAAAGACTGGTAGTCTGAAGGTGCCTCTCCGTCCTGTCCCACAGTTTGCAGATAAGCTCCGAGAGGGATGAAGAAGAGGACCATCGAGGTCAAGATCCCATGCAACAAGCTGACGAAGAACCTCTTATAGTTGAACAGTAAGTCCCTTTGTCCCACTACGTACAGCCCAGGGAATCGGAGGCTTAGCTTGTCACTCACGTCCTTAAGGGGAAAACAAAATTAGAGCAATATATTATTGTCCACCAGGTCAAAGATGTCAGATACATTATAATTTATATCTCACAAAGAGTTGCAAGCTGCTGATAAGTTTTAGGAAGGCACACTACGAGATGATAAATATTTCCCACGTGCAGAGATGAATCTTATAGCTTTAGTGCACCATTACTTGATATTTAATTCAGAGAGGGGCTAGGTAGGATTTCCTTACTTTGCTGCTTATGGAAAGACAATAAATGAGGAATGTCAAACGTAGGAAGACTTTAAAAAAGAAAACCTCCTGAGATAATATATTTATATTATTTCCATTTTAGGGGGAAAATGTATACATACAAGGTAATAAGTTAATCTTCAATTATACCCACTCCCAAAACACAATCAGCCATTGGAAAACCTATGAATAACAGAGAAGCACTGAAGATAATGTTTCCCCTATTGTACGTAGGGTTACTATGAGTTGGATACCGACTCGACAGCACCTAACAACAGCAATTAGATAAAAATGTAGATTAACTTGGGAATCAAATGCATAAACTTTGGAAAGTATTAAAATTTACTTTTAAAATGATTAAGTCACTAATATAAGGACACACTAGCCTCTCAGGTGTCTACACAGTCAGGTCTCAGTGTCTGCAAGGAACACATGGTCACTCTTGTCAATGAATTCCACTCAGTCACAGAAATCCTCTTATTATATAATGTGATGTACAGCAGGTGTTGCGTGACAGCAGGATTGTTCCCAGCTTTACCCAGGATGAAGTAAAGCCAGAAGAATGCATTGATATTTGCAGTACCCTGTCTAGCAGGTGACCCCCGTGTCCCAAGCACCCCAGCTCGTGGCTCCTACCTGGTCCAGCAGCCCCATGAGGAGCACGGGCAGGCTGGAGTACAGCACGTTGTACAGGGTGATGAACCAGTCCTCGTACGCGGTCTGTGAGGGGAGGACAGAGGCTCTATGTCACGCACAACAACACTGCAGCCTGCCTGTTCCAAGTAGGCACATCCCCAGCCAAGTGGAGACGTCTGCCTGAGTAAACACTCCTCACCTATACCTGCCCAAGACATGAGTTTGTTTCTGTGCAATAGGCAGAATCACAGACCTTTCTGCAGAAACAAATTCCCTGCCAATAAATGTAGGGGGCAGAATGCTCTAAAAAGGTTTTGGAACGCCGGGCGCGGTGGCGCATGCCTGTAATCCCAGCAGCTTGGGAGGCGGAGGCGGGAGGATCGCAAGTTCGAGACCAGAGGCAGTCTGTGTAACTTAGGGAGACCCTGTCTCAAAAAGTAAAAAAAAAAAATGGGCTGGGGGCGAAGCTCAGTGGTCCAGCACTTGCAAAGCATGCAGGTGCGAGGCCCTGGGTTCAACCCCCAGTACCACAAAAAAAAAGAAAAAAAAATGTTTTGGGAACAGACTGTTCTGATTGATAATGGTACAAAGTAAGTCGATGTTCACCATTTTTATACCCCTTTATTCATGAATTAAAATACTTAAAACTGATTTAGAAGATGTACATCTTTTTTAATACTTAAAAAAGAGGACTTAAACTGTTTCAGAAGCGCATAAATAGTATTCATATTTTGTTTACTTTTATTTTGCAAGGCCTTCATTTTCATGAAAACATAAAACAGAATCCAAATGAATATTAAAATATGCTTCTGAAAGTGATAAAGAACACTGTGCACACATCATGCCTTAGGGGGAGAAAATGGGCTTGCCGTGCCCAGGAGCAGGAGGAAAGCCCTGGCCCTGCTTTAAGTCTGTCCTGGCCCTCAATCTAATGTGCCTCCAGCCCCACAGCACAGTAACATCAAGAAGGTTTAACAACGGGACAATGACTTAGGCTCATTTTTTTACTAGTGATATTTTTCTGCTGTGTCCAATTTTAACATATTTGATTTGTACTCTTTCATTTCAGCAAAACTAAAAGCAAAAAAAAAAAAAAAAAAAAAAAAACCAGAATGAACAAATGGATTCATGATAATTGATCTATCACCATGCATCATTTCTATAATCTCTTTAGCCTTGGTCAAATTTAATTTTATTCTTTCCTAGTTGAACAATTTGTTATCACCATTGTACAAGATAACATGGAAGAATAATCTAAGACATACAGAAAAATATGTATGCAAAGTACCCCATCCAAGGTAAATGTAAAAATATTTTTACAGCACCAGAAGTGTTCTAGAAAAGTAAGCTATGCCCTTAATTTTGCCCACAACCAGCAGAACACAAACTATAAATACAGAGGAAAGAAAGTCACTTTTTTCAGAACTAGAGTTTTATTCATGTCAGTGCTCTACTCAGTAAAATATAATTTTAAAATATTTATGTCATATTACCTGTGCTGAATAGCCATTGAAGAAGGAGTACCAGAAATGAACCAAAGTAAATGCGAAGTTTTTATAAAAGAAGTACCGAAGGAACTTGCACATCCTTATGTAGGACCACCGGCCGTGCACCAGCAACAGCCTCTGCAGGTATCTGAACTGGGCGAAGGAGTAGTCACTGGACATGACAGCCTGCATTCCTTCCTGTCCACTTATCCCAACACCAATGTGGGCAGCTAGGGGGCAGAGGGAGGAGAGAGGGCAGATCATAAGCTGCTTTTAAGGCAGAGCATCAGAGGGTAACAAAATGTTTCCATTGTAAAAACAAAAAAAAAAAAAACCAATATGTACACATCCATGTAATGATACATATATACAAAAGCTGTTGCTCCCCATTGGTCACCCCTAGCTCCTGAACCCAACTCAAAGTCAAAGATACAAGTTGTTAAACAAAGCACATGGTAGAGTCTCCATAAATATTTGTGGAAGGATCCTAAGTGGGTGGTGAATTCCATTTGGATTATCTGCCAGTGCCTAACCCAGCCCTCTCGCCCACAGGGCAAGCCCCAGGCATGCACGTGGATCCTGTGTGTCCCTGCCTCTTTGACAACAGCTGAGTCAGCCACACGTAATCTGCAGGAGACACCACAAATTGGCTTTCTCAACCTTCATTCCACCCTTGTTCTAACCGGAGAGGTTTTGTTATTGTTGATAGGTGCTGTGGAGTCAGGTCCAACTCATAGCGACCCATGTGCAACAGAATGAAACACCCCCTGACACTGTGCCATGCCTGGCACTGTGTCAGTGCTTCTCTGCTATTCATAGGGTTTTTCAATGGCTGATTGTTTTGGGAATGGGCTGCTGGGTCATTCTCCCTAGTGTGAAAAGCACTTGGTATTCCCAGGTGGTCTCCCATCCAAAGACGAACCAGGCAGACCCTGCTTAGCTTCTGAGATCAGATGGGATCCGATGCCAGGATGCTATGGATGCAGACATAATTGAAGGGTTGTTGTTGTTAGGTGCCATCAAGTCGAGTCCAACTCATAGTGACCCTCATAGGGTTTTCAATGGCTGACTGTTTCGGGATTGCCTTGGGAGTGGGTTGCCACGTCCTTCTCCCATTTTGCGGTGCTAGGAATCGAACTCAGGACCTCAGAGACTGCAGAGCAGCACTCTACCAACTGAGCTAAATCCCAGCCCAACTGAAGAGGTAGGAGAGCAAATAAAAGCCTTACTTTTCTAGGTCTCTTTGCAGGTGATTCTCATTGTGAATTAGGTCCACTCTTTAGACTCAGTTGGGACTTGGAAGCAGAATGAATCAGCACCCAGCCTCCCTTCCCTTTCTGGTATTTCTGCAGCAAGTTCACATTGATTCTCTAGCTACCCAGAGGTTGAAAGGCAACTGCCAAGGCTCCTCAACTGAGAAGCTCCTCAAAAGGTCCTCAGACATAAAGCTCCTCTGGTGAATGACCTAGAGGTTAGAGACTCAGCCTGGAACCTGCTCCTTCAGTCCATCCTGAGCTTTTGAAAGCACCAAGTCCCCCATATTAATTGGTTCTTGCTAAAAGTACCTACAGAAGTCTGTTTCCTGCACTGATCTCTGATAGAAAACCCAAGCTGGGCCACTCAGTCTCTCTCTGGGATTCTAAAACTAACGTTCAAGTGTGTTTGTGTTTGGAATTTCACCAGGCAAATTCCTTTTTTATTTATTTATTTATTTATTTATTCTTTTGAGATAGGGTATAGCTTTGTAGCCTAGGCTGGCCTGGAACTCATTATGTAGACCAACCTGGCCTGGAGCTGTTGATCCTCCTGCCTCATCCTCCCCGAGTGCTGGGATTACAGACGTGAGCCACCACGCCCAGCTCACCATGTAAACTCTGGAGGTATGGAGTAGATATAGTTCTTTCTGAAGGTTTCTGAGGCAGAGAATAAGGTAGGTAGAAAGAGAGGCAGGCAGCCAGGTAGACAAATAGACTACAGATAGACTGGGTCCTGGTGCAACTCAAAATTCTAGCTCCAAAATCTTCCTAAGGCTGTCCGTCTTGGGCAGCATAAAACATCTTTGTATCTTTTTAAATGAATTACTGTTTTTTCTTAAGATAGCTTTGATTGTCTTCCAGTAGTTGTAATCAAAACAACTTTAACTAAGACCTTCAATGTTCAAAAGTTTATTCATAGCCCTCTATGGCAGTCAGCCATTTTTTTTTTCCTTCTTTTTTTTTCTCTTTTGCAGAGAGGAACGTTTCCAGAATGGAGAAGTCCCAATTTCTATTCATCCCTCCAATAGTCATTAAGTATCATTTCCAAGTTAGAGAGTTAGGAATTTTATCCAGGTATTAACAGTTATAAGGGTAAAAAAAGATAGAACATTTAGAGAAAATGTGTTGGAGAATGCAGCTTCCTGTGACTCAGACCCTGAGAAGTCACTGCCAATGCTATGGTTTCCAACTAGAAAGAAGCTTCAAGAATTCTGCCCCAGTGGCAAACACGAAGTCTGGAAAATTCAAAATATAACTGCAGCAACTTGTCCAAATGTATGTTTCCAGTTACACTCTGCAGTTCCACAAAAAAAAAAAAAAAACAGAAGAAATTACATCTCCTTACATTTATCTCCTTATATAAATTACATTTATGATCTTTTTCAAGACACCAGAATAATTCTTATGACCCGTTGTGGTTGCCAAACTGATTTCCTGTCAAACTCTGTCCGCCTTCTTTTTCCCAAACAAGCCACAGAGGGAAATGTTGCGATCTCCCTAGGCTGTCTGGACTGAGGAAGAACACCTGCCCCAGGCTGTGGTGTCTAGTCCTTCAGTCTTTTCATGGAACAGACTAAGGACGATGAGCTGGGGTTTAGCTCAGTTGTTAGAGTGCTGCTCTGTGCTGTCTGGTGCCCTGGGTTAGATACCCAGCATTGCAAAAATGGGAGAAGGATGTGGCAATCCCCTCCCAAAGCAATCCTGAAACAATTAGCCACTGAAAATCCTATGAATAGCAGAGGAGCATTGATATAGTGTTGGGCATGGCCCAGTGTTGGGGAGTGTTTCGTTCTGTTGGACACAGGATCACTATGAGTCGACCCAACTCGAGGGCACCTAACAACTATAACAAGGATGATATGTAACGTGAACATTGGTACTTCTCACAGGGTAACTGGAGGCAATGGAACAACTACACTAAAAGGCAGTATTGTTTTTTCCCCTAAAGTCTAAGTACAGGCACCTAAATTTTCCTGAAATTCCAAATACAGTCCAATGCCTCACTGGCAGCCACACCTTCATAATTCCTTAACAAACTTATTATTTGCTCAAGTGTTCTTGCTTTTATTTCATCTCTCTCTCAGGGGCTAAAACCAAGAAGACACAACACCTATCCAGCTGGTATGAGACATCATCAGGCCCAAGACAGAGAAGGCAGACTCTGAGAGTCTGTGGATCCTTGCTAGGTACAAAAACATGGCGGTCACAAGTCCCTCCATTTCTACCACACTATACTGTTCCACATGAAACACATTAGCTGATCATCAGATGGCTTTTAACACCTGAATTCCACTCTACTTCTTTTACTGTATATTGTTCTTGATGAGGCTGAAAGCTTTCACAAAGTACAAAAAAGTGCAAATACTTCTTGGATAACTTTTAAGGAGACCTCAGTTTCCTACATTTTCATGCCAAATGGATGCTCCATTAAGTTATATATAAAAGTTGTGTGTGTGTGTAACAGAGCTTAATGAAAAAGTTAAGACAACTTAAGATACATGAGCCTCTCTAAAGTTTCTGTGTGTTGTTTGCTCTCCCTCTCATTGGCAAATGGTAAACTCAGAGGAACAAAACATTGCAAGTCTAAATCACATAATAAAATGACAAATATGCAGGCCAGACCATCTGCCTGCCTATTCCATTCCCCAACATCTAGAAGTGTACATCATAAGTGAATAAAAATGATGCTTTGAGTTATTCATCCTTTGGCATAGGTAATTATAGGTATGTCAAGGGTAAAAATGGAAAATTAACTAGAGCTGCCTACAGAGGAAAGAGATCTGGTTCAGAACAAGAAATGCCATTTGTATAGCAGGACAAGCACATGCAAAAACAGTGGAGAAGAATTAAACTGGCAGTGGGAACAGAGATATGCATTGATAAAAAAGCAAGAAGACATACGTCATACAGATGACTCCTGTCGAGGAAGATAAAGGTGGAAGATTCTTAGTATATACCAAGGAGGAGGAGAAGGCTCTAAGAAAAGAAAGAGACGGACTCATGAGTCACAAAATAGGCTGAATTAAAATCTAATTATATGTAATGCTCTTACGGTACTCAGCACAACAGATCATGCATATATATGTATAGCTGTGTAGTAGCTCATCTTAGCAAAAATAAGAATAAGCCATGCACTGTGGCACACAGCTGTAATCCCACAGACATGGGAAGCTGAGGAAGGAGGATCTCAAATTTGAGGGCAGGGCCAGCCTGCGTAACTTAGTGAGATCCTGTCTCAAAAATAAAATTAAAAAGGGGCGCAGAGGTGTAGCTCATTGGTATAGCATTTACCTAGCATGCATAAGGCCCTGGCTTCAACCCCCGACGACCAAAACCAAAACAAAACAAAAGAAAGAAACCAAGAATAATATCACAGAGCTAGGGGAGACACTGGAGATTAATTTATGGCTTTCAGATAAGAAAAGGGACCTGAACATAAGCCCCAGGTGACACAGAAGGTTGGCAATAGCAAGAAAAGTATTTAAATCCAATAGGCTGGATCTTTTTATCATATGAGTGTAGCATTCCTAATTCAAAAATTCAAAATCTGAAATGATCTAACATGCAAAAAATGTTTGAGGAGCACTCAAAAAGTAAAATCTGTGCAAATTTTTTAAAATTCAAAGTCTCCCAAATGTGAAACACTTCTGGTCCCAAGCACTTTGGATAAGAGATAACTCCATCAGTGCTCTTTTATAGGGAGAGAAAAGGACCAGGATTCACAGGGATGAGGACCACAGGTTTATTCTTCATGCTTTCATACCAGCATAACTGTGTTTCTGCACAACAAAGACCACACCAAACTTGAAAAACAAGGAAACAAATAATAATGAATTCACTTGATAAGACTCGTCTTCTACTTGGTGTTCCATAAGTACCACTGTTAGGCCTGCTGATTCCTACTTGGGTGTACCATAGGCTTCCTGAGGGTAGGTTACAGGTGTAGGTGTAGGTAAACAAGGTCATTGGCATCTGCTTTATGGGGACCTCAGCAATAAAAGCTGAAGAAATGACTCCTAAAGTGTTCCTGCTATTTCTCTTCTCAAGCAAGATGAGTCTCCTGGGCCACCTGTGCACAACTCACTTTTGATCATGTTCACATCATTGGCCCCATCTCCGATGGCCAGCGTGATGGCCTTCTTGTACCTCTTCACCAGGTCCACCACCATGGCTTTCTGCTTGGGGGTGACACGGCAGCAGATGACGGCACTGCACTCACAGGCCAGGTCTACAAAGTTCTTCTGCCGCTGCTCCTTCTTAGCTTCCAGCCTTCTCTTACTTTGGGTCCGCATCCACTTCTCTTCTTCTGTCCTTGGGAACTTCAGCTTCAGAATATTACTTTTCTTGGTCTTTTTCTCTAGCAGAATTTCATTCTGTGAAATCAGAGAGAGAAAGCATTGAAATCACTTTAGTTTTTACACAAAGAACACCCTTCCCAAGACTTAAAATCATGTGAAGGATAGTTCATGGGTTGTATCATTGATTATATTGTTCTGATGATAAAACACACTGACAACAAAAATTTAGAAAACACAAAAGCTTGCAAAGAAGAGAATGAAAATTATCCATTAATTGATATACCGGGATAACCACTTTTACCCATTTGGTATAACTTCTTTCAGATGATCTGTACTATTATGATTCAATCTTGGAAAATCATACTTGCATTTATAAGCTAAGAGATTTTTAAGCTGGCAGGTAATAAATAAACCATCTCAAATTGGTCCAAGATGAACTTTCGTTTCAGTCAAAGGTACAGATACTAATGGTACATACCAACCAAGAACCAGTGATGATTAAGGCACGGTTTTCACCAGGTGGAAAAAACGGTTCATGCACAGAGGGTGCAAATTTTGCATAGACTCCACCTCTGTTTCTTTGGTTTTCCATTCTTGCATGAAGAAGAGAACTGAGGGAAAATAAATGTAAGTATTTATAGTACAAAACCATAAAGACGACCTAGACTATAATTTTGAGGTATCACTTTCCCATTTTTGTGGTACTGGGGATCAAACCCAGGGCCTGAGAGAGGACACAGCAGCACTCTACCAATGGAGCTAAAACCTAGCCCCATAGTGTAGCTTATGTCATAATTTATTTCATTTTTAGGAGCAAACAGTATTTTGTTGAATGGATATCTACTTTTTGTTTACCCATTCACACATCAATGGCCGCTTGGGTTGCTTCCACCTCTTGGCCATTGCGAATAGTGCTCTTATAAACATGGGTGTACATTGATCTCTTCGAGACTCTGCTTTCAATTCATTTGAGTAAATACTCAGAAGTGGGATTGCTGAATCATATGGTAATTGTATCTGTAATTTTTTTTTTTAGGATCTCCATAATGTTTTCCATAGTGGCTGTATCACTTCACATTCCCACCAAGAGTGCATAAATATTCTAGTTTCTCCAATGACTCACCAACCCTTGTTATTTTCTGTTTCTTTTCTTTTTTCCTTTCTTTTTCTTTTTAGATTGTAGCCATGCTAATGGAGGTGAAGTCGTATTACATCGTGGTTCTAATTTCTATTTACCTAATAATTAGTGATGCTAAGCTTTGTTTCATATGCAAACAAGTCTTCATGTATCCTCTTTAGAGAAATGTCTTTTCAAATTGAGTGATATATAATCTTACTTGGGAGAAGGACCTGGCAACCCCCTCCCAAAAATCAATCTGCCTTTGAAAACCCTATGAACAGCAGAGAAGCACTGACAATAGTGTTTCCCCTGTTGTATAGAGGGTCGCTATGAGTCGGATACCAACTCGACGGCACCTAACAACAACAACAACATAATCTTACTATGTCTTGGTTCTTCCACCATGGGAGCACCACATTCTTGGTACTGTGTTATTTGCCAAAGACAGCCAAAGAAGATACAACTAAGAGTGTGTTCAGAAACAACAGGAGGAAGCTGTCTTGATATGAATTGTAACACCCTGGCTACCATTTGGCAGAAAAAAGCTCATTTTCCCATAAACAAAATTACATTGCTTTTGAAAATTCTCAGTGCTTTATAGCAATAAATTATTGTAACACTTTTATGTGATGGAAAAAATGAGTCATGGAATTTTGGAGTGGAAGAGACCATAAATATTTTGTCCAATCTCTTCTTGTTACAAATAAGGAAATCAAGCCAGAGAGAGGTGGTGTGATTCGCTTGCAGCAAGTTAATGGGAACACTGGAATAAAGACTCAAGCCTTCTCGCTCTCAGACCAAAGCTTTCCCCATTCCACACACTCAAGCATCATTCTTCACCTTCAGAAGCAAGTTTCTCAACCTTGGCACTATTGATAATTCTCTCTCATATCTGGCTGTTTTTTGGAGGAGGTACACATTGGAGGGTGTTTAAAGCATCCCTGGCCTCTACCCACTAAAAGCCAAGGGAACCCTCTTCATGTATTGTAACCACCAACGATGCCTGCAAATGTTGCCAAATGAACCCTGGAAGGCAAAATGGTCTCCCTTCCATTGAGAACCATTGCACCAGAAGATTAGGTATTTATTATCCCTCTTCCACATTAATTCTCATTTTCAAGTTAAAAATGAGTGATTAAAACAAATCATTAAAAGCACAGGAGAGAAAAAAACCCATGAAATTACCTATTCAAACCATTTTATAGCAATCATTTCAGGTACCATCTAGAAAGATAATTCATCTCTCTATAATGTAAAACTTGGCTAAAAGCATGATCATAAAATCTGCTACTTGTATAAATTCGATCTTGTAATTTAACTTAGGGCCCGATCTCTAACACTTTCAGAAGAGAGACCACAAATGTGTTAAGGCCTCCATCTACAAAAGAATAAATAAAGCCATATGGTAATTAACCAAATTACTTGCAATCAAAAACTACTTAAGTCAACATAGTAAGCTTTTATTTGTCTATTGCTACTTTTTAAAAACTAAAAGCCCAAAGAGGCATGGTTGATGTGCCTTTATGGAAACAGAACTGATTTGGATAATAAGGCTACTAATTTTGTCTAATTTAGCAGAGTTCCTAATACACTGAATGACTTGCATTCACTTTATTGTCGTCATTAGGAAGAAGACTTCATAAGGATCATCAATTCCCTCATCAGTTTAGGAGACCTGGCAAGGATGTATACTAACACCTTCATTTGACCTGTGCCAGCCTGCAAGAGGCGTTGTGAGGAAAAGGCTTAAGGAATAAATGGGACAGTTAAGCCATCAGGAAACACATCATGGTAACCGTGTGCAGTGTGTTTATAGCCTCGTAACAAGAAAGGGCTTTTTCATTGTATGTTTTCAAGTCTGCGGCAACTCTGACTCAGAGCTAACAAATGTTAGCACAAGCTAAGGTCTGAAAGATTAGGCCTTTCCCCTCTAGTTAGACTACAGAGGACCCATCTACTTGATGAACCCACCCAAACTTTCCTTCTGGGACTCCTGGTTCAAAAGATAAAATCCCTAGAAAAGGGAAAATATAAATACCATTCATATTAATTTGCTAGGGATATCATAGGCTTACTTCCATTTTCAGCAAACAAGCAGCAAAGATTTTGAAGGTAGAGAAAAATGGCCCCTGAAAGGTCCCAAGATACCCTAAGACTAAGATCTGCTTAAAGGAGGCTCACGGCTGGGCGTGGTGGCACATGCCTGTAATCCCAGCGGCTTGGGAAGCAGGGGCGGGAGGATCACAAGTTCAAGACCAGAGGCAGTCTGTGTAATTTAGGGAGACCCTGTCTCAAAAAAGTAAAAAAAAAAAAAAAAAAAAAAAAAAAAAAAAAAAAAGGGCTAGGGGTGCAGCTCAGTGGTCCAGCACTTGCAAAGCATGCAGGCGGGAGGCCCCGGGTTCAACCCCAAGTACCACACAAAAAAAAAAAAAGCCTCACCCATGGTAATATGGAATTGCCTGTTGCTCTCTTGCTTCCTTTGAACATGAGGAAACTGTCCCAAGTGACATCTTCTAGCTCCTCTTTCTCCATATCTGCTGCTTTCTGCATCTAGCCTTGACCTTGTAAAAATGAGCTGCTATAAAATCTCATGCTGCAAGCCCGTTACTTACTTTATATCTTCCCCATAGCAGATAGTGGTGTCTTCTGTCAGAAGTTCACAAGCAAATCCTATATTTTCGGCAGTTTCTACAACAGATAAAATCAAGTGATATGTCATGTGTATTGGTGAATTAAATAACTGACTTTATCTACGGCAGGTTGAGTCTTTCACATCTGAAATGCTTGGGACCAGAAGCAATTGAGATTTGGGATTATATTATATTACATTTATTTATTTACTTACTTATTTACAGACAGGCTTACTGTGTAGCCCAGGTTATCCTGGAACTTGCGATATAGAATTCAAGGCTGGCCTTGAATTCACATCAATCGTCCTGCCTCAGGCTTCCAAGTGCTGGGAATATAAGCATGTACCACCACATTCGGCTTATTTTTGATTTTAAAGTATTTGCACATACAAAATGAGATATCTTGGGAAGGGAACCCAAGACTAGACATAAAATCCATTTATGGTTCACAGACATTTTATACACATGGTCTGAAGGCCATTTTATTCAATATTTTCAGTGCACTTGCACTTTGACCCTGACCCACCACATGAGGTCAGGTGTGGAATTTTTCACTTTGTGACGTCATGTCAGTGCTTGAAAAGTTTCAGATTTTAAGTATTTTTGATTTCAGGTTTTCAGATTAGGAATGCTCCGCCTATAATGATGATGTTTTTCAATTCATGAACATAACTAGATTCAACTAAATATGCCATTTTCTCTGTAGCAATGTATAGAAATCATATAAAGAAAAAAATCCTTTTGTAATAAAATAAAGTGAAACTCCAAGTCTGGTTTGAGATGCTTTTAACAATAAAGTGTGACATATGATCAAATATGTAATTTGGTTATTTAATAAATTATTGTTTATTAAAATACTAAACATGTGCTGGGCGTGGTGGCGCAAGACTGTAATCCCAGTGGCGAGGGAGGCAGAGGCAGGAGGATTGCAATTTCAATACCAGAGGCAGTCTGTGTAATTTAGCGAGACCCTGTCTCAAAACCTGAAAAAATGGGCTTGGGGTGCAGCTCAGTGGTCCAGCACTTGCAAAGCATGTAGGCGCAAGGCCCTGAGTTCAACCCCTAGTACCACACACACACACACACACACACACACGATACTAAACATGCTCAGATCATGTGGTTTAATCACTCTATTATGGGCAGGGGATAACCATTTCCATTCAACCCTCAGATGGGGCTCTTCCTGAAGACATTTTTTTTTCCTTTTTCATTACTATCCATTTAGTATTTACTAAAGCCCAGGACTATGCTTCCTTTAACTTGTCAGTGTGTAACTCACTGATGATGTCAGAGCAAGAGACAGTATCTGATTTCCTGATGGAGGCTTGCAGAATAACATATCAAATCTAAACAATGACTTGTTGAGTTCTAAACTTAAATGCTAAAAATTCTCTTTGAGTGTAAAATTTTAATTGTAACTTTCAAGCCATAAAACAGTCAATAAAACATAAGTTATTGTAGTTTAGCACTTTGTATTGTTCTAGTTTATGCCCAAGAAATAGCAAAGTACTGGAAAGACAAAAGGGAAAATGGAGGATGGTCTTTTCAGGATAGAAGCTCATGCCTGGCTGGAAAGAGAAGACCAATCACCATCAGGAAGACACAGCCAGCGTCTGACTTATGAGGAATATACTCTGCTACTGAGGGAGTTTAGGGATGGACATGGTCAGGGTGGGCTGGGACAAAGGAGGGGGTTTTTAAGTAGAGAAGGCATCTCCCTTCAAAAGACATAGGGAGTGAGTATACGGGATGGAAAGTCTGAGGTCATCTTGGGCAAAGGAAACAGCAGCTACAAATATCTGTGACTTAACAGATATGCCTCCCTACATGATGCAATTACCCTTTTTGTCTCCAGTGAGCACCCAGATCTTAATGTCTGCTTTTGCAAGTTTTGAAATGGTTTCCGGAACTCCATCCTGTAGCTTGTCTTCGATAGCTGTAGCTCCCAAGAGCTGGAATGGACATTTGAGGGGAAAAAAAAATTAGCCAATAAAAGTTTTCCTTAAATACACTTTGCCAACATCTACAAAGAAGGGCTAATCATGCACCCCAATTGGTGTGCTGTCAGGGCCAATGGTCAGCATCATGGGGAAGGCTGCCATATTGCACACCCTCCACAAACCCAAACGCCCAAAACATTTTCTCTTCAAGGACAAAATACTTAAGTTACCAAGACAAAAAAATGCAAGTACAAAATCAAAGATGTTCAAAGTATACTTTCAGGCTGGGGATGGAGCTCAGTGGTAGGGCATTTGCCCAGCATGCAGAAATGCCTGGGTTTGATCCCTAGCACCATAAAACAAACAAAAACAAACAAAACAAAACAAAAACCCCCAAAAACTTCTCATTGTATATTTGCTACTTTACATAGATATATGAGTTTCTTTGGCTAATGGACAATACTAGCTATGTGTTGAATATTTCTCATTACAGGCAAATTTTAAAAATTTGAAAAATTTTATTTAGAAATGGTGTATACTTTCTTGGGCTGGGATTTAGCTCAGTTGGTAGAGCGCTGCACTGCAGTCTTTGAGGTCCCGAGTTTGATTCTCAGCACCGCAAAAATGGGAGAAGGACCTGGCAATCCACTCCCAAGTCAATCCTGAAACAGTCTGCCATTGAAAACCCTATGAGGGTCGCTATGAGTCGGATACCGACTCCATGGCACCTAACAGCAACAACACATACTTTCTTGATTCAAGCTCTTTTTTTGGTTTGTTTCAAAATATAAATTGTTAGCCAGGTGTAGTAGCACACACCTGTAATCTCAGCGCACAGGAGACTGAGGCAGGAAGATCACTGCAAATTCAAAGCCAGTATGAGCTACATAGTGAGTTCCAGACCAGCCTGCGATACATAAAGATACCCTATCTAAAACCAACCAACCAACCAACCAATAAGCAAATTTACTCGCTCCCTCCCCCCACTATACATAAGTGTGTGTGTGTGTGTGTGCGCGCGCATGTGTGTGTGTAAAATTGTTTCAGTAATTCTTATAATGAAATAAATACTGCTGCTTTGTTGTTATGTAAAAATCATAATGGACTTTAAGAAGTGATGTAAAAATAATGGAATTAGATTAGAACTTCTCCAATTCTTTTTTTCCTTTTCGGTTTCTATAACGGTGACTTCCATTCTGCTTGCTGAACAAAAGAAAGTCAGATGATGTCGTTCCTGTGTACCCATTTCAAACACTGAAGTTTGAGTTATCTTTCAAGCATGAGATCAAAAAAATGTAATAAAACTTAATAACATCTTCAATTCTGTTGAGAGTGTCAAGGAAAACGTGATTAAGGCTAAAACTCACAATTAAGTCTTTTTCAATCTCTTCGTACACTTTGTCCAGAGCTTCATCGCGGTTAGTTGAGGCCACACTGGCAGCCATAAACTTTTTATTCCATTCTGCAAATTCTTTTTCTTCAATTTCCTTATAGCAAAGGCACAAGGTTCTAAGAGTTTCACTCGCAAAGACCTGTTTTATTTAAAAGACAATTTACTCATGCAAAGAAGAGTTACTTTTATGTAGTTCAAGATCAAGTTTGAAATCTTACTTTGAAGTAATATACTGAGAGAATTTAAAAGGAGACCATGAAATATTTTAAGATTCTACAGAGGGATTAAACTTTGCTTTATAACCGACTCTGTTTTTCTAAGGATCTCCAGAGTCCTCGGACTATATTTCTAGTTCCTAAATTAGTACAAGGGAAAAGCCTGCTTTTCATCTAAATTAAGTCACTAAAGAAAACTTTTTTCTCTTGATGACTAAGAAAATAACAGATGAAAGGTGTAAACGCAGACCTGACAACTTTATAACTTGCTCCCACAAACTATGCTGCAAGGCCAACCAAAGACGAAGCCTCAACCAAACATTAATGCTCAAACCAATTCTTATATCCATATGCCACTGTGAAAACTGAGATCAAACATTTTAATGAAAAAGAATATCTGGAAATTTTCCTATGGTGAACATATTTTAACCACTTTTAGCTGCAATATGAACAAGGAAAAAACTTTTATTTCTTCTTGTTGTTGTTAGGTGCCATCAAGTCCTATCTAACTCACAGTGACCTTTATAGGGTTTTCAGTGGCTGATTATTTCAGGATTACCTCAGGAGTGGATTACCACATCCTTCTCCCAAATTTTGTGGTGCTGGGAGTTGAACCTGGGACCTCAGAGACTGCAGAGCAGCGCTCTACTAACTGAGCTAAATCCCAGCCCTCTTTATTTCTTAGTCAAATGTTTTTTAACCAAGACAGCAGAACTGGTTCAAGTAAGTGCTCACTTTCAAAGATTCTTTGAAATGTTCTGCATCTAGTTGGTTACATTAACACTGTGCACATCTTCATGAGAATGTATTCACTTTAACTGCACTGGCGTCAGTACACAATCGGAAAAATGTGACCCTACTTAGTAAACACATTCATCAGGCTTTTCTTGGAAGGACCTTTGTTGTTGTTAGGTGTCATCAAGTCAGGTCTGACTCATAGTCACCCTAAGTACACAATAGCGAAACACTCCCTGACACTGTGCCGAGCCTCATACTATGTCAGTGCTTCTCTGCTATTCATAATGTTTTCAATGGCTGATTGTTTTGGGTGTGGCCTGCCAGGTCTTTCTCCCATTTATGGGTGCTGGGCATCGAACCTAGGTTTTTCATGGTACCAAAACAATATGAGGACTGATGGGCAATTCCCAAAGTGCCAGTTCCAGAAACGTTCTGTCATTACTAAAATGCGGGCTTTGAAGCAATTAAGACCAAACTGTGTTACTAACAAAGGTATCAGAACTCAATGATCCAACACACTGCTTTGTTATCCCCTGTTGTATAGGAATGCTTTCTTTCCCTTCACCCTACACCATGAAACTGGTGGAGTTCTGGGAGGCCACAGAGATATGAAGACTACAGCTTAATGTAGTTATAGGTTCAAGGTCACTTAAAGAGAGACAAGCCATTTATTCCCCTGCATCAGTCCTATAACCTGGGCGTTGGGAAAGAGTTCATGATCATTTCCCAGGATGTGAGCAGCAGGGCCAAAACTAAAACCCAGCTGACCCTGCTCCTACTTTGGTTTTGCTTCTACCCAATGACATCAAAGCAAGGGGAGGGTAAGCAGTTAGCATACAGCTTTCACATGAGCTTGAGAGCGTACCAGAAAGGAAGATGAGAACCTTTAGCAGAAAGAGCACAAGTAAGACTTACGTCCAGGGCATCCTGCGTCTCTTGCTTTGTCGGATTCATTTGATGTAATCGTTCATAAATTACAGTGTCAGCGCCTTTGCAATACAGCCTGATACTACCTTCCGGGGTTCTTACTGGTTGCAAGGGAAGGAAAAGCACACAAAGAAGTTTGATTCTTAAGAGAACACTAAATTCATAAAGTTATTTGAAGTGTTACCGTACTCACTACAATAACTCATAATTCACTCATTAGTTTACTCATAATTCACTATTAGTTTAAAATCATCAATGCCTCTAGAAGTGTCGGACTCACCGAAGTTGGTAAGCCACTGTCTACACTGACTGCAGTAGAAAAATAAATACAAAAATTTCCCTTCACAGTCAGCTCAGTTTTCTATATCCTTGTTTATCCTTTAACAAACATTTACAGACTCTCTGCCATGTGCCATGTCCCATGCTGGCTACCTTCTGTCACGGAATTTTCTTCGCCCATACCAACCCACAGGAATGTTTCTTACCCACGAGCCATAACAGTGCCTTTGATATTCAGACTAAGCCAGGCACGATGGCACACACCTGTAATCCCAGCACCCAGGAGGCTGAGGCTGGAGGACCGATGAGAGTGTGAGGTCAGCCTGGTCTACATAGCAAGTTCTAGGCCAGCCTGGGCCACACAGAAAAACCCTATCTTAAAACAAAAACAAAACAAAACAACAACAACAACAAAAATCAGACCATAACAGGACTCCTGTGATCATTATTTTGTTTTTTTTTTATCTGCACAATAATTTAGTGGCAGTTTGTGCCTCATAGCTAACTAGATCTTAAATTCTTCAAGGTGGATGAGAGGCATGATAATCTATCCAGATCAGTGTTAGACACATAGAAAGCACTGAGTAAAATGAGAGCTCGGCAGACAGTGAAATCTATCTATTTCTATTGTTAAAAGCTTCAATATCATAGTGGAGAAGGCTTGTGGATACCATCTTTACCAAGTGACCAACGTTAACATCACCATTAATGAGACAAATGAACATGTACCTTCGGATGTGACACTTAGGAAAGGGCAGAAATCACTTCTGTATTCTTGCCAACCTCGTGTAACTGGAAGTTAATCACGAGGACACAGCAGATAAACCCCAGTTGAGGGACATTCTACCAACTAACTGGCCCAGGCTTTCTAAAAAGGCCAATATATGAAAGATTAAAAGAAGGTAAAGAACCATTTTTGATTCAGCATCATGATCTTGGATTAGACCCTGGACCAGAAAAACATAGATAGAAGGAGAGATGGAGGAAAGGGAGGGGTAAAAGGGAGGAATAGATCAGAAAACCAGAGAGAAATAAAAAGTCTATCACTTAGATGATAATACTGTATCATGCTAAATTTTCTGATTCTGATAACTACTATCTATATTAGTAATACTACTAACGTATTTGGGGCTGGGATTTAGCTCAGTTGATACAGCGCTGCACTGCAGTCTCTGAGGTCCCGAGTTCGATTCCCAGCACCGCAAAAATGGGAGAAGGACCTGGCAATCCACTCCCAAGGCAATCCCGAAACAGTCAGCCATTGAAAACCCTATGAGGGTCGTTATGAGTCGGATACTGACTCAACGGCACCTAACAACAACAACAACGTATTTAGGGAAAAGTGGCATTGGTCTGTAATTTATTCTCAAATGGTTCAGAAGGTACTAATCTGTATATATAATGAAACTGACAAAGAAAATTTGGCAAATGTTAACAATTGATGGATACTGCAGTGTACATTGGGAGACGGACCTGGCAACCCATTCCCGAAAATCAACCAGCCATTGAAAACCCTATGAATAGCAGAGAAGCACTGATAAAGTGTTTTGTCTGTTGTATGTGGGGTCGCTATGAGTCAGATACCAACTCGACGGCACCTGACAACAACAACATAGTGTACATAAGAGTTCTTTAAACCATCCTGGCAACTTCTAAGTTTGAAATGATTTCAAATTACTAACAAAAACAATTTCATAACTAGGAAACAACTTTCATCTCCATTTGGTAGCCTGTTAAGAGCCTGAACCAGCAGGTACCATGGCTTATACATGTAATCCCAGGAACACAGGAGGCTGAGGCAGGGAGATCCTGAGTTCAAGGCCAGAGACTTTGTCTCAAAATAAAACATAAAAATTGGAGATAGGAGCGCTGGGCGCGGTGGCGCACGCCTGTAATCCCAGTGGCTCAGGAGGCAGAGGCAGGAGGATCGCAAGGTCGAGACCAGAGGCAGTTTGCGTAACTTAGTGAGACCCTGTCTCAAAAAGTAAAAAAAAAATGGGCTGGGGGTGTAGCTCAGTGGCCCAGCACTTGCAAAGCATGCAGGCACGAGGCCCTGGGTTCAACCCCCAGTACCCCCACAAAAAAAATATTGGAGATTGGGTTGCGGTTCACGGGTAGAGCACCTGCCTTGCATGCTTGAGGCCCTGGGCCCCATCCCCAGTATTGGGGCAGGAGTAAGTGCGTGGGGATATCCTGGACTTGAGGTAAGAGTGTGATTCCTAAGCACAAACTCGTCTACTCAGAACTCCTGTGCTGCTGATTCTTCCCCTCCCTGAAATGAAGCTTAGAGAAGTGCTTGGAAGAGGCTCAGAAAATAAAGCAGCACGGGGCCTGGGCACCACGGCAAGCTGTCCACAGCTGCTGTGAGCATGTTACAACTCCGTCCCAGCATTCAGCAGTCGGAGGCCTTATGGTTAGAGACCATAAGAGCATCTGCAAGATTCAGATGGACCATGGCTGTCCCTGATTCAGATGGACCATGGCTGTCCCTTTGCATAGCGAGCATGGTGAAGAAGAGAGAATAAAACACCATCTTCAGGAAGTCTCTAGAAGTCTTCTGGGAGCCAAATAGGCCATTTGTTACCTGCTCTGTCCTTGTTGTTGTTGTTAGTGCCATCGAGTCGGTATCCAACTCATAGCAACCCTGCATACAATAGGTGAAACACTATTGTCAGTGCTTCTCTGCTGTTCAAAGGGTTCTCAATGGCTGATTGGTTTTTGGGAGTGGGTTGCCAGGTCCTTCTCACAAGCCTCCAGCACCTGGTGTTCCACGGCAGTCTCCCATCCAAATACTAACCAGGCCCGACCCTGCTTAGCTTCCGAGATCTGATGGGATCTGATGCCACAGGACTACAGCTGCAGGTATGCTCTGCCCTGGTGTTACTAAATAAAATGGGCAAAAGGCAACGTGGAATGGAGCAATTCGTAGGCGGAGCCTGCGGGAGACCTACCAATGATAGACATTCGCTTGCGGTCACTGTTGAAGTCTAGGATGGCAAGCACGCTGTAGGTCCTCTCGGTGCCCAGTTCGCTGATGGTGATCGTGTTCTGCGTCCTGGCGAGGAAGGTGAAGCCGAAGTTCCTGGCGGCGTTCACGAGGGCGCCTTCGTCGGGAGAGGCCGCCTGGTAGTTGATCTGGCCTGAGAAGGGAAGAGGGGGAGAAATCCCAGGACTGCTGAGAAACTGCGCAGAGCTCACTCCGGGGTTCTGAGCTGAGCTTCCTCGGAAGAGCCCAGCACGTCTCCGAGAGAGCAAGTCATTGGTTCTTAGGGGTTATGCCAAAACCAGAACTTCTGAAACTCTTCATTCGTATTATAAAGGGTACTGAAATGGAGAACTAATAACTGGCTCAGCATTGGGGAAAATATTCCCATAATTCCACCATCCAAAGGAAAGTAACACCATCAACTTTTTTTTTTTTTTTTTTTTTTCAGTACTGGGGGTTGAACCCAGGGCCTCCCGCCTGCATGCTTTGCAAGTGCTGGACCACTGAGCTGTGCCCCCAGCCCATTTTTTTTACTTTTTGAGACAGGGTCTTGCTAAATTACGCAGACTGTCTCTGGTCTCGAACTTGTAATCCTCCTGCCTCCGCCTCCCAAACCACTGGGATTACAGGCATACGCCACTACGCCCGGCACCATCAACATTTCATCGTTCCTTTCTGTCTTTTTAAAAATGCTTCTTTCTGACTGGGTGCATTGCGGCATGCCTATAATCCCAGCAATTTGGGAGGCGGAGGCAGGAGGATCACAAGTTGGAGGCCAGAGGCAGCCTCCCTAACTTAGGGAGACCCTGTCTCAAGATTAAAAAAAAAAAAAAAAAAAAGGTAAAAAATGGGCTGGGGGAGCAGCCCAGTGGGAGAGCACTTGTAAAGTATGTGTGAAGCCCTGGGTTCAACCCCTGTTGTTGTTGTTAGGTGCCGTCGAGTCGGTATCCGACTCATAGCGACCCTCTGTACAACAGGGGAAACACTATTATCAGTGCTTCTCTGCTGTTCATAGGGTTTTCAATGGCAGATTGATTTTTGGGAGGGGGTTGCCAGGTCCTTCTCCCAAGCCTACAGCTTCTGGTGTTCCCAGACGGTCTCCCATCCAGGTACTAACCAGGCCTGACCCTGCTTAGCTTCCGAGATCTGACAGGATCGGATGCCACAGGGCTACAAGTGCAGGCGGTTCAACCCCTAAGTACTGCAAAAAGAAAAAGAAACAGTCTTATTTCTGGAAGAGTTTCTATCACTCTGGACAGACATGTACATACTATTTTAATGTTATATATGGAGCATGCTGCCATATCCTTAATGATGCTTATCTTTAGTTATTTAGTTAGTTAGTTATTTCTGGGACTGGAGAGCTGAACTCAGGGCCTCATGCATACTTTGCCTGCGCTCTACTACTGAATGGCTTCTTTTATATTTTTAATCTTGAGACAAGGTTTTGCTAAATTGCATAGGCTGCCTCTGGCTTTGAACATGTGATCCTCTTGCCTCCACCTCCCAAGTGCTCAGATTATAGATGTGAGCTGCTGCGCCTTCCTTTTTTTTTTTTTTTTTTGGTCCTGAGGGGTTGAATCCAGGGCCTTGTTCATGCTAGGCAAGTGCTCCACCACCAAGCTGCACCCTCAGCCACCTCCATCCTTCCTTCCTTCCCTTCTCTCCCCCCTTCCTTCTTTCCCTCCCTCCCTCCTTCCTTCCGTTCTTTCTTTCTCTCATTTTGAGACACGGTCTCGCTAAATTGCATAGGCTACCTCTGGTCTCAAATTTAGGATCTTCCTGCTTCAGGCTCCTGAGTCACTGAGACTATAGGCGTGCACCATAGCTCCTGGCTTAAAGATTCTTGTTAAAGGTTGTTTTAATGGCTCTCAGAAATAACATTGTAATAACTTTGTGTGTACATGTAAAGATTTTCTGCCTCTATTTTTAAAGGAAAGACTCTTAGTGATGAAAATACTGAGGTAGACAACATTAATTTGTTTGTGTCTGTGTGTGCCAGAGATCAAACCCAGGACCTCATACATACTAGGCAAGTGCCCTACAGAGCTCATTTTTATGCCTACTAGTATATATTACTAATCTGATTTACAAGTGTTATACTAGTTTATTTTACCTCTAGAAGAGTTTGCTTATGCGAGAATATTTTCATTAATAAGCAAAACAAAAACATCAACCTGTACAGTATCCTGGTTTTTAAAAGTTAAGTAATGGAAAATCATCTTCTATTCACAGCTGTATTTCAAAAATAAGAATAAATCAGCTAGGCGTGGTAGCACATGACTATAATCCCAGCACTCGGCAGGAAGATAGAAAGTTTAAGGTCATCCTGGGCTACATAACAGGATCCTGTCTTAAAAATAATTAAATCTCACAATCTTGAGTGAAACAAACTGGACATCAATGAATACATATTCCACAGGATTCTACTCATATAATCCAAAAAATAGACAACACTAGCCTATGGTATTCAAAGTCAGGAGATAGCTTCCTTGGAGGGATAGTAACTGGAAATGAATTTAAGAAGGGCTTCTGGGAGGATTCCTGTGTGTGTGTGTGTGCGTGTGTGTGTGTGTGTGTGTGTGTGTGTGTGTGTGTGTTATAAATCAGGGTGCTCATTACAACAATATATTCATCGAGCTGTATAATGATGTATATGTCTCTATACAAATGTTACACTTCACTAAAAAGTTAAACAAAGTTCTCTGTCTACTCAAGACTTTCTATTTCCTACCCTGATTACTCTGCCTCCAGACAGAAGGAAAAGGACTTCCGTAGCCATCTGGTTTTCCAACATGGCCTGACCAGTATGCAGGCCAAGGGTATGTGGGCAGCTTTTCACACCTCGGTCTACTTGGAGGGGCAGGACGCTCCAGGGTGAACCAAACAGCTTTCCCTTCTCATGCGGGCTCAGAGAATTCATTCTAATTAAGTAAATATTTTTGTTTTGTTTTGCTTGTGGTGGTTTTTCTGTTTGTTTCATTTTGTTTTGTTTTTTGTTATTTTTGTTTTGTTTTTAAATCTTGAGATGGAGACTTACTATGTTGCCCAGGCTGGCCTTGAACTACTTGTTGTTGTTGTTAGGTGCGGTCGAGTCGGTATCCGACTCATAGCGACCCTCACAGGGTTTTCAATGGCTGACTGTTTCGGGATTGCCTTGGGAGTGGATTGCCAGGTCCTTCTCCCATTTTTGCGGTGCTGGGAATTGAACTCAGGACCTCAGAGACTGCAGCGCAGCGCTCTACCAACTGAGCTAAATCCTTGAACTACTAGGCTCATGAAATTCTCACCCCTCAGCCTAGAAAGTCACAACACCATTGTGCCTGGCTTAAATCAATATTAATCACTTTTCTCTTTGATGGGGGGGTGGTGGGATGGGGGGAAGCATACAAGAGGGTAAGGGGGAACCTATATGAATAATGTGCAACAAAATGCATATATGGAAATGTCACAATGAAAAGAATGTCAGAATGAATCACTTTAAGGTATACATTAAAAATTTCCAATAAAAAAAGAAAAAAAGAAAAAAATATATTAATCACTTTCCAGTTAGTATTAAAGATGACACTGTAGGCTTTGTATTAGCTCATCCAGAAAGCCATACTCCAGAAGTTGTAAGCGTACTTGCTAAATCCGGCTATATTACAAACAGACGGATGCCAGAGGGCAAACTGTTTACCCAGAGGTAAGCAAACTGAAGTGAGAACAAAGCACCTCGCTTCATGATTTGAGCTGGCACAGCCATCCTTACATAATATTGACAGCAAGCTTATTTCCAACAGAGAAAAGAAACAAAGTAATAAAAGGTGGTCAGGTTTCCACCAGTGAGACAGTTCTCTCTGGAGCTAACATCTTGATATTTTTATCATTAAAAGAAAAACAAAATCTTTCCATTATGCTCTTCTCATGGAATTGTAGACTTGCAGACAAATAGAGAAGGGAAGAACTGCAGGGAGTCGGTACAAACCTCAACCTTATGTTTGCAGGAAGAATCTGGGACTAATAAACGCTGCTCTGAAGAAAACTCAGTATTGCTGCACATTCAGAGGCAACCAGAAAGACCTTCTTCTCCTCTACAGACAAATCTGTGGATTATGACACTGTCGCAATCAACAGATGCTCAAACAACAAACGCCGCCTCTTGTCATTCATCATTCTGATTTCCTAGCTGCTTCTGGACCTTCTGTCCCCACCCTTCAAACCAGTGACCTTTCAGACATCTCTTCCTCCCCAATCCTCTCATCCCCTTCAGATCATTTTCCCAATATCACCCCCAATTCATGATGTCTCATGCTTCCCAAGGGTCCCGCCCTGATCCCCATGGACCCCCAGGGTCTTCCTCCCCAGGATGTCACACCCAGGATGATGCTCAGGCCTCCCAAATGAGCTCTCGGACCACTGACTAAAGACTCCAGGGGAGAAAGGCTCCGGAGCCCTTCCTACTCTGCTCCACGTGGCCTCTGAGCACTGGGGTTGGATGGCTCCAAGGTTCTGCTCAGTGGTGTCTGTTCATCTTCTGCCGGCACTAACCTAGGTGTTACTATGAAGGGAGTTTGCACATTTAGTTTAGGTCCCAACTAGTTGGCTTTAAAACAGGGAGATTATCCAGGAGTTCTGCACCTAATTAGGTCCCCCTGAAAGGGGGCAGGCTCTGCTTGGGAGAGAGATTTGGAGCCTCAAGAGGATTCAATTTAAGAGAGATTCTCTACTGTTTTTTTTTTTTTTTTTTTAACTTTTTTTAACTTTTTTTTTAACTTTTTAAAGTTAAAAAGTTTTAACTTTTTTTTTTTTGAACACAGGGTCTTACTTTTGTTAGGCAAGCTCTCCATCATCAGCCCCTTTTTTATTTTTTATTTGGAGACAGGGTCTTACTAAGTTACGCAGGTTGCCTCTGACCTCGAACTTGCCATCCTCAGCCTCCCAAGTCACTGGAGTTATAGGCATGTGCCATGGCACATGGATCCAATCCCGGTTTTGAAGATGGAAGAGACCAACTGGCTAGGGCAAGGGCTGAGGGCAGCTTCTAAGAGCAGAGAGGACCCCCATCCAATAGCCCACAGAGAAACAGGGACCTCAGACCTGTAGTCACAGAGAACCGAGTCACAGCCCAACCATATGAGCTTGGAAGAAGACACTCAGCTCCGGAGGAGGACATAGCCCAATGATGATTTCAGTGAGATGCTGACCGAGTCGTGAGACGCTCAGACTTCTGAGCTAAAGAGCTCTGAGCTAAGTAGCAAGTGTTTCAAGCTGCCAGCTTGCACTAGTTGATTACAGAGAAACTGCAAGCCTGTGTGTGCTTGACCTCTTTGCATACTTAACACTCAGGCCACACAAATTGTCTGTTCAAGTCAGATGTCCATGGCCACATATATAAAAGAATTTCTTTCTCTCTTGAGGATGTTGTACATAATTTTAAAGAATCTCCATTTAATCTCCATTATTCTGGTTTTCTTTTTCCCTCTGCAGTGTTGGGGATTGAACCCAGGTTCTTGCACATTCTAGCCGCATGCTCCACCACTGAGCTATGTCCCTTGGCTCCATTATACTTATGAAAGAGAGAAAACAAGAGTGTAGCACAAAGGGGCAGCCACACAGTGAAAGATTGCCCTCGGCTGAGTTTGTACCTGCTGGATGACCTCAGGCCAGTCCCTCATGCTTTCCAGATCTGAATTCCCTTATGTATAAAATTTGGAGGTGTGGTCATTAAGGTCCCTTCCAGGAGATTCTTTCCTGGTTCTTTGTAGAGCAAAGCCCAAACCAATTCCTTACCTTCCAGTACTCAGAAATCCAACTTGCATCTGTTCTCTGTGGCTAGAGCAATTGCCTATCGTTTGTTGTTGTTGTTGTTGTTGTTAGGTGCTGTCAAGTCGTGTCCAACTCATAGTGACCCTCACAGGGTTTTCAATGGCTGACTGTTTCGGGATTGCCTTGGGAGTGGATTGCCAGGTCCTTCTCCCATTTTTGTGGTGCTGGGCATCGAACTCGGGACCTCAGAGACTGCAGCGCAGTGCTCTACCAACTGAGCTAAATCCCAGCCCACCTATCGTTTACTGAGTAAGAAAGATTCCTCAGGAAGTGCAGCCCTTCACCTCAGCAGACAGCGGGGCAAAGAGGGGTAAAATGTTATGCCGGGAGGGGCTTTGAACATCCAGCCTTCTTACAGCAGCCTGAGGAAGCTGGTGTTCAGATAGGGCCCAAAACTGGGTTGGCTCATCCCCAGCACAGAGTCTAAGGCTCTGCCAACCATATTCCAACGGGGAAAATAAAACAGAGACGGTGAGATTAATGGACATTTGCCTAAGCTGTTGAGTTTGCCCTCAAATTATTATGACACATTCCTAGAGAAGAAGTATAATTTTACTAATGAATCAAAACCTAAGGGAACCAAGACCAGAAGATCATACTTTATTCTCATTAAATAAGCAAAGTTTGCTTGGTAGCCATGCAGATTTTGGCCTCTGCTTTGGTGATTTGCTCTTTTCCATCCTTCCCTACTCTGCTGCCTACAGCCCTCCAGTGGACCTCTCTCAGTTTGAAGCCTGCTATCTTGCTTTGCCTGCAGCTGTAGCCCTGTGGCATCTGATTCCATCAGATCTCTGAAGCTAAGCAGGGTAGGGCCTGGTTAGTACTTGGAGGGGAGACCGCCTGGGAACACCAGGTACTGTAGGCTGGGGAGACGGACCCTGCAATCCAATCCCAAAAATCAATCCGACATCAAAAACTCTACGAACAGCAGAGAAGCACTGACAATAGTGTTTCGCCTGATGTAGGTAGGGTCGCTATGAGTCAGATACCGACTTGATGGCACCTAACAACAACAATCTTGCTTTACTGCACTATTAGATTCATCCTTGGAGAAAGGGTTTCTCTGAAACTTGCTGGAAGACCACACACAACTTCTACACATTTGTCTGCATATTCTTCCTCTGGAGAATTCATATCTGTTACCCCTAAAACATCAAGGGTGGAACTTTATCAAGAGGACTTTTGTGTGTATGCAGTATTTGAAAAAAAAGTAGAGAACAGAGTGAAGTGAAAGAATGACGTGCAGGCAGACTGCGCTTCATTAGAGGCGCATCAAAAGAATTCCTTTTGCTCTTTCTACAATGTACATGTGTATCTATATAATTTATTATGTCCACATATGATAAAATGACTACTTTTCACTTATACTGGACAAACTTGCTATAAGAAAATAAAACAAACTAGATTTAAGAATTCTGCTAAGGAATCTAAACCCCATCCTTGCTTTTTCCCATACCAATTCCCTTTACTTGTGCTCTTTCAAATGAAAACGACACCTTAAAAAGGTCTAGGCTTTCAATGTTTAAAACACGTCTACATCCAGGAAATAAAAGCAGAACTCTGAAACCATTTTGTACAAAAGAGTGGTTAAGTGGAAAGTCCACTTGTGATACAGATAAGGCCTGATTTTACATTCTCAATAAAGAGTAATCGTATGGCAGAAAGTTTATGATTCGTCTATGAAAATTCAGGGCTGGAGTTTAGCTCAGTTGGTAAGTGACACTCTGTGCTCTCTGAGGCCCTGGATTTAATCCCTAGCACCACAAAAATAGGAGAAGGACCTGGCAACCCACTCCTGAAACAATCAGCCATTGAAACCCCTATGAATAGCAGAGAAGCACTGACATAGTGTTGGGCATGACACCATGTCTAGGTGTGCTTCCTTCTGTTATATATGTTGTTGTTAGGTGCCGACAAGTCGATGTCTGACTCATAGTGACCCTACATACAATAGGTGAAACACGATTGTCAGTGCATCTCTGCTATTCATAGGGTTTTCATTGGCAGATTGATTTTTGGGAGTGGGTTGCCGGGTCCGTCTCCCAAGCCTACAGCACCTAGTGTTCCCTGGTGTTCTCCCATCCAAGTACTAACCAGGCCCAACCCTGCTTAGCTTCTGAGATCTGACAGGATCAGATGCCACAGTGCTAAGGCTGCAGGCTCTGTTGTATATACGGTTGCTATAAGTTGAACCTGACTTGATAGCACCTAAAAACAACAATTGTAATTCAAGAGCAAACCATTTCTTTTCATGAAAAAACTTCATTTATAAAGTGAAAAACCCATCTACCTCAATAACTGAATCAGCTGTAAACCTTCAAAGATAAGAAGATAAGCTTCAGGCTGGAGGTGTAGGTAGAGTTCAGCGGCAGAGCACTTGCCTAGCATGATGAGCAAGCCCTAGTTTTGATCTCTAGCATCACAGACAGATCCACACACACCAAAAACATAAACACAAACAGCTTGTTTCATGCTTTGTTATGCCATACACCATTTCGTGGTAGGTGCTCACGACTATCCGTGGTGTGAGCGAACATGAGACAGCCTTATGAGGTGTACAGCTTGACATGCATTTGAGTTAAACTCATGAGTCACCTGCAAACGCTAAAGCTGACGTCCAACATCTGACATGCCAGAGAACCACTCACCATCCATTTTGTCCACCATGACCGTGTGGCAGACTGCAAGCAGAAAGAAGAACTGCCGGACCTCTGGCTCTTTCCCTGACTGGATTTGCTCAATAAGATAATGGTCATAAAATGCAAACTTCTCATCCGCCCATGTATTCCAGCTAAAATCAACTTGCTGAAAGAAATGGAAGTGGGGAAGAACATGGGATTTAAACAAGGCTGGATTAATAATTGATAGGAACTTTTCTTTGAAGTCCCATTTTTAAGTATACTAAAGTCACCTTAGGATTTTAGCATCTTTTTTATTCCCCCAGTACTGAATGGTTAGACCCAGGGCCGCATGCATGCTAGGCAAGTGCTCTGCCGCTGTCCCACTACTGAGCTGCACCTCTGGCCCTGTCTTTTTCTTTTTTAATTTGGGGGTAGGATTTTGCTAAATTGCGCGGGCTGCCTTTGGCCTCAAACCTGTGAACTTCCTGAGTTGCTTGGATTACAGCGGTATACCACAACTCCTGGCTAGAATTCTAGCACATTCTTAAGCATTAAGAAGCATGCACCTGTCTTAAAACACAAAGCAGCCCGTGGTGGGTACCATTGTGCCTGTCAAAGTGCTATGTTGAAGTTCCAACGCCTAGTACCTGCAAATGGGACCTTATTTGGAAATACGGTTGGGATTACAGATGTAGTAAAGTTAAGATGAAGTCATAAAGGATTGGGATGAAAGGGCAGGTGTGTAGATAAGAAAGAAATGTAGACACAGTCAGGCACATGGGGAGCCTGGTGTCTACAAGCCAGGGATACCAGGATTGCTGGCAAGCACCAGGCAGGAGGCAGCCAGGAAGGATCCGCCTCTAGAACTTGCAAAGGGAGCCGACTCTGGCAACACCCGATTTCAGGTTTCTGACCTCCACAGCTACGGGAGAAGGAATTTCTGTTGCTTTAAGCCACCCAGTTTGTGGTCATTTGCTCAGGTAGCTCTAGGAAGCTAACACCCATCCCATGCAATTCCTTAGGCTGCAGGACTCACCTCTATTTTGCTATGAATGTGTTGAGAAGCATCTCGGTGTTCACCTGAGAAACAAGCAGGACAAAACAAGCTGAGTGTCTATGCCCACCAGAGGCCCCTGCTACCCGGCTTGGTGTTCACTGTGGTGGCAGCAGTGTGAGTCTCCTGGCCTGGTTTTGGATGGTTCTGGAGTCAACTACAGTTTCCACATTTTTCAAGAGTTTGAAAGAAATTAAAAATAAAAATCCATGATAGAGACCAGAGAGAGCCTGCAAAAGCTAAGTTTGTTTTCTGGCTCTTTCCAGGAAAAGCCTGCCTCCTCTTGGTCTTGATGTGCCATACTGGTGTCTGTCCCTCTATACTCCTTTGGGACTTGAATCGTATCCTTTGAAATGCTTTACATAGCCCTCCTAGAAGAGAATGCCATCGCCAAGGGAACCACCTCCTTAGCCCCAGTGTCCTGTCTCACTGATGAGGAAACACATCTACATTATAAAGGTTTCCATAAGTAGAAAGAATATGCATGTGCCTAAACCTTTATGGGACCGGGATTTAGCTCAGTTGGTAGAGTGCTGCTGTGCAGTCTCTGAGGTCCCAAGTTCGATTCCCAGCACCGCAAAATGGGAGAAGGAGGTGGCAACCCACTCCCAAGGCAATCCCAAAACAGCCATTGAAAACCTTATGAGGGTCTCTATGAGTTGGACTCGACTCAACGGCACCTAACAACCAACAACCAAAGACCTTTTATAAAAAATTATTGTTTCTATTTAAAAGTTAAGGTTCTTCTCTCTCTTGAGAAGCCTATGTCCATGCCTTATGCGTGTATTATGATTCTTTTCTTAAGCATTTCTTTATCTTTCTGAGTGCCTGAGCTAACCCTAAAGCATGTGCTATCCCTTACGCCTATCTAATAAAACTTCTAACTTTGTTTCACTCAAAAAAAAAAGTTAAAACATACTATTTGAATGCAATATTAACCTTAATGTTGTTTATAAATGTGAGGCATACTTCAGAAAATTAGAATGGAAATCAAAATTTTAAAAAATGTGGTGAAACATGCATAATATAAAACGTATTATCATTACCATTTTCAGTGGCATTAAGAACATTCACTCTATTGTGACATCATCACCACCAAGTACCTCCAGACTAATTTTATCTTGCATAACTGAAACTCTACACTCATTAAACACTAACTTCTTGTTCCTCTCAGTCATGGCCTCTAGTAACCAAATATTGTACTTTGTGTCTATGAGTTTGTCTACTCTACATGGAATCATACAATATTTGCTTTTGTGTGAGTATGTGATTGCCTTATTTTACTTAGCACAATGTCCTGAGGGATCATCCATATGGTAATTCCGTTCAGAATTTCCTTCTTTTTTTAAGGCTGAATAATATTCCATTGCCTGCAGCGGTAGCCCTGTGGCATCCGGTCCTGTCAGATCTCGGAAGCTAAGCAGGGTCAGGCCTGGTTAGTACCTGGACAGGAGACCGCCTGGGAACACCAGAAGCTGTAGGCTTGGGAGAAGGACCTGGCAACCCCCTCCCAAAAATCAATCTGCCTTTGAAAACCCTATGAACAGCAGAGAAGCACTGACAATAGTGTTTCCCCTGTTGTACAGAGGGTCCCTATGAGTCGGATACCGACTTGATGGCACCTAACAACAACAACAATATTCCATTGCTTGTATACACCACATTTTGCTTATTTAGTTATCCATTGATGTCCACATTTGGTTTGTTTCTACTTTTTGGCTATTGGCTATAAACATGGGTATACAAGTATTTCTTTGGGTCCCTGTTTTCAATTTCTTGTTTTTGAGATAAGGTCTTACTGTGTAACTCAGACTAGCCTGGAATTCACTATGTAGCTCAGGCTAGCCTTGAACTCATAATCTTCCTACCTATGCCTCTGGGATTACAGGACTGCACTACCACACCTGGATTTGATTCTTTTGAGTACAGGATATACCTAGAAGAGGAATTGCTGCACCACATGGCAATTCATCTTTTAACTTTTTAGGGATGTGTGCCTACTACTGACAGCTGACCTCTGCCACGCAGGTATTCCCAACAGTGCCCAGGATGAGCCCCTGGTGCTTGGCTGGGGATCCCCCTGGTCATGGGACTGCACACAGAGAGGGCATCAGTCATGGCAGGAAGGTGGGTTCTGCTCCGGGCAGCACCCAGGGAGTGATGCTTCTACCATAATTCAACTGCCAATCATCCCTATTATGTCAGATGGTTGTTGCTGTTGTTGTTAGGTGCCTTTGAGTCTGTATCCAACTCATAGCGACCATGTGTACAACAGGCCAAACACTATTGTCAGTGTTTCTCTGCTGTTCATAGGGTTTTCAATGGCAGATTGATTTTTGGGAGTGGATTGCCGGGTCCGTCTCCCAAGCCTACACCACTTGGTGTTCCCAGGTGGTCTCCCATCCAAGTACTAACCAGGCCTGACCCTGCTTAGCTTCCGAGATCTGATGGGATCGGTCGCCACAGGGCTACGGCTGCAGGCATGTCAGATGGTAGACCTATCAGAATCTAGTCCTACCTCTGAAATCATTACTGACTTTGCTTTTGATACGCAAACACTCACCATAGATTTGCCCATTGATGCAGCACTTTTTGAAGGTCATGATATTCTGTGTGAGCGTCCCTGTCTTGTCAGAGAAGATGTAGTGGATCTGCCCCAGCTGCTCATTCAGGGTGGTGGTCCTAGCCTTGGCAGGTGTGTCCTTCTCAGCATAGTACATCTGCAGGTCCCAGTTGATGAAGTGGCTCTGTCCCAGACGAATCACTTCCACACTAGGAAGACAAAAGATTACTTCTATGGAGAGCTGAGTCGGGAGGAGCAGGTAGTGGATTTTACCCTCATTGGTGAGTACAGGAGTAGCTTATTTACTGCTTTGGTCGGGATGTTAACGTCTCTCTAAAATCCAGATGTTGAAACCTAATCCCCAGTGCAACAGTACTGAGGTAGGGCCTTTGGGAAGTAGCTAGATCCTGAGGGAAAAGCCCTAATGAACGGGACTAGCATTGTCATAAAAGGGCCACTGAAAACTTGTTAGTTCCTTTTTTCCATGTGAAGCAACAGGAGCCATCTATGAAGCAGAGAATGCATCCTAGCCAGATAGCAAATCTGCCGGCCACTGATCCTGGACTTCCTAGCCTCCAGACCTGTGAGCAATAAATCTCTGCTCTTTATGAGTTCCCCAGCTTAAGGTATTTTGTTACTGCAGCCTGAGTAAACTAAGCCATGGTCAGGGTGCAGCTCCTATGGGTCAAGGTGACGTCAGGCCAGTCGTGTGCCCTCCAAGAGCCTCCTCAATGGAACTGCCTTCTGTCTCCTGAGCACATCAGGCCACAGTCACAGAGCTCCATGGTCAGAGCCCAGGGAACCAGTGGCATGGCGACCCTGCAGAGAATGCCGAAGACACAGCCATCTCTCATCTCTTCTTTCATTTTTCTTTTCTTTTCTTTTCTTTTTTTTTTTTTTTTTTTTGCGGTACTGAGGGTTGAACCCAGAGCCTCGTGCCTGCATGCTTTGCAAGTGCTGGGCTACTGAGCTGTGCCCCCTGCCCTTTTTTTTTTTTTTTTTTTTACTTGAGACAGTCTCACTGAATTACACAGACTGCCTCTGGTCTCGAACTTGCGATCCTCCTGCCTCCGCCTCCCAAGCCGCTGGGATTACAGGCGTGTGCCACCTAGCCCGGCTTCTTTCATTTTTCTCATTTCCCACAACACCCTGGGACAAGTGAGATGACCACGTTCACCTTTGCCCCCAGCTGTAGGGCGAAAGGGATGAGGGTCCCCTAGGTGACAGGATGTTGTGTGTTCTCCAATAGAGCAAACATCTTTTAGCAAAGAATTCCTAAATGGGGATGCCACACCATGAAAAAATACGCTTATTTTCTAAATTCTGAAAGGTTATTGTTGTTGTTAGGTGCCATTGAGTTGGTGTCTGACTCATAGCGAACCTACATACAGCAGGGGAAACAGTATTGATAGTGTTTCTCTGCTATTCATAGGTTTTTCAATGGCTGATTGTTTTTTGGGAGTGGTTTGCTGGGTCTTTCTCCCAAGCCTATAGCACCTGGTGTTCCTGGGCAGTCTCCCACAAAGTACTAGCCAGGCCTGACCCTAGTTAGCTTCTGAAATCTGATGGGATTGGATGCCACAGTTGTATAGCTGTAGGCCTAAAAGGTATAGAATGTCCCAAAGAAGATATTCTAAAACATCATCTTAATTTCACAACCATAGGGAATTCAATATATAAAGAAGCTGTTTCTATGTATAGCCATTGTTAAGTGATCAAAGGATGTCTTTATAACACTTTCACAATTGGGAACATAACTCTCGCCCTTCCATGCATAGACCCTACTGAGTACCAAATACCCTTCTAAGTAGAGGGGATCCATCAGCAAGCAAAGCCCTAAAGTAAGTTACCTTAGTAAATATACAATGCATCAGGTGGTGAATGTTCTCTACAGAAGAGCAAAGCAGGGAAAGAGGAGGGGGAGACCAACAGGGAAGAGAAGTGATGGTTCCAATAGGGTGGCTAAGGAAAGGCCAGAGCTGGGTTCAGCTCAGCTGGTAGGGTACCACACTGCAGCCTCTGAGGCCCTGAGTTCAATCCCCAGCACTGCAAAAAATGGGAGGAGGCCATGGCAGTCCACTCCCAAAACAATCAGCCATTGAAAACCCTATGAGGGTTGCTATGAGTTAGACACAACTATATGGCACCTAACAACAGCAACAACGATGACGACAACGACAATAACAACAAACGAAAGGACAGGATGATAAGGTAACAACTGAGCTGAGGCCTGAAGGAAATGAAAGAGTAGCATATAGCTATCTAGGGAAGAATGTTCTAGGCAGGGATAAGAGTAGATGCAAAGGTCCTGTGGCAGAAGAGCATCAAGAGACCTGGAATAGTAGGAGCCCATGAAAATGGACAGGAGGAACAGTCAAGTGTAGAGTGCTAAGCAACAGGTCTCCTTGGCCCTTGGAGATGATGATGTGGTCTTGATGGTTCTATTCTGAATGAGACAGAAAGCTACAGCAGGGAGGACAACAAGTCAGAAATACTGTCTAGAATGACTTGATAAGATGTACACTTTCAAATGACCTTTTTTTCTAAGAGAGGGAAACAAAAGAACTGCATTAGTCCTGTGACATCACTTTTTTAGCCTCTAATTACATACAGCATACAGTTTATTTTGTAACACATATTGATAGCTTTAGACAAAATCTTTGTCATAAATCATTCTCTTATAAGGGAACTTGTTTTAGTTTCTTTTCAAGTGGCTCGGCACAGATGGCAGCCTCAGGGTTTTGCTTACCAGGAGAAGAACAGTAACCACAACTAATAAAATTGAAATCCAGACACATGCACATGTAATATGATTAAAATGAAATAAATGTTTCTAATTACAGGTTGTGTGAGAGATCCCATGTGCCTCTGGGCTATCACTGGAGCTAAAAACTGACTCTCACTGCTGAGTGTATTCCAAGGCACGGTCTCTTCCCCAGATGTCTAGAATACAACTGGTCAGTGATGGTGAACTCTGACATGAAAGAAAAAGGGGGCAGGGTCCCCACACCTGTAATTCCAGTGATTTGGGAGGTGGAACAAGGAGGATCATGAGTCTAAGGTCAGAGGCAGCCACAACTTAGTCAGACCTTGTCTGAAAATTAAAAATTAAAAAAAAGGAGGACATTGGGAATTTAGCTCAGTGGTGGAGCACTTGCCTAGCATGCACGAGGCCCTGTATTCAACTCCCTGTACTGCAAAAAGCAAACAAAAACAAAAAAAAAGAAAAAGGGGGAGTGGTACGGGAGAAATATCAACGAACAAGGGATTGTCACTTGTCAGAGATAGGACCTTGACTATTGTTGTGATTAAGATTGGCATTGAAAACTCCTATGCAGAAATTGTTGTTGTTGTTGTTAGGTGCCGTCGAGTCGTTGAGTCGTATCCGACTCATAGCGACCATAGTCACAGGGTTTTCAATGGCTGACTGTTTTGGGATTGCCTTGGGAGTGGGTTGCCATGCCCTTCTCCCATTTTTTGAGGTGCTGGGAATCGAACTCGGGACCTCAGAGGCTGCAGAGCAGCGCTCTACCAACTGAGCTAAATCCCAGCCCCTCATGCAGAAATTAGAACATAATAAAAAGCTAAAGCCAACTTAGCGGACAAGGGACAATTTAGGGAGCGGAAAGAAGGAGGGAGGGCTCTAGCAAAAGGAAGAGATGATGAGAGAAGAAAGGAGGGAAAGGAGGAACAACAAGGAGTGAGGAATGAGAGAGAGAGGGCGACCTCAAAGTAAACAGCCCAACTTTAATAGTTCAGGAAATAATTATAATAATACCAATAATACCAAACAATGGTAATGATACAAATGGGCTGGATTATTCATGTAATAGTACTGACAGTGTAAAAAGATAGATCACTACAGAAAAAAGTTTGGACCTTAAACATAAATGAGATGCAATGGTATATAGAAAAATAATCCCACAAAAAGGCATGCAATGTAGAAGAGAGGCCTTTGGTGAGGGTGTAGAAAGAGGGGGAGGAGGTGCACAAGAGGGCAAGGGGGAAGTTATCTTTGCAATGTACAATGAAAAGAGTATATGGAAACGTCACAATGAAATGCATGTCAGAATGAAACACATTAAGTTGTACATTAAAAATTTCCAATAGCCGGGCATGGTGGAGCACGCCTGCAATCCCGTAGGTTCGGGAGGCGGGGGTAGGAGGATCACAAGTTTGAGACCAGAGGCAGTCTGCATAATTTAGTGAGACCTTGTCTCAAAAAGTAAAAAAATGGGCTAGGTGTGCAGCTCAGTGGTCCAGCACTTGCAGAGCATGTAGCATGAGGCCTTGGGTTCAATCCCCAGTATCAAGAAAAATAAATAAATAAATAAAATAAAAATTTCCGACAACAACAACAAAAAAGATTGGCATTGAGATGAGAAACAGAACATTTTGAGCGAGTGCAGGAAAACAGGAGAAACCTATCCCAGTAGGAGGTATTGGAAGGAAGGCCAGTGACTTTGGTAAGTAGTGATAAGTCACCAGGAGCGACAGATGGTAATAAGGACGGTTCAGATAAGAGGGTAGGGAGGCTCCTAAAAAGGAAAGGTAAGTTTTTCCATGACATTCTAAATCTTCCTCTTCTCCCAGGCTCTTTTTGAAGCTTGGGCTTTGAAATGCACTTAAAAGGAGCCTCCCTATGGGATTGCCTGTTGACTTTGACCTCGGAAGGGCAGGGCCTTATCTGCAAAGATGACAAGATAGAAGGTGCCTGGCACAGAGAGACTCACATGCGCACCTCCATTCCCTGTCTTGCCCTCAGTTCCAATGTTGTTGCTGTTGTTAGGTGCCGTCGAGTCAGTATCGACTCATAGCGACCCTCATAGGGTTTTCAATGGCTGACTGTTTCGGGATTGCCCTGGAAGTGGATTGCCAGGCCCTTCTCCCATTTTTGTGGTGCTGGGAATTGATCTCGGGACCTCAGAGACTGCAGCGCAGCGCTCTACCAACTGAGCTAAATCCCAGCCCTCAGTTCCAATAGAGGAGTTATTTCCTTACCTGCTCCTTTCAACCTCTGAAATGTTTATTGTTTAATGTGAAGGTGCTAAGTTGGGAAAAGATACCTAACTCTATTCTTACCTGAAGCCCAGAGGCCAAAGAGAAGATGGCCTTACCTGACATAGAGAGAGATGGGCACCATGGTGTTCAGCACAATGATGTAGCCCCAGAAATTCAGGAATCCCCGGTAGGAGGGTGTGGCATTTTCTCCATCATAGAGGTACCAAGAATAATTGCCAACTTGGGCTTCCCAGTAAGCGTGGCCGATGGCAAGGCCAGCAGAAACCAGTATGAGAACAACAAAGATCTAGAAGACATGAAATATTTCAATGTATTCACACGGTGGGTTTCCAACCCCAAGCACTTCACTGATGCTAATTAACCTTCCTCAATGCTTTACATCAGGTCTGTCTAACCTGTGGCCCAGGGGCCCCACGCAGCCCGGGACAGCTAGTAATGTGGCCCCACAAAATCTTTTAACATCATGTATCTTTTTTTGTTTTAGTTTTTGCGGTACAGGGGGTTGAACTCAGGACCTCATGCAAGCTTTGCAAGCACTCTACCACTGAACTGCACCCCTAACCTATGTTTTATTTTGATCTTGAGACAGGGTCTCACTAAGTTACTCTGGCTACCCCTGGTCTCGAACTTGGGATCCTCCTGCCTCCGCCTCCCGAGCTGCTGGGATTACAGGCATGCACCACTGCGTCCAGTCTGTTTTTTAGCATTTATCATGTATATGTTGTTGTTGTTGTTAGGTGCCGTCAAGTCGGTATCTGACTCATAGCGACCCTCATAGGGTTTTCAATGGCTGAGTACTTCGGGATTGCCTTGGGAGTGGATTGCCAGGCCCTTCTCCCATTTTTGCGGTGGTGGGAATTGAACTCGGGGCCTCAGAGACTGTAGCGCAGTGCTCTACCCACTGAGCTAAATCCCAACCCATCACGTATATATACTAACTATATTATATAATTGATGCGCATCCCAAGACAATTCCTCTTTACTAGACACAGCTCAGAGAAGCCAAAAGGTTGGACATCTGTGCTTTACATGTTTAAGATAATTTACTTGACTGTAAAATAATACACTTAAGCCAGGCACCTTGGCACATGAATATACTCCTAGTGACTTAGAAGGCTAAGGCAGGAGGATTGTGAATTTGAGGCCATAAGCAGCCTGTGCAACTTAATGAGACCCTGTCTCAAAATAAGAAATAAAAATAAAAAGGGGGTTGGGGGGACGGCTCAGTGATAGAGCATCTGCCTAGCATGTGCAAGGCCCAGGGTTCAACCCTTAGAACTGGAAACAAAATACCCTGAAAATAACATTGTCGTTGTTGTTGTTGTTAGGTGCTGTCGAGTCGGTATCTGACTCATAGCGACCCTCACAGGGTTTTCAATGGCTGAGTGCTTCGGGATTGCCTTGGGAGTGGATTGCCAGGCCCTTCTCCCATAGACCATAGAATCTTTTGAAAGGCTATTTGATTGTTACGATTGGTTGGCTTATTCTATATTACATACATAAGGTGAGGTTTTGTTCCTAAAATGATCTTCCGAAAGAGAAGATGATGTCACAGTACAGGGTCTCCTCTCAACTGCTTTTACTTTGAACAATAACATACTATGCGGGAAGATACCTTACCCTAGCACAAAACACCTCCTAACAATGCTGAATTAGGATGCTTATAGAAAGTATTAGATGGAAACTTTTCATTTATTTGTTTCTTTTGTTTTTTGAGACAGGGTCTCACAAATTTAATTCACACACGATTCTAATCCACATCTGATTTTGTAGCCCTCTAAAACTGTTGGAAGGGTGTGGATTAGAATCATGAATATACAGTATTTAAAAAAAAAAAACAAAAGAAAGCAGGGAAATGTCACTCATATCTGAGCAATTATTCTTAATGGGATAATATCACAAATGTTGCATGGCATTGTAAATGAGATCACTTAAGAAACAATATAATAAGTACCATGTGGTGGAAATGGTGTGTATATACTTATGGGACAAATTAAAAAGTCAACTATGCCAGTGGAATTTGTGTATTTGGAGTGAGAGTAAAATATCCAGGGACAAAGTTAAATTCCTGGACACAGATTCCAAAAGCGCTATTACTCAAAGTGACACAAAGGAAAGATGGTGGGATCGCGGTGAGTGCTCTAGTCGTGACCACAATGATGGCGCTGAAGGTGATCGTGCCCAGGTCAAGGAAAGATTTCATGAAATGTGAAAGCAGGGAGGGAAAATGCAGTTAAATTACTGCATTACTTTTAAATGATTTTAAATATGGATATGCAATAAAAGAAAGGCAATCATTATAAGTCCCTAAGAGTTTTTGTATTCAAATGGAACTGAATACTTGAAAATCAATTCTCATTAGGAACTTGGAGGACTGTTTAATATTAGGGATCATCTACGTGCAGAAAACAGCTAACACAGCAGGCCTGAGACTGCTCTCCTTAGAAGGTTTGCTTGCAAGGCTGGCCCTGCGTGGCATTTGGGAACTTTGATTTGGGGAGAGCATCTTGGTTCCTTATTTCTTATTCTCTGATAAGACCAGCTCATTGTGCCTGATTGTGCAAACAACATGTTTTATGATGACCATCTGCAGCCCTTCAGGGAGTCTGGAATTTTGGTGTACACCAGGCAGTGGTGCCTACACGACCAGTCCCAAGTTAAATGTTCTGGGCGAGAGTCTCTAGTAAGTTTTCCTGGGAGACAACACGACACCTGTGCTGTCACAGACCAATGCTAGGGGGAACTGAGTGCCTGTAGTGTGTGACTCCACTGAGAAAGGATCTCGGGAACATACACCTGATTTCTTCTGGATTTTGCCTCATGAGCCTTTTGCTGGTCTTGCTTTGTATTTCTCTCTCTCTCTCTCTCTCTCTTTTATTTTTCTGTAATAAGTCATAGCCATGAGTACCACTGTATGCTAAATCACTAAATCCTATAAGCCATCCTGGCCTAACACTGAATCTGAGTGTGATCTTAAGAACCTCAATATTCTGTATCTCATCATCATTTACTAATAAAGGGAGACCAACAAAAGAACCTCAATACACCATGCTTTTAGTCTTGCTTTATATCTGGATTTATACAGCAAATGTTAAAAAAAATAATAGTTTGCGTCTAAGAGAACTACTGCTATAGGCAATAAACAGCAATGAAATTCACCCGACGCTGCCCAGCCCCACTAACTTATCCAGTGCTCCCTGGTTTTTAACCGGTCACTTCCCCAGCCATCGAAGCACTCAGAGCAGCCTACAACAGTAATTTCCCTTCCCAAAGGGTCTTTCCTGCTAGAAGTGTGGCCTTTCTGAGAAGAAGTGAGGTCATTTCCTCACCTCTCATTTGGGTTAGGAGTACCCAAGCATTTCTCTCCTCCATCTAAAGAGGTAAGATTTCTTTGTGTTAGAAAAACATATAATAAAATTCATGCAAAAGACAGTAGTCCAGCATTGTATCTACTGAAGTGCAAAATAAATACCGTGTACACCATGTAGTTCATCAAGTAGTCAATTTTTGTTCTTTTAAATCTGGTTTTCCCACTATTCTTCATTATCTTAGTGTCAGCACCTAAAAATGGAAAAATTCAATGTGATCAACAATTGGAAAAATCGATCAACAAACACATCAATAAAATTCATCATCATTTGGTTTCTATGGGAGAAGGACAGAAAAGCAATTTCTTCCTTTAAATCTTAGGAGCTCATAGCAGATCGATTGCTCAAGAAATTCTAACAGTACCTGCAAAAATGACCAAGCCATGGCAGCTGTCGGTGTTCCTAATGACACAGCCACGTAGCAGAATTTTGTCAGCATCCAAAGGAAAGCTTCTGTTTCTCCAAAACAGTGTTCCCATGAACTTGTCCAGCCGGTTGTTGGGTTCTTCACATTCAATGAAACCTTTTGAAAATAGACATGATTCATATAATCCATCACGTGTGAACGATTTTTCTAGATATAATCAACAGTGACTGAAGCAGAAAATAAAGTACAACATGTTTTGTACAAACCATCAAATTTTGCCAAGTTATCTTCTCCTTGGAGATACTGGTCTGTGATTTCAAGTGCCATTTTGAACTTCAAATTGGTTTCTCTAAAGAGAGGGAGAGAAAAGGAATTAAATGAGTACTTTTTGGAGTTCAAAAACATAAAGAACATCAAGCAAAGTTAACATTGGGAATACCTGAAAGTGAAAGCTAAATCATTAACTTCTATTTTTTTTGTTATTGTTGTTGTTTGTTTAAAACAAGGTCTTGTCGCACTGCGCAGCCTAGGCTGGCCTGGAAACTCATTACATAGTCCAGTCTTACTTTGAACTCATGTTGATCCTCCCACCTCAGCCTCCTGACTTCTGAGATTAAGGTATGTGTGACCACACCCAGCTAGCTTGTTCTATTTTTAAACTCTCTGTTTGTCATGGAACTTTGAGTTTGGATGACCTGAGAAATGCTGGTCCCCTTCACTGTATGCTATTGTGACAGTCGGGACAAGGCACGCATAGCCTCCTTCTCATTAATTGAACTCCTTACCACCAGCCTAGTCTATCAAACTGGTGTTTAAAAATGTATCTTCTAATATTTCATCATGCCACAATACATGATTACATAAAACGAACTTGCTGTAGGGGTCCTGTTTGGCTTCTGCCAGCTTATTCTCTAGAGTGGCTATCTGGGTAGCATGTTACTGAAAGACAGTTTTATTTTGGAAAGGAGGTGGTAGCTTTCCCCTCAGTACTTGGTCCAAGTGCAAAGGAAGATAACTATGTGCAGACATAGGAGGCAGCCTGGGGCACACACTCCAGAGGGCATGACTGCCTTCTCACAGTGGGCACCCTCTGGCGGCTTCACAAATACCCACTTGGGAATCTCCCTGTGACAGGAAGCTGACCAGTGGATCTCAGCTCCACTATTCTGTTCCTACAGAGCATGATAAGATTTCACATCTTTGTGAGGCTTTAGAATCTCTCACTGATAGAAGTAACAGCTGTTTCGTTGCCAAAATTGAGTTGGTAACTGGCTGATCTATGTTGTTGTTCTTAGGTGCCGTCAAGTAGGTATCAGACTCATAGTGACCATACATACAACAGGCGAAACACTATTGTCAGTGATTCTCTCCTATTCACAGGGTTTTCAATGGTGGATTGAGTTTTGGGTGTGGGTTGCTGGATCCGTCTCCCAAGCCTACAGCACCTGGTGTTCCCAGGTGGTCTCTCATCCAAGTACTAACCAGGCCTGACCCTGCTTAGCTTCTGAGATATGACAGGATTGGATGCCACAGGGCTATGGCTGCAGGCTGGCTGATCTATAGGGCAAGTAAAATCTAGTCTTTACTGACAGGATTTCTGCTCTCCATAAAGCATCCATGTGCCTCTGGGGTGTGATGATCACCCCAGGAACAGGGTCATGATTGTCACTCTGTGTGTGAACTTGAGCAGATTATTTCTCTTTCCTGAGCTAAGTTTCTTCATGGATAGTGTAAGGGTAATAATAAAGCTCTTCTTATATAGTTGTTAAAAAGATTAAATGACCTAACATGTAAAATGTCTGCAAACTCATAAACACTCAATAAATCTATTGAAAATTGGCCAAAACCAAAACTACATTCTCTTTTAAGTGGCAGTAGAATAGCCAAAACCAACAAAGGGAGAAGACAAAATTGCCTATTGGTGAAGGCTTTTAAAACCTATTCTTTTTTCTTTAACAGACAGTAATATCCATAGTTGTTCCTATTGGTCTGGCCACTGCTCAGCGGTTAATAAGGGACCCAGGCATGCTTTCTGCTTGAGGGTGGGGAAAGGCAGGCAGCGAGAGTTCTGCTTTATAGATGGGGGCCAGTCCACCTGGAACACTGTCAGGCCTCTAGCCAATGGCTGAGGAGAGGCCAGATCTCAGGGTTTCCTGTGCAAGGGTGCAGATCCCAGTGTGATGAACAAGCCCCCCAAGCTGCCTTTGAAATAGATCCACCTGAGACGCACTCACCCATCGAGCTCAGCCGTCTCCACGTAGCAGAGGCTGTTAGGTTCAGAGCTGGACAGCAGCAGAATGTCAGCCTGTTCAAACAAAAGGCACCCTTAACACAGAGACCCAAGCGTGGACGCAGCGCAGGCCAGGGTGGGACAAAAATGAGAGAGGAAGAACTAGTCCACTTACTGGAATAAAATCATTCTTTTTCAGGCGAATTACATCTCCCACTTGAACGTCTTTCCACTTGGTAATTTTGAACCTAAATATTGAAAAAAAGTGACAGTTTACTTTTTGTTTGTTTCAGACAAGGGAATTATCATGCTGGATGTCAATGACTCTGGAAAATGTGTAAATCACAGGGAAAACATCTGCTAGAAGTTCACTCTTTTAATTACGGAACTGCATTAAGCAGAAGAATCGTATTATCCTCCACAGGAAGCCATGATGCTGTGACAATTTTGCTCATCTCTTTCCTTCCTGTCATGAAAGGGAATGGTCATTGGCGGCTATTTCCACATGAGGCAGAAGACTTTTCCACCTCCTCTTGTCTGTACTCATGTCTTATTCCTTGTTCTTCTCCTTCTCTGTCAACCATCACTTGCTCAGAGCTGGTCCCAGGTCAGGAACACATTATAGCTCCTCAACGGGCCACCAAGAATCCTTTAGAGTTGGCCTCCTCTCTGTCTTTTAAATTGCACAAGAAATACCTGTTTACATGTTTTCTCTTTCTCTCTTTTTTTTCCTCCCTTCCTTCCTTTCTCCCTCCCTCCCCCCTTTCTTTCTTTCTTTCTTCTGCACTGAGTGGATTGAACTCAGGGCCTTGTGCTTCCATGCTTTGCAAGTGTATATCACTGAGCTTGACTCCTACCCTATTTTTTTCTTTTTCTCTTTAGTTTGAGACAGGGTCTTGGTAAATTATGCAGGCTGCCTTTGGCCTCAGATTTACAATCTTCCTGCCTCCACCTCCCAAGTCATTGGGATTATAGGTGTGAGCCCCCAGCCCCTGGCCATATCTTTTAAAATTACTAATGAATCAACATTTTTAAACATTTCAAACTATAGTATTCTGTTTTAAAGGTTATCACATATACAAAAGACACATTAATGGACATGATGAAACTGTCATGATTAATAGTCTTAATGGGAGGGCACAGAAATCTAATGGGAGGGCACATTAGTCTAATGGGAGGGCACATTACTCTATTTGTCCTTTCATTTGCTTATGGATAAAATAAATTTGGACACTTGAAATACATTTTAAATACATGCTTATACCCAGTTTCCCAATTTTATAAGCATTTAGTAGACAATTTCTATCCCCAGGATTTTTTCTTTTTAACTTGGCTTATCAACAAATGAAACTATAGGGGCTGGAGTGAAGTTCAGTTGTAGAGTGTGGGTTTAGCATGTACAAGGTCCCAGGTTCCATCTCTAGAACAACAATAGTAACAACAAAAATACAAAAAAAAAAGGGGGGGGGGATAAAAGAAAGAGAAAAATTACAGTCATTTTATAGAAATTTAAAATTTGTGTGTTAATCTCAAAAAGCCTGCAGCTGTAGCCCTGTGGCATCCAATCATGTCAGATCTCGGAAGCTAGGCTGGTCAGGGCTGGTTAGTACTTGGATGGGAGACCGCCTGGGAACACTAGGTGCTGTAGGCTTGAGAAAAGGACCCGGCAACCCATTCTTAAAAAATAATGCCACTGAAAACCCTATGACTAGCAGAGAAGCAGTAGCACCACTGTTTCACTTGTTGTACTTAGGGTCTCTATAAGTCAGAAACAGACTCTATGGCACCTAACAATAATGACAAATCTCAAAAAAAAAATTCAAATGGACTTGTTAGCACTTTCTTGTCCCAGCTGGACTCTATGGCAACTAACAATAATGACAAGTCTCAGAAAAATTTCAAATGGACTTGTTAGCCCCTTCTTGTCCCAGTGTTTGGGAGTTTTAGAGGCCATTCTATTGGATTTTTCCATAAGATGTTCCAGTTTCCCCTGAGGAGGTCCCTGTGCTCTGCCTCACAGATGAACAAAGTTCTCACAGTTGACCCAGTTCAGTGGTTGCTGGGGTCACAGCCCTGCCAAAGACGCACCCTAACTCCAAGTTCAAGGCAACACAGAGCAACTTTTTTTTTTTTCCTGTGGGGCTAAGGATTGAACCCATGGCTTTGGGAATGCTAAGGTAAGTGCTCTACCACTGAGCTACATCCCCAGCCCCAGAACTCCTCTTTGCTAGCATCTTTGCTAGCATGCTAGTAGCCATGCTGAAGGCTAAACAGAGTTGTGTGGCCCAGCTAAGAATCTTAGCACTGTCCACAACATTGATTCTCAGTGACTCCAAAGATAAACTCTAGACCAGAATCCATTTATTTGCAAGGAGGAAAAAAGCTGTGTCAACACATTTATAGCCTGGTAGCATCTATTTTTGAATTAGATGCAGTGGAAGTATGGCTGTAAATCAGGTTATTTTCCTTAGTGTGGACACATTCAAAAGCCTTTAAATTGGGCTTGACTCCTTATTATTAGCACTTGAATTTGCACTTCTGCCTTGGAGCTCTTGCTCAAAAACAAACAAACAAACAAACAAAACAAAGAACAAAAAACAACTGTGCCTTGGTCACAGTTGACTGTATTTCTTGACCAAACATTTACTGAGCACTTTCTGCATGATAAAGGTAGAACCGTATCCTCAAGAATGTTACAGCCCAGGACAGAAGATGAGACACCTACACAAATAAGCCTCATACGATTGGTCTCACAATAAAAAAGATGAACACTAAATACTCTACAGGTACACGGAAGGGAGAAATCACTTTAGCAGGCAAACTGGGAAAGGAGTCAAGCCATCCTGCATGAGCCAAGCCATGAAGGTGACAGATTTGGGAACAGCAGAGGTGGAAGCAGCACACTATATGGTAGAGGGGTTATGTAAACCCCAGATGTTCTGATAACACAAAGCCCAATTGGCAGCGGGATATGATCCAATTTAGGTACTGCCCCAGGGGCATGAAAGTGATGCAATGTTCTTGTACGTTGAAAGGTGCCTTCACCATTAAGAAGCTAAAGTACTCACAGATGCCTAGGTTCTAATGTTAGTTGTTGTTAGGGGCCATCGAGTTGGTATCAGACTCATAGTGACCTTACGTACAACAGGGGAAACACTATTGTCAGTGCTTCTCTCTGCTGTTCATAGGGTTTTCAATGGCAGATGGATTTTTGGGAGTGGGTCCATCTCCCAAGCCTACAGCACCTGGTGTTCCCAGGCTGTCTCCCATCCAAGGACTAACCAGGCCCGACCCTGCTTAACTTCCCAGATCTGATGCGATTGGATGCCACAGAGCTATGGCTGCAGGCTAGGTTCTAAGAATTATCTCTAAATATGTTTTTAGACATATTTATACACAACAGGTTTGTGCCGAAATTACAAATAGATGAATGCAAAGTACCTGCCATCCTTAATGACTTCACATGTCCGGTTGTTGACTTCCTTATCCATTTTATGGCGAGCCTTTGGAAGGGAGATGAGAAAATTGCTGTTTTAATCATCATAACACATGAAATATTAATGGCAAACCATAATAAGCTCGGAGCAGGGCATAGAAAATCGCATGAGAAATCCTTACCACATCGTCTACCAGGTCTTTGATTGCAGTGATGCCCAGCACAAGAAGTAGGGGTACAAGGGTGGTATACCACGCCAGGGTGGAGATTTGAGGAATTGCCTAAAAGAAATGAACAGGCTTGCGCATGTGCCCACGAAGGCATGTCTAACTTACACAGAATGCACTGCCGATCCTAAGCTTGCTAATTTCCAGCGTCACACAAGTCTACAACCTGAAGTGTATAGGGAAAGGCATTGAAGCATCCAGTTGAGCTCTTTCTGATGGTGGGCTCTCTCTAGCTTCTGCTCACCTGGAACAGAGCCAGGAGGACAGTGGTTCCTGAAATTATCTCATTGTGATTTTCGCAAGACACCAAGGAGGTTTTTTAACATGCTATCTAAAAGAGAACTGCTCTGAACTTTTTGTGAATCCTCTCTCTCTCTCTCTCTCTCTCTCTCTCTCTCTCTCTCTCTCTCTCTTTCTTTCTTTCTTTCTCTTTCTCTCTTTCTTTCTTTCTTTCTTTTTTGGTGGTACTGGGGGTTGAACCCAGGGCCTCGCACTTGCATGCTTTGGAAGTGGTGGACCACTGAGCTGCACCTGCCACCCGCGGCCCATTTTCTTTACTTTTTGTGACAGGGTCTTGCTAAATTACACAGACTGCCTCTGGTCTCGAACTTGCGAAACTCCTGCCTCTGCCTCCCAAGTCGCTGGGATTACAGGCGTGCACCACTGCACCTGGCTCGAAAATCATAATTAACAGAAGGGGATGGGTGGGGTGAGGAGGTCCTTAACTTTTAGGAGAGGCACATAGGCTGTAGCTAAACAGCAACAGCAACTTTGCTCAGCCTGTGGTTCTAAGGGTCCCATGATGCAGGTATAGAAAGCAGTAGGTAGTGGCTGCCTCTGAAAGCTGGTGATTAGGTAGAGGACCTTTGAGAGCACCTGAAATAGTGCTCCCTTCATGGTCATTGCTATCTTTCCAGTCAAGAAAGGGGCTGGCCTTGCAGAAGCTCCGCCTCCACCAGGCAGCCTCCCAGGCTGAATGGACAATTAAGAAGACAGGGAAGCAGGTTTCATAAGGAGGTCTCTAACTACCCTAGCAACCCCTGGGCCACCTCACATGGGTTTTGGAAGTTAAGCTCCTGGGTCCAGCCCTGCCCGGCTCTGCACACACAGGCTTTGAGCCTTTGAGTAACTTATTTTACCTCACTGGGCCTTGTTCTCTTCTGAAAAAGGGGGGCTATGGTGGTGCTTACTTCAAAGACTACAGAGATGAAGGGAGTAACAGCGTAAGTAAAGGCAAGTCAACAGCCTGCCTGCTATTGCCGCACTAATGTGGATTGCTGCACCCGTTGTTGTTGTTGTTAGGTGCCGTCCAGTCGTGTCTGACTCATAGCAACCCTCACACGGTTTTCAATGACAGATTGTTTTCGGGATTGCCTTGGGAGTGGGTTGCCACGTCCTTCTCCCATTTTTACAGTGCTGGGAATCGAACTCAGGACCTCAGAAACTGCAGATCAGCACTCTACTAACTGAGCTAAATCCCAGCTCATTGCTGCATCTAAGAGAAGGTAATTGGGATGTGGTTGGAAGAGAGATCATTTCACATGACATGGTGACTAGGTGAGTGTCCCCTTTCCCTCTAGCAGGAAGTAAAGGAAAAGCAGCCCACTGCCCACAATGAGCTGCGTGTCCCTCTACACACACCCATCTAAACATCCCCCCTGCTGCAGGACCACATTTAGGATCAAGTCCATGGGTCTTATGTTCTCCCAAATCTGTTGAGTATCCTTGTCTCCCTAGCATCTGCTTCCATGCTTCCCATCCCCCCTTTAGGAGACAAGGTCTTGCTACATTGCCCAGGCTAGCCTCTAGCTCAGGATCCTCCTGCCTCAGCCTTACAGATGTGTGCCACCATGCCCTGCTTTCTCTCTTTCCTCTCTGCTCTATTCGCCTCTCTTCCTCCTGCTCAGACATACATGCTACCATTTTATAAAGCCTCACTGGGTGAATCCTGGCAGTGGGACTGCTTTCCAAATCCAACCGTTGAGACAAAGAATCTGATAAAGCCAGGTGATGCGCTTTGTAAACTGGATGCAAGTACTAAAGGCTGATTATGAGTGCTAATTGAAGTGTGTAGACTCCCTTTGATTAAAGCAACGGTTCCTGCACAGAAAACAGATAGGTGAATCCTTTACCCCCATACACAAAATTCAAAAAAGGGAAGGTCTTTTCTAATGCAAGACCAGTTTACAAAAATAACATAAGCTTTATGACCAAAATATTAATAAGAATTTAACATTCTTAGGGAAATTAGGCAACTAAATACAAAAATAAGGACAAGCACAAAAAAAATTAACGCTAAGGTACAAATAATTCTACAAAGTGAAGATTTTAGTTTTATTTACTTCACAGACACAAGTTTTCCCTCCCTTCCTTTCTTCCTTCCTTCTTTTCTTCCTTTCTTCCTTTCTCCTTCCCTCCCTTCCTCCCCTCCCTCCCTCCCTCCTTCCTCTTTTGGTACTGAGGGATTAAACCCAGGGCCTTGCTCATGCTAAGAAAGTGCACTACCACTGAGCTGCACTTCCAACCCTTTTTATTTTTCTATTTTGAGACATAGTCTCACTAAGTTGTGCAGGCTGCCTTGGCCTTGAACTCGTGATCCTCTTGCCTCCATCCCCCATGTCACTGGGATTATAAGAGTGAGTCACTGTGGCTGGCTATGGGATACAGTGACACATCAGTACAAAATCAAAATTTTAAAAATAAGATTCAAATAATATTTGCATTGATTCTCTTTTCCTGTTTACACATGGACTGAGCTGGTTCTGTGGATAGGGCACTGATCCCTCACATAGAAAATTCTGATGTTAATATAAAACACTTTCAAGATTGTCCACATTGTGTGTCCATAACTTAAATGTTATTGAGTCATCATAATTCACAACAGATTTAAGATATCAAAGGGCATTACCTGTAAGATAAGAAGGATCAAGAAATAGAAATTGGCTGCTCTCTTAAATTGCTCAAACAAATTCATTGGTAGAAAGGTAAAGGCATTATACTTGTATGTTTTAATTGCATTATTCTGTTGGAAAAAAATAAGAAAGTCATTCTAAATGATGCCATACATTATGTACACATATCTGCAAAAATCACTATGTCCCATGGCCTACAGTCACCCAGGGCCATAATCCATCATTCAGAAGAGCAACTGAGATTTCTTTTAAGCTTTTAATTCTAGCCATGCTCAAAATGACTTCTTAGAGTTATGTCAGAGAGAGTAACAAGATATGGACATCAGACTGTGGCCTTGCAGATCCTGCTATTGGATCCCTTAATCCACCACAGCTTCTTAGAATACAGGCAAAGGCCGATGTCAACAAGCAGAACAGGAAAGGAACTTGTATTGCGTGGGAATCGGTGCGGGAAGCTACTGTAGAAAGAAAGCATAGAAGACATTCTTGTGGGTTGACTGCGTCCCCTAAAAGATATGCTCAAGTCCTAATCCCACTACCTGTTAGTGGGATCTTGTTTGGAAATGGGGTCTCTGCACACATAGTCAAGATGACATCATACTGGATTAGGGTGAATCCTAAGACTGGTGCCCTTATAAGAAGGAAGAAATGGATAGACAGAGATGCACAGAGAATGTCACTTGAAGACAGAGGCTGCGATGGCAGTGAGGTATCTACAAACCAAGGACTGCCATGCACTATCTATGGGCAACCAACAGAAGTTGGGTGAGGCATGGATCTGATTCCCTAGAAGGAATCAACCCTGCCAATGCCTTGACTTTGGACTCCTGGCATCCTGAACTGCAAGAAAATACACTTCTGCTGTTCTAAGGTACCCAGTGGTGGTACTTTGTTACAGTGTACTAGGAAGCTAAAACAGGCACTTTACAAAATTTAAGCTCACATTCAGCAGGTGATGTTTATCACATTTTAAAGGAAATCAGTAATTTTTTTTAGGTCAAAATATATTTTTAAGTCTTGAAATCCATTCCAGGCAGAGGAAAGGGAGAAAAATGATTAAAATTCACTTCAGACTCATTACATTCAAACATAAAGCATCTATGACAATATTTTGTGCTCATTCATAAAGTATTTTTAAGAGAGCTCTGCACATACAGAGGGAAAGTTTCCATGTACATAACTTTGCTTTACTTTGTTTCCAGTCACCCCTACCCACCTTCAGGGTGGTTAAACTTCAATAAAAATGTCATTCTATAGTACTAACAAGGATTATCAATAGCCCCAGGCTAGTGGTGACCTAGAAGGCAGGTGTTGCATGAAGCTGGCAAGCATGACAAGGACTGGAAAACACTGGGCTTTAATAAAAATAATTTAGGAATCAACTTACCGCATATTTGCTCTCCTTTATACAAAGGAACTTTGTGTTCATAAAATGAGGTTGTTCGTGGAACTTTCGGTCATTTGCTTTGACTTGCCATGTACAATCTTCAAAAGAGAAAGAGAAAAACATATAGAAGTAGATAGTAGGGTCACTGGAGATGTAATCAAATTGAAATGAAGTCAATGGAGTGCATTCTAATCCAGAATGACTGATGTCCTTGTTGGAAGGGGAAATTTGGATATAGAGATAAAGGGATAATGATGTGAAGTCACTTGGAGGAGGTGGCCATCTACCAGCCACAGACAGAGCCTGGAATGGGTCCTGCCCTCACAGCCCTCAGAAGAAATCAAACCTGTTGACAACTTGATCTGAGACTTCTAGCCTCTAGAAGTGTTAGAAAATAAATTTCTGTTATTTAAATCACTCAGCAGGCAGCCCTATTAAACTAACAATCATGTTGTGACTTGACCAATTGTTCATAGAATATTAGAATTCTAAAAGAGCAATCTACATCTAAACATGCCCTCCCCCAAAATTCCAGAGAACCAGAAGATCACAGCAAAATTATTTTTTCAGTTTCATTGACTTGGATTGTAAGACCAGTACTTACATTGCAGTAAATGTTTAATGAATGAATAAATCAACACAACTCAACACTTCTGAATCCTGGTCTTAGGTCAGCATTGGGCACTGCCTTTCCATGATAGCCAATGCCTGTCATCTTCCCACATTCTTTTCATGAACATAACATCACATTGTGCTACTGAGTGGACTCAGTCCATTCCATCGCCATGTCTAAATCCCAGTGAATTTTAGAAAATCTAAGGCCTCTCTGCTGCTGGGGACATTTCTCACCAAACAGATGCCTCATTAACTGTTTCTCTTTAACTCTCTCCACTGCATGCTCTTGCTAACCTGATTCTTCCTGGAGTGGTTCCCCAGTCTTTGGAAGAGATGACAAGTTTGCCCAGACCATCGGCTAAGGAAGACCCTTTTCGCCCATTCTCACCCAGTCCACCAATAAGGAAACAGCTTTCTCTGCTCTCTCCTGGACCTTCAGTGAGGAAAGAATGCTCTCCTACTGCAACCATCAACAGGGAAAGAACCCGCTCTCTGTCTGATCACCAACAAAGCAACAGCTGTCTCCTCATGACCACTGAGCCCACCAACATTGGTGTTTGCCCCTGGAAGGCAAAAGCGCCCAAGGCTTTTCCTTTCTCCCATCTCCACCGGCATCCTGAGGGCCACAGGAGTCCATGCCCCTCACCCAAGGGTCCCAAGTGAATTGTGTTTAGTATCTGTGTGCACGGCAGTGCTGCCTGTCTGAATCTCCAGGCCGGACCAGGAGGAGCAGGGCCCACATAGAGTTGCGCCCCACAAGTGCTGCAGAAGCACTTGGCTGTACCTTCCTGTTCACTGATTGCATCTCCCACCCTGTAGCCAACCCCAGTCCTAACTGTGTTTATCACCCTGCGTAGAGGCTCTTGGTGCTGACTCCATGCTGATCCCCTCCCTGGAGCCTGTGGCTGCAGGACTCTTCCTGCCTTTGCCTCAAACTGAGGCATTCCCATGGGTGTTCCCAGCTGGGATGGCCTGCGTTCTCTGAAGCCCTCCACTAGAGGTTTTATGAGATAAATATGTTTGCCGCAAAGCCCAGGACATCTTCCCACATGTCCTGAGGGGAAACAGATCCACAGGAACCTGGCCAGTGGCGAGCTTCATGGGTAGCTGCAGTTTCTCATTGTCATGGACAGAGATCTTTACAAGCTTCAGGGGAGCCTCATTTGCTCTGAGGCTATTGTAGACTTGTGGCTGCTTCCCCTGGTGGCCTGGCTGTGCCCACCATGCTCTTCATAGCCCATGTATAGTTGGGACAATAATGTGTCACCCAGCAGTGTAGGCAACACCCACAGTCTCCTTGTGAACTCAATTATGCACATTGACCATGCCTGCCCATTTGCTGATCTGGATAAAGTTGCTCAAATGTGGTAGCTCCATGACTATAGCATATTCCCCTTGGACAATTGTCCCCTCGCTGGATATGTTGAGCAACCTTGGCACCACTCACTTACAGCTGTCCTTTGACAGCTCTGCCTCTGTCTTTGGATCCTAAAAATCATAGTCCCTCCTAGAGGGAATGATTGCAACTACCCTTTTCATTCTCAGACAGTTGTCTTGACCCAAACCCCACCACATGGCAGCTTTTATCCTTTAGAATCCTTTTTTTTTTTTTTTTTTTTTTTTTTTTTTTTTTTTTTTACTTTTTTTGAGACAGGGTCTCGCTAAGTTATACAGACTGCCTCTGGTCTCAAACTTGCCATCCTCCTGCCTCTGCCTCCCAAGCTGCTGGGATTACAGGCGTGCGCTGGGTCTTTAGAATCCTGTGTGCTTCCACCCCCAACCATCACATCTTTAACCTCTCCTCTGTCAGCTGCCCCTCTGCAGCATCCTCCCCCGGTTGGGGCTGAATTTGACCATGGGGATAAGATACATTCGAACTTGGCCACATATTTAAGTGAACATATTCTCAGGAGGATGGACAAAAGTCAGCTCTCCCTCCCTGGCACTTACTCTACATGCTACCCAAACCAGTCAGAAGGACAGTGATCATTTCTCCTCCACACTGTGGCCAGGGGTGCAAGGGCCTCCTCAGACGGGCTCCCAGAGGAGCCTGGAACATGCCAATCTAGTGCCTATACCCCCATCCCATAGATCCTCCACACATTTTGCACAGTGTCATCCAAAGTGCCTTCTGAATGAAGAGAAGAGGCAAAATTCACAAATCGTGCAATGCAGTTTATCTCTGGCTTGTTTCACTTCTATCTCGATGGGTGACCTATTGGTGGTACCTAGCTCTTGATGGAAATTGAGGCCAGAGGGACCTTCCAACACAGAAGTGATTAAATCGCCAGGCAGGCTGCATCCTCCGGGGAAAGGGAGTTCCACTCATCTACTTTTGTCTTTTCCATCTACTCCTGACTTCTACCGTACCACGACGTATATTAGCTCTGTGGTTGTCATGCTCTGTTCGTTGCATGTGCCAGGCATCATGGCAAGTAACTAGCACCTTTTACAGCTGGGGAAACCAAGGCACAGGCAGGCTCAGCAAGCTGACCAGTGGTAGAAGGGTCAGAACTCAACCGTGACCATCAGAGCCCTAAGTGCAGCCTGCCTGCCACCTTCATGTACTGATGAGATGCTTCTTTTGTGACTCAAACTCTGAACCACGGGGAGACCAGTAAGTGCCAACTTGGGAGGGTCACTTGATGGGGACAGGTTAACCCTTGCCACTGCTGCCCCAGCCTGTAGCTGTTCTTGGTCTCTGAACAAGAAGACACGAGCATGCTGCTGCCGTGAAGGCTCAAGACAACAATGCCGTCAAGAGAAACTATACCCACGGAAGTGCTTCTCGGGGTTAGGGTCACCCAACACAGTGCATATGGATCAGCTTCCCCAGTGACATGCATGAGGGTGAACCAGGTGATGATAAAGCTAACTGGGGTGGCACAACCATTTTTGGAGATGGAAATATATTAAAGCACATTTACAAGTAAGGGATTATAAAATGATCAGTCTTATGACGATTACAAAAACAAATATCATACTTTGGAAAATATTTCACCTTTTTTTTTTTTCCTGTGGTACTGGGGGTTGAACCCAGGGCCTCGCGCTTACATGCTCTGCAAGTGCTGGACCACTAAGCTGCACCCTCAGCCCGTTTTTTTTACTTTTTGAGACAGAATCTCACTAAATTACGCAGACTGCCTCTGGTCTCGAACTTGCGATCCTCCTGCCTCCTCTTCCCAAGCTGCTGAAATTACAGGAGTGTGCCACCGTGCCCTGCTAATAGTTCATCTTTTTAAATGACTCATTTTTCACCCTCCTATTCCCTAGGAACTACAGATAACACAAGAATCAAGTGTAGACTGCTGACAAACGCAAACAATTAACCTGATTATTTTTTTAAAACCCCAATACCATTATTGAGCACTTTGCTTGGGTCATTTTGGCTGCCATTCATCAGGTAATCATGACTGCTGTGTTATGACAAGTGGAAATGTTCCCAGCATCTTTCTAGCTCAAGATCAACTTTATCAAAAGGCGAGATGGAAATGGAACTATAAAACAAATCATGAGCTCTGAAATGATGCAGCACTAGAGGATTGGAGGCAACAAGACTTTTCAGAGGGTAATCTTGGATGGATTCTGTTTTATGGTAATTTGCAAATGCCCCCCCGACCTTAAAAAAAAAAAGATAGGGTCTTACTATGTAGCCCAGGCTGGCCTCAAATTTGCTATCCTCCTATCTCAGCTTCCTGAGTGCTGGGATTACAGCCATGTGACATCATGCCCAGTTTGTTGTTGTTAGGTGCCATCAAGTCGGTATCCAACTCATAGAGACCCTCTGTACAACAGGGGAAACACTATTGTCAGTGCTTCTCTGCTGTTCATATCATGCCCAGCTACCTGTGCTTTTCATGGTTTATTCGTGCTCGGAGATGACCTGTGACACATCCCAGACACAGGTACTCTAAAACACTGCTCAGAATACTGTTCTAAATTTCAGGAAGGCTGAGAAGAAAAATAGACAAGATTCCTGAAGAAGAGAGTAAAGGCCAGTGATAAGGGTTAAAAAAAAATCAATCTTAGAAATACCCAGGAAAGAAGGCAACCATGGTGGACACAAGCCTATAATCCCAGCCCTCAGGAGGCTGGGACAGGAGGATCACAAGTTTGAGGCCAGCCTTGGTAACATAGCAAGACCTTGTCAGAGAAAGAAAGAAAGAAAGAAAGAGAGAGAAAGAGAGAGGAAGGAAGGAATGAATAAAGGAAGAAAGAAAGAAGAAAGGAAGGAAGGAAGGGAGGGAGGGAGGGAGGGAGAAAGAGAGGGAGAGAGAAAGAAAGGAAGAAAGAGAGAGAGAAAGAGAAAGGAAAGGAGGAAGGAAAGAAGGAAGGAAGGAAGGAAGGAAAAGAAAAAGAAAAGAAAGAAGGAAAGAAAAAAGAAAATGAAACATCTAGCAGAAAGGAAAGAATAAGCCATCATTTTTATGAGTCAGGCATAACAAGCTTTCCCACCCTTCCTTTGATCCACTTTGCAGCACTTTAAATTTGCTTCATAATAAAGTCTCCCGCTGGTAGTTACTTTACCTTGTCCCAGGACTAGACTCTTATCCCAGTGCATTTTCATTTGGATGGCTCAAATGGAGGTGGTTTCTGACCTCAAGCAGGAGCAGTGAGGGGTTACCAAAAATGAGTTGTCCTCTTAATTGTACACATTTGAGAACATGTTGAGAGGCCTGGAGAAAGTACCCAGTGTGTCTTTTTGCTGAGATTTAACCACAAAAGTGGTTCTGTTTAAATTCAGAAATCTGATTGCAGTCAAGTAATCAATAACCCTATTTCCAGTTAAGGCTCCTTATTTGGCCTAATTCAGACAAACCAATAGGCAAGCAAATTGATGTCTTCTGAGTCTTCCCTGAGATTGGAACTAATTGTTTGAGCAGTATTTCAAGTAGAGATCATAAAAAATGTAAAAATAGTGTTCTGTGGTTAAATGCACTTGCAAAACACATTTACATCCCTCTCTTGGACATTCAATGCACTCGCTGGCATATTAGAGGCCCTGAGAAGTCCTGAAGGAAAGAAATTTATTTATTTAATCCAACTATTTCCAAATTAATGTGAGCACTTGTTGTCATTAGGTGCTGTTGAGTTGGTGTCCGACTCACAGCGACCCTACATACAACAGGAGAAACACTGTTGTCAGTGCTTCTCTGCTTTTCATAAGGTTTTCAATGGTGGGTTGATTTTTGGGAGTGGGTTGCTGGGTCCATCTCCCAAGCATATAGCACCTGGTGTTCCCAAGCGGTCTCCCATCCAAGTACTAACCAGGCCTGACCCTGCTTAGCTTCCGAGATCTGACAGGATCAGATGCTACAGTGCTACTGCTGCAGGCAATGTGAACACTAGCATTGTTGTAAACAATCACAGAACGCCTATGAATATGGTTTGAGAAATGCTGCATTGCTGTGAGTGCCTTTAGGAAGGAAAATGAAATAGCACTTGGAGGCATTTGCCTTTTTTAATCACATATTTATTAAGTGACCATTTGGTTCAGAGAACTTCATGGACACCTGGACCACCAGGCTAATTTGAAGGCAACTTGTCCCATTTTCAAGAATGGAAAGATGGACAAATAGAAAAGAAATTATAAATTTATCAGCAAGACAATCTATGGTCACCATGTGGCCCTTCAGTTAAAAGCTAGAGAGAGGACTAAGTAATCAGAGTTGTGGCAACAAAGCCATCAAGACACAGGTCCAGAGATGCACTTAATGTCATCTGCGTGTGGCTGAGTCCCACCCTGTGGTCTGGTAAATGCTTGTGCTGTCAACACCCCTAACCCCTGCTACGTGATCCCCAGAGAGTTCCCGCAGTCACCCAGTCCTTTGATCACTGCCATCTGGCAAAGGAAGTAAGCTTGGCGTTGCCCCCACCCTCTTTGCTACCTCTGAATTCTTGCTTACGGAGCCACCAACAAACAGAATCCTGCGTGATTGGTACAAACCACAGCAAACGAGGGGAGTAGAAAGGTAGAAAGCTTAACGTCATAACAGCAAGAGAGAAACAACCAATCCAAGACAGAGATGGGGACAGGCCACAAACAGACAGGCCATACAAAGGGAGAGTCAAATGGCTATTTCCAAATTAATGTGAACACTAGCATTGTTTTAAACAATCACGGAACACCTATGAATATGGTCTGAGAAGTGCTGCACTGCTGTGAGTGCCTTTAGGAAGGAAGGTGAAATAGCACTTGGAGGCATTTGCCTTTTTTAATCACATATTTATTAAGTGACCATTTGGTTCAGAGAACTTTACTGGACACTGGGCCACAAGGCTAATTTGAAGGCAACTTGTCCCATTTTCAAGAATGGAAAGATGGACATATAGAAAAGAAATTATAAATTTATCAGCAAGACAATCTATGTTCACCATATCGCCCTTCACTTAAAAGCTAGAGAGATAACGAAGTAATCTTTCACAGAGGAAAAGACACTCGATCATCAAGGAGAAATCAGTTTTTATAGAAATACCAATTTTTATATTATGACAGCTAAATATAAAGATGGCAAAGAGTAAAGAACCTGTTGACATTCAGAGTTGAAAAGAGTAGAGAATCAGGCCCTGCCTGTAGCCTCTGTGGGCAGCCACTTGGCCATACCTCAAAATTTCACACCCCCTCATAACACACCCCTCTGGCTACGCAATCCCATAGGAATCATCCTCCACGCATCCACTACTCTGGCAATGGAGAAATGACATAGTACAAGGCTCTTTAATGCAGCCAAGTTTATCAGGAAGATTAGAGATAAAAACAATGCCTACCAGGAGCAGCTGGCTAAACATTGAGACAATGAAAGCCTAGGCAGAAAATAAGAAAAGAAAAAGAAAAGAAAATGAGGGAAAAAAAAGATAGAAAAAGAAAAAGGTGGCTCTTTATGAATAGAGAAATTCTCCAAATTGCTTTGTTAACTGACAAAGGAAAAAGGGCATCTACCATCCTATGCTTTCATTCATGTGACACCTAGAATCAACACACTGTCAGAATTTGAGTGCGCATGCACACACGCCCGTACAACCCCCCCCACGCATGCGTGGTTACATACGTGTGTTACCTATGGGTACATGAAGGCACAGGTTTGTCAGTATCTGCATATACGCGCGTGTGTACCGTATGTCTCTTCAAGGACCTATGAGAAACTGGTAGAGCCGTTTCCTTCTAGAAAGGAAAATGGAAGACTGAGGGCCAAAATGGACAGGGTGAGAGGCCTCATTTTCACCCTCTTCTAAGATTGCATATATTGCCTTTAAAAACATGTTTGCAGCTGGGCATGGTGGCGCACGCCTGTAGTCTCAGCGGCTTGGGAGGCGGAGGCAGGAGGATCTCAAGTTTGAGACCAGAGGCAGTCTGTGTAACTTCGCAAGACCCTGTCTCAAAATGTAAAAAAATGGGCTGAGGTGCAGTTCAGTGGTCCAGCACTTGCAGAGCATGCAAGCACAAGGCCCTGGGTTCAACCTCCAGTAACACACACAAAAAAAAAAAGAAAAGAAAAGAAAAGAAAAGAAAAAAAAGGTTTGCAATTCTATTCCTTCCCTCTATCAATTTACATATAAAACAAATATGTATGCTTCTTGATTTTCTTATGGTCATTACATCATTATATTTATTATTAAATATGTTTATATACAAATATAAAATTCTAAAGGCAATGGGATGGTGGATGGGAATAAATCAAAAGTTGAGAATACTGGGGCTGGGGAAATAGCTCAATGGTAGAGCACGAGCCTGGCCTGTCTGAGGGCCAAGGTTTGATCCTCAATGCTAAAAATATAATAAATAAATAAATAAATAAATAAATAGGAGAATATCAGAAAAGATAGAATTCTATGATTCTATGCAGCCATTGTTGTTGTTGTTGTTGTTAGGTGCCATCAAGTCGTGTCTGACTCATAGCGACCCTCATAGGGTTTTCAATAGCTGACTGTTTCAGGATTGCCTTGGGAGTGGATTGCCAGGTCCTTCTCCCATTTTTCGGTGCTGGGAATCGAACTCGGGACCTCAGAGACTGCACAGCAGTGCTCTACCAACAAAAATGAATCATATCAGAGCCGGGCACAGTAGCACATGTCTATAATCCCAGCGGCTCAGGAGGTGGAGGCAGGAGGATCACAAGTTCCAGACCAGAGGCAGTCTGAGTAATTTAGCGAGACCCTATCTCAAAAAGTAAAAAATGTGCTGGAGGTGCAGCTCAGTGGTCCAGCACTTGCAAAGCATGCAGTTGCGAGACCCTGAGTTCAACCCCTAGTACCGAAAAAAAAAAAAAAAAAAAAAAAAAAAAAAAAAAAAAAAAAAAAAAAAAAAAATGGAGACAAGAATAAGCCATAAGGAAAGATAAAGACAGAAGGGAAATAGGGTACTGATGACCGGAAGGACTGAGTGCAGGTGACAGAACTTAGCTGAATGAAGGAGGAAGTCCATGGTTGATCAGGTCAGCCACACCACATTCCCCTGGGGGGCTCTGGTTGAACATGGCCTGGGAGGGAGTCACGTTGTCAGGGGGTGGGAGACTGAGAGTATTACGAGAGGTCTGCCCTGTCCTCTCTCACCTCTTCTGCTAGGAGGGGCCTGGCCTCTCGCACATCCCTGGGACCCATGTGCGCTGGATCCTTGCATTCCAGCTTGGGCGCTGCAGAGCAGCTGCTCAGCCAATAGGCCACAAGGGGTAGGACCGAAGGCAGCCATCAAATCATAAAATGAGCTGGGTGCAGTGGCACATGCCTGTAATCCCAACGGCTCGGGAGGCAGAGGCAGGAGGATTGCAAGTTGGAAACTAGAGGTAATCTATGTAACTTAGTGAGACCCTGTCTTAGAAAAGTAAAAAAATGGGCTGGGGGCGCAGCTCAGTGGTCCAACACTTGCAAAGCATGCAGGCGCGAGGCCCTGGGTTCAACCCCCATTACTGCCAAAAAAAAAAAAAAAAAAAAAAAAAAAATTCATGAAATGAGCCTGCTGGGGGAGTGGGTGGGGCTCATCTTCCTCAAGTCGTGGCTTCTAGTTTTCCTAAATTAGGCTCAACTTCTGTCCATGTTCATAGTCTCTGAACTCTCGGGATGGACAAAGTGCAGGTAGGCTGCACTCATGATCATTTGTAGTTGTGGTTCTCAAACTGAGGGTTCCACACCATTCCCAGCAGCCCCTGAGCCTTTGGTTGCCCTTTTTTTTTTTTTTTTTGAGGTCCAGTTATGCCACACTGGCCAGGCTGGCCTTGAACGTGCCATCCTCCTGCCTCAGCTGCTAGTGAGACTCGTGTTACACTCCCCTCTAAAGCCCTCTGGTAGATGTCCCTGCTCTTGTTGTGGTGTCCCGCACCCCCACCATCTGGCCTCCTGCCCCTCCTGGGAGCCACTCTGTGGTCCTGAAGTGCCCAGCTCTTCACATGGGAACGCAGACCTGGCTGTTCCCACATTTATGTTCTTGCTTATGATATCCTGTTTGCTTGAAAGTCCCTTTTTACCTTTCTCCTCTTCTTTTTGTGGCATAATTATGCGGTAGCTTTTAAGGGCCTATGCAAGAGGGGCATGGTAGTGCACACCTGTCATGCCAGCAACTCGAAAGGTGGAGACAGGAGGATGGCAAGTTCAAGGCTAGAGGCAGCCTGTGAAACTTAGTGAGACCCTATCTCAACATAAAAAGTAAAACAGGAGCTGGGAACGGTGGTGCATGCCTGTAATGCTTGGGAGGCAGAGGCAGGAAGATCGCAAGTTCGAGACCAGAGGCAGTCTGTGTAACTTAGTGGGACCCTGTCTCAAAAAGTAAAAAAAATGGGCTAGGGGTGCAGCTCAGTGGTCCAGCACTTGCAAAGCATGCAAGCACAAGTCCCTTGGTTCAACCCTAGTACCGAAAAAAAAAAAAAAAAAGAAAGAAAGAAAGAAAAAAAAATTAAAACAGGGCTAAGACTGTAGCCCAGTGGTGGAGCACTTGCAAAACATGTGTGAGGCTGTGGGTTTAATCACTTGTTGTTAGGTGCCATCAAGTCATGTCCAACTCATAGTGACCCAATGTAAAACAGAATGAAACACTCTCCAACTTTGTGAAACACTCTCCGAACACTATGCCATGCCTGGCACTATTGTCTGTGCTTCTCCGCTATTCAGAGGGTTTTCAATAGCTGGCTATTTCAGGAGTGGCTTGCCTGGTCCTTCTCCCTAGCCTGCAGGACTTGTTATTCCCAGGCAACATCCCATACAAGGACCAACCACACTCAACCTGCTTAGCTTCTGTGATCAGGAGGGATTGAATGTCAAAAAAAAAAAAAAAAAAGAAAAGAAAAAAAGAAAAAGAAAAAAGAAAGAAAGAAAGAGAAACAAAAGAGAAAGAAAGGAAGAAAGAAAACAAAACAAAAGATAAGAAAGATAAGAAAATAAAAAAGAAACAAAAGAAAAGAGAAAGGAAGAAAGAAAGAAGGAAGGAAGGTAGGAAGAAAGGAAGGAAGAAAAAATATGAGTTAATGTAAGTTGGGCGTGGTGGCATCACCTGTAATCTCAGCACTTGGAAGGCTGAGGCAGGAGAATGCTTTACCTGGATGGATCACAGGGGAGAGGTGTTGTAGGAAAACAGCGGGCCAAGAGTGGCCAGCAATATTTACGTGGGGATGCAGAAGCAAGAACCTACCAAAGTGTCCCTAAGGCCCAGGGAGAGATCAGGAGATGGGTGTCTCAGTAGCGACGAGAGGTCATCAGTGCTGCACCAGGGCAGATGTGCTCTGTCGGGAAGGACAAACAGCGTCCAGTGATTTGGTGATGAGAAAACTCACGCTGGTGACCTTTCAGTCTCTGAGACGTCTGACTTCCTTCTGCATGGGAAACTAAGGGAATTTTGGCTCAACAGAAGATGCTTTAGGTTGAGGAGACTGAGGCAGGCCTGGGGGTTGAGATGAAGGAACTAGGGGAGAGGGAGGTTGACAGTGGGGGGAGAGAGGGGGTGGTGAGGGCAAGAGGAGGAGAGGATGCAAGATGGGAGAGATCCTCCTTCCTGGGCTTGGAGAAGAGGGTGGAGCGAGGGTCTTAGGTTTCTCCTAATTCAGGAGGTGGTACAAAGTCGGGTGGCTGCAGGGCAGGGAGGTTTGAAGCGCTTTTGAGAAGTGGGGAAGGGAGCTACTCAGGGCAGAGCTGAGGGTGGAGTCAGGAATTTATTGCCTCTATCTGCTTCACGGTGGGGCTGGGATTTAGCTCAGTTGGTAGAGTGCTGCTCTGCAGTCTCTGACATCCTGAGTTCGATTCCCAGCACTGCAAAAATGGGAGAAGGATGTGGCAACCCACTCCCAAGGCAATCCCGAAACAACCTGCCATTGAAAACCCTATGAGGGTCACTATGAGTCAGACATCCACAGCACCTAACAACAACAATCTGCTTAACTGGGGCTGGAGTTCAGCTCAGTTGGTAGAGCACTACTCTGTACTCTCTGAAGCCCTGGGTTCCATCCCAAGCACTGCAAAAATGGGAGAAGGATGTGGCAACCCGCTCCCAAGGGAATCCCGAAACAATCAACCATTGAAAACTCTATGAACAGCAAAGAAAAACTGTCACAGAGCCAGGCACGGCACAGTGTCCGAGAGCGTTTCGTTCTGTTGTACATAGGGTCACTATGAGTCAGACTTGACCTGATGGCACCTAACAACAACATCTGTTTAACTGTGTGGTGTTTGGAACGTTCAGCTCTGTTGCCTCCTTCCCCCAAAAGTTCAATAATTAATAGGTTGAAGGCAAAGCAGAAGGCCAAATGCTGCACTTGCCTCTGAAGACAGGAAAAAGAAAAGAAGAAAAACTACCATGGCACTCCGTGTCCTGGGTAAGGGCTACATGAGGGGCAGCTCCATCTCCCAGGACCTGGTTAGAAATGTAGAGTCTCAGCCACATCCCAGCCCTATAGCCTTGGAGTCTGCATTTTAACAAGAGCCCCAGGGAGATCTCTATGCCCCAGGACTCTGGAAAGCACAGCTCCAGACCCCACAGAACCCCGAGGGGGCCCAACCTGCAAGTTCCACCCCGGGGATTCCATGTCAGCCCCGCCAGAGTGGGCTCAGCAAAGGTCCCCAAAATGTGATTTGAGGCCAACTAGAGCATGGATCTGAGAGCACTCTTTGTCCCAGGGCTGCCTCCACTCCTGAGGTGACAAACCTCTCAAGGGGGTACCTTCTCATTGAAGTGATCATCTCATGTGTGTACTGGGGTGCTAATCAAAGGCAGTCTCTGTGGGTTTTTGTTGTTGTTGTTGTTAGGTGCCCTTGAGTCGGTAACTGACTCATAGCAACCCTGCGTACAACAGGCAAAACACTATTGTCAATGCTTCTCTGCTGTTCATAGGGTTTTCAATGGCGGATTGATTTTTGGGAGTGGGTCGCTGGGTCTGTCTCCCAAGTCTACAGCACCTGGTGTTCCCAGGCGGTCTCCCATCCAAGTACTAACCAGGCCTGACCCTGCTTAGCTTCCAAGATCTGATGGGATCAGATGCCACAGGGCTAGGGCTGCAGGCAGCTGCAAGTTTTGAGCGTCTTTGAAAGTGCGCCATTCCCTCATTGAGAATGTGCACACAGCTCCTCCAGCCATCTCCTGAAGACTAACACTCAAGTCTTCCCCATTCTAACCAGCACCTAGCCCGGGCTGATGGGAACAGCTTTGGGTCCCAAGCCTCTTGGGGGATGAGGCAACTATTCTACCAATGGGAGGTTGCACCTGGCCAGATTCTTTTTAAATTATGGATTCTCTACTAGCCTTACCCCAGACCTATGATCACAGGTCTCTAGAGGCTGGGCCAGGCACCTGCAGAGTTTTGCAAGATCCACAAATGATTTCAATGCACAGGCAGCTGCAGAAACCCCCAGTTAGAGCCAGTGTCTTCCCAACATTTCACATCTACTTTGTTGTTGTTGTTGTTAGGTGCCGTCGAGTCGTGTCTGACTCCTGGTGGCCCTTGCAGGGTTTTCAATGGCTGATTGTTTTGGGAGTGGACTGCCACATCCTTCTTCCATTTTGTGGTGCTGAGAATCGAACCTGGGACCTCAGAGTCTGCAGAATGATGCTCTACTAACTGACCCAAACCCCAGCCCCCACATCTGCCTTAGAGTCTCTAAACTGGCAGGGTGGAAAACAACAGCAGTGTTAGGTGTCCGTGAGCAAGAGCGGCTCACTCAGCGTTGGGTCATAAATCACATTAGTCAAAACCAAGTTCTATAAAATGAGACATGGCTTCACCCCCTCCCCCCATTACTAATCAGTGCAGGAACCACCCCTTAATTTACAAGCCACCCTCAGGCAGAAGTGGTGGAAGGTAGATTATGGCTGATCAGAGAAGGAAAATAAATAGCCAGAGTGGAATTTCCACATGTGGTATGTATCAAAAATTGAAAATGCATCAATTTAGTAGGATTCCTCCTCAGTACATGTCATGGATTTCCTAGGATTTCCATGCTTCAGTGGGCCAGCTTTATATGTGTTTTGATTCCAAATAAAGATTAACTCACAGAGGTTCTAGAGACTCACATCTTCAGTTTTAAATTTAGTTTCTGTATTGGCTTCATTGATACCACATTCATTCTGAAATTCTGCCAAGAGAAGAGAGAGTGTCTTTCCTATGTCCTGATGTCCGTGTGATGATAGCTTGAAATCTTACTATTAAACATTCCATCTGAAATATTGTTGGCCAATGGACATTTTGGTCCCAAACAGAATTCTGAACAAAAATCTAAATGAGAAGAGACTCTTAAGGAAATGGAGTTTTATATTTTTGAGTACAGAGAGCAAACAAAACCAATCAAGAGGAAACCAGTCAAGACACCTCTTTGGAGATGTCCTCTAGTGGCCAGCTACAGATGACTGCCCGGCCTGACAATTGTTCACAAGCACACTCTTCAAAGGTGCTGGATGCTGCCACGTGAGTGGCTGAACATTCTGTGCACAAAGTAACTCATGCTATTATCTGGCCTCAAAAAAATAAAAATAAAAAATAAAAAGATAGATGATATTGAAACCTCACAGTGAAGCATCTGCAATTCCATAGTTGAAGAATCAGAATTACTGAGTCCTAACATGCAGGAATCACAGGGCTTTGTCAACCTCACAAGCGCAGGAGACAACGTGAGCAAGAGTGGACCCCTGGGGAAGCCCAGGTGCGGGCAGAGGGCCGTGAGGTATAGGAGTGTGCATGTGTGCACGTGCGCTTACGGAGGGCTGGGGGAGTAGATGGGTGTACTCATTAAGAGGCTCCACGATTTAAAATTGCATTCTCCCTAAAAACATGCCCCTTAGCCTGGTGCAGCAAACCCCAAACTCAAATGACTGCTCTCACGAAGGACCGTAGTCAAGGAAATGAGGCTCAGTGCTGTGACCTTGGGGTGGATGTTGTTGTTAGGTTCCCTCGAGTCAGGTCCAACTCACAGCAACCCTCCATAGAGTTTTCAATGGCTGATTGTTTCGGGATTGCTTAGGGAGTGGACTGCCACATCCTTCTCCTCTTTTTGTGGTGCTGGGAATTAAGCACAGTCCTCCAAGAGTGCAGAGCAGCACTCTACCAACTGAGCCAAACATGGGGGTTAAGACTTTTAAAATTCTGTCACTTCTGAAGAATACAGGTACATGTTCTTGGTCATTTCTAACCATTTTGTCCTATATTTCTAGTTGTCAGCTACCCAGCAACACAAACAGATGTCACAAAGAGCTCCTTAACTCATTAGGTTCAAAACAAGGACCCTTTCCTTGACCCACAAATATGCGTCCCCTGAACTACCCATCCCATGAATGGGTCCACCATCTACTCAGGCAGCTGTGCCTTCTGCTGGCAACCACAGCAGTATCTCTCATCCTAACTGCTCTCCTGCATGTGACTTTGACACTTCCTCCTTAAGAAGTGGTGTAGACATGTTCTCACTCATATGTAGGAGCTGAATCAAAAATTAAAAGAAGGAAAAAGTCCTATGCAGAGATCAGAACATAATAAAAAGCTAAAGTTGACTTAGTGGAGAAGGGACACTTTGGGGAGTGCAAAAGGAGGAGGGAAGGATCTAGCAAAAGGTGGAAATCCTGGGAGAGGAGGCGGGGAGAGGAGGAACAAGGAAGAGTGAAGAATAGGGGTGGGGGCGACGTCAGGGTGAGCAACCCAACTTTAATAGTTCTGGAAATAATTATAATTATACCGATAATACCAAAGAATGGTAATAACACGGGTGGGCTAGAAAATTCAGGTAATAGTACTGATAATGTAAAAAGACAGTTCACTACAGAAAAAGTTTCGATCTTAAACATCGTTGGGATCCAAGAATATATAGAAAAATATTACCACAAAAAGACATGCAAATGGAAGAGAGGTCATTGGTGAGGGGGTGTGATGGGGGGAGGAAGTGCACAAGAGGGTAAGGGGGAACTTATCTGTACAATGTACAACAAAATGCATATATGGAAATGTCGCAATGAAATGCATGTCAGAATGAAACACATTAAGCTGTACATTAAAAATTTCCAATTAAAAAAAAAAAAAAGAAATGGTGTAGCATTTCCTTTCCCTTGAATCAGGGCTGGCCTTAAGGACTCGCTCGGAACCAAGAGAACTGAGCAGAAGTGATACTGCATAATGTCCTCGGCCCGCCTGGAGAAGAACACAGGTTCTGCTTTGGATGCCATATTTCCAGGTGGCCCCAGCACAGACGCTGCCACTGGAGCCCAACACCTTGCTATGAGGCCCGAGTCACTCAGAAGTGCTCCTATCAAAAGACTCAGTTGAGGCTTTGAGTTATCTACGTCAGGTGCCAGATATGGGAGTGAAGAAACTTCTAGATGGTGCTAGGCCCCAACAGTTCAAGTGTGTTTGGTCATACAAGTCTTTACAGCTGAGGCCCAGCTATCATAGAACAAAGAAGACAAGTCATCCCCATTGTGCCCTGCGGTTCTGAATCATAGTGCCTGTGAATATCATAACATGATTACTTTATGCCCAATAGTTGGAATTGGTTGCATATACACATATGTGTATATGTGTGTGTGTGTGTGTGTGCGTGTGTTGTTGTTGTTGTTGTTAGGTGCCATCAAGTCAGAATCCAACTCATAACGACCCTCATAGGGTTTTCAATGGCTGACTGTTTCGGGATTGCCTTGGGAGTGGATTGCCAGGCCCTTCGCCCATTTTGGTGGTGCTGGGAATTGAACTCGGGACCTCAGAGACTACAGCGCAGCGCTCTACCAACTGAGCTAAATCCCAGCCTGTGTGTGTGTGTGTGTGTGTGTGTGTGTGTGTGTGTGTGTAACCAATATATGCAATACATATTCACATATATTTGCAACAAAAAATAACTAGACTATCTGCTCTACTGCTAGACTATGTGGCTCAGGCACTACAAATCAATCACTGCTTTCCCTGACTCTCACATCTAAGGAGACTTGGGAATGTTACCTTCTTAATACATATCATGCTCTGTCCCTGTCTTTCCATCCTGGCCATCTTGTTTCAGTCCTTACCATCTTTTACTTGGATTGATGTCTACGCTCTTCTCTCCACTGCTGCCAAAGTGGCATCTCTAAAATAGATCTGTGTACCCCCAAAATGCCTGCAGCCGTAGCCCTGTGGCATCCGATCCCGTCAGATCTCGGAAGCTAAGCAGGGTCAGGCCTAGTTAGTACCTGGATGGGAGACCGCCTGGGAACACCAGAAGCTGTAGGCTTGGGAGAAGGACCTGGCAACCCCCTCCCAAAAATCAATCTGCCATTGAAAACCCTGTGAACAGCAGAGAAGCACTGACAATAGTGTTTCCCTTGTTGTACAGAGGGTCACTATGAGTTGGATACCGACTCGATGGCACCTAACAACAACAACAACCCCCAAAATATACTGTGTGCTCTGCATAGGACAGAATGGTCCTGATTTGCACAAAGCCAACAGTCTAGAAGGGGAGAATCTTGCTAATCACAGGATCACTGGAGGAGGAAATGACACAATGAGCCTCAGGAGTATGAAGGGAAGTACAAGGGGCTTGAGACCCTCCAACAGGAGGATCTGGTCTAGCCTGAGGGTGGAGCCATAGACAAGTTGACCTCCATCACCAAGATGAGTCCCAAAGAGCAAGAAGGAGCCAGGCACAGGGCAGGGGCTCCTCGAGGCAGAGGGAACAGCTGTGGGGAAAGGAAAGGGTGAGCCCAGGACTAAGGGAAGGACAAGGGGGCTGCCGGCAGGAGAACAAGCTGCAGGCTATGGGCAGCCAGACCAGGTAGGAGGGGAAGGCAGGGCCAACGCGCACTAACCTGAGGGCCAAGAGAAGGAGCTAGCATGGGATTCCAAGTGCAATACAGTCTTTATCTATGATAAGGAGTGCGAGGAGAGCAACAACCATGGCCCCACAAAAGCTACGTAGGAAGGAGTTGCTGGGTGCCCCACCCCATCCTCAGCGTAAAATGTTCCTGAGACCTTTGGAATGGTGTCCAAATGTTTTAAGCATGGCCGGCTCCCCCTCCTCATCATTCAGGTTCTAAGGATGCCTTGGAGCTGAACCCTCAGCTCCTCTGAGCTTCTCTTCACACTTCAATATCACTGCTGCCCCAGCCTGGAGCCCACCAGGGACCCATCACCTATCACAGTCGCTCAGAACCTCACTCTGGCGTATTCACCTGCAAGGCACCATGCTTAGGCAGGTAAGGCCTCGGAAGATCTCAGCTGGTTCCCTGCTCCCTCCTCCATGAAACACTCCCATGCATTCTCAAATACCCTCTAGCACATAGTAGCACAGGGCCTGGGGCTCCGAAGCTAGCTCAGAATAAGACAGGTTGGACCACAGTTCCTCCTAGCACGTACTGATTTGCCAGAAGGTGGACAATCTACAACCAGACCTTCAGTTTTCTAGGTTGTACAGGGATAGCGTGATTTCACCTCCTCCATGTGCCATCACACCTGCAGCCGTACCACTGTGATATCTGACCCCATCAGATCTCAGAAGCTAAGCAGGGTTGGACCTGGTTAGTACTTGGATGGTGGATGGGTGACCTCCTGGGAACACCAGGTGCTGTAGGCTTAGGGGAACTCGGCAACCCACTCCCATAAAATAATCAGCCATTGAAAACCCTATGAATAGCAGAGAAGCACGACAATAATGTTTTGTCTGTTGTACATAGGGTAGCTATGTGTCAGACACCAACTCAACCGGACCTAACAAAAACAACAATGTGCCATCAACATGCCACCTTGGCTCCTGCAATAGAGCCTCTGGCTATGAGACCCTAAGTGAGTCCTTCTGTCTTCCTTGTCCTTCATATGGCCGCTTGAACATGCCTTTTTCACAAGGAGGCCTCCCCAAACCTGGCCCGGGCAGATTCCCTGTTAGAGGTCAGTCCGTTAAAAGATAAGTCATTGCATGAATGAGGTGGGATTTTTTGTTTTCTGTTTTTAATTTGCCAGATAATCTTTTAATGAGAATTTTAAAGACTAAAAACATAATTTTTATGAACTACCTTTTAAAAATAACAAATGATCTAATTTTAATCATAAATACTATATATGACGATGCCTTCCTTTGCAAAAGCAACAAATGCAAGAACAAATTTTAAACATGTAATGTCTCTAAGATATTTGAAAAAGGAAAAAAGAGCCTAATTTTTTTTCAGTGTTTATATAAATCAGGATTTATTCTCTAGCTTTTCGAAAAGTAACCTTGAAGGTATGATTCAAATAGAAAGGGAGAGAGGGTGGGAGGGAGGAAGGGAGGGAGGGAGAGGAAGGGGGAGGGAGAGAGAATGAATTAGGAGGAGACCACTTTATAGTTGCTTCAAATAGCTTTTGATGGTTTAGCTCAGTGGGCAGAGTGCCATGCTGCACTCTTGGAGGACCTGGGTTCAATCCCCAGAATTCCCAAAATGGGAGAAGGACATGGCGATCCACTCCTGAAGCAATCCCGAAACAATCAGCCATTGAAAACCCTATGAGGGTTGCTGAGCATCAGATCCAAGTAGACAGCACCTAACAGCAAAATTGTCTTGGTGCTATCTTTCCTTTCTGGCTTTTTGGTTTTACTGTGGGCTTTCACTCTTTCCCTGTTGCTATGGGTGTACACAAGGTAGACTTCCCCAAAAGATGATAGTGGCAAGGATGGCACAAAACCATCCAAAACTCCTCAATATGGAGCAAACTGACTGTTGGAAGAACATATTCCTCCAGTCCTCTAGCCCTCCATTGCTCTTGGTTTTGGGGAGAGAAGGATCTATTAATAACAGCTTCAGCCTGGGGGACCAGGAGAATCCAAACCCCTCACAAGGAAGAGGGGGATCAGAACAAAGAGGTGATGATAGAAAGATGGCAGGAGATGATAGCTGAGGGAAAGAGATTTTGGATTTGCAGTGAAAGACTTAAAGGGAGAACAGCCAGGTGGGAGGTGACAACAGCTGGTATTTTTTGCACTTACTGCAGGCTCAAAAGCCTGCAGCCATAGCCCTGTGGCATCCGATCCCATCAGATCTCGGAAGCTAAGCAGGGTCAGGCCTGGTTAGTACTAGGATGGGAGACTGCCTGGGAACACCAGGTGCTGTAGGCTTGGGAGAAGGACCCGGCAACCCACTCCCAAAAATCAATCTGCCATTGAAAACCCTGTGAACAGCAGAGAAGCACTGACAATAGTGTTTTGCCTGTTGTATGCAGGGTTACTATGAGTCAGATACTGACTCAACAGCACCTAACAACAACAGCAGCCCCAAAGCAATCTACGTCCTTCACATGTATTTTATGATTTAATTCTCACAACTGTCTAATGAGGTAGGTCCTCCCATGAAGCCCATATTACACATGGGGATATTGAGGCACAGAGAGAAGAAATCTCTTCCACAAGGTCACACAGCTGGGAAGTGGTGAAGGCAGGACTCAGACCCATAGTCTAAGTTAACAGGTAAAGCAGCTTTGCAAGGAGGCAGCAATCAGCGATTTCTCATATCATCCCTAGGCTCAGAAGCGTGAATCAATTCACCTCAACTCCCAAATACTCTCTGGAGCACTTATGTATTCCCGAGGACTTCTTATGTGAGCCAGCCCTTGAAAGGGACAGAATAATCCAAAGAGGTGGTCTGGGGACACCAGGATCCTGGGATTATTGTTGTTGTTATTGTTGTTGTTAGGTGCTGTCAGGTCATCAAATCCTTTCCGACTCATAGTGACCCTCATGGTTTTTCAATGGCTGATTATTTCAGGATTGCCTTGGGAGTGCATTGCCACGTCCTTCTGTCATTTTTTGAGGTGCTGGGAATCAACCGAGGGACCTCAGAGACTGCAGAGCAGTGCTCTACCAACTGAGCTAAATCCCAGCCCCAGATCCTGGGATGGTAAATTAAAAACTCAGCACCCTACAATCAAGGAATTTTAGGAACCTCTGGCTGAACTAAGCTCGTCTGGTTTCCTTTTACGCTAACATACAACCTTAAACCCCAGCAGGGGATATGTGTTCCAAGTGTCCAGTCTCTGGGTGCTAGACCAGCTGCCGAACTAGTGTTCGCATGTACTTGTCAGGAGACGAGGGTGTTCATCCCTCAGCTCCAAAAGCCTTCCCACTAGCCAGGCACGGTAGCACATGCCTGTAATCCCAGAGGCTTGGGAGGCAGATGCAACAGGATCGCAAGTTCGAGACCAGAGGCAGTCTGCATAACTTAGTGAGACCTTGTCTCAAAAACCAAAAAAAAAAAAATGGGCTGGGGGCGCAGCTCAGTAGTCCAGCACTTGGAGAGCATGCAGGCGCATGGCCCTGGGTTCAATCCCCAGTGCTGAAAGAAGAAAGAAAGAAAGAAAGAAAGAAAGAAAGAAAGAAAGAGCGAGCGAGCGAGCAAGAAAGCATTCCCGCTGCTTTCTGTCCATCCCTGCTCAAGGTAAAACAAGGGTCAAGCTGCCTGGGTGGAATCTGTGCGCTTATTTCTTACTCATGGCACATTCTAGTAGATGTTTGTACTTGCTCTCGATTCAGCATGCGAGAAAGATCCTTTAAAGGAAAAGCACTTTCAATGGGTCCCTTAAGATGCCTGTCTGACATGAAAGCTAGGTTGGCCTGTGCAGTTTCTTTCTTTAAAACAAGAAGACCAACTTTCTGTGCTACGATGATGTCATTAAACAAACGAGTGCGATTTGTACTTGTTTGGATGCTGTTTTGCTGAAACGAGGGCAGCACTTGGAGTGGTGTATCGCCCGGTGACTCAGACTCTGGTGCCCTGAATGGCTTGATGGAAATTATTCATGTCAAGAAAGATGATGGTTTTTAAAAAGACAGAGTGATATTAACTTTAACTGGGAAAATGTCCAAGGGAGAATTAAAAAGAAGGAAGAGGAGGAGGAGGAGGTGGAGGAGGCGGCGGCAGTGACAACGACAACAAAGGAGGACAGAGAGAAGAAACAGAGGAGGGAGGGAGAGGAAACCTGACTGGTCATGGGATGAAAGGCAGAAGTGAAATGAGAGCAAAGAAGTCTCTCATTTACAGGTGGTCTCTGTGTGCTTGGGAAGGACAGACAGAGGTTTTAGAACAATAATTTTTGTAACGCCTGCAGCCGTGGCCCTGTGGCATCCGATCCCATCAAATCTCGGAAGCTAAGCAGGGTGGGGCCTGGTTAGTACTTCGATGGGAGACCACCTGGGAACACCAGGTGCTGTACGCTTGGGAGAAGGACCCGGCAACCCACTCCCAAAAATCAATCTGCCATCGAAAACCCTGTGAACAGCAGAGAAGCACTGACAATAGCGTTTCACCTGTTGTACGTAGGGTCACTATGAGTCCGATACCAAGTCGATGGTACCTAACAACAACAATAACAATTTCTGTAACAAGTCATAGGCGAAGTCATTTGACAGGGGTCTTGAAACACAAGAACCACTAAAATCCCCTAAGAATATAAATCCCCCTTGGACAAGCTAATTTAAGGAGCCAAGATCAAGATCAAGTTCCATCAATGCCCTATTATAATGGCAGGAATCTGCAAAAAAAACAGATGTTCTAAAAATTGAATGATCATGAAAGGGCCTTGACCACCGAAATGTGCAGGCTGTGTTGGGAAAAAAAAAAAAAGACAGAAGCAAAGGTTTCCATGCTCTATGTGCTTCTCTGACATTTCTGTGGGCACAGTCCCAGCCCCGGTGTCTTTGCTGTGTCCTGAGCCACAGATCCAATCATGTGGCACCTGGCACCAATACCAAAGTTCACCCTTCACCCCACGGAGCCAGTTCTCCTGCCAGCTCACCAGATATCTACACACTGTCGAGATTCTGAGATGGTGATGGGAGATTCAGATGTGCCACGGTGGAGGAATGAGGAAGAAGGGTGCCTTACTCATTCTTTGGGCAGTCAACTAGAACTTCCTTGTTGACTTGTCAGGCTGCTTTGGCTGTGCCCTCTTCCACCAATACCCAGTCTGGACCTGCTCTGACAGAGGCCCCCTTCCTGCTCAAATTGGTGGTGGTTCTATCATAATTTCACTCAATGCTCAAGATGTTCATCCCTTCTCCTTGGGGAAGAAAGCCTGTAATACTAAATAGCATACAATTACACTCAGAAACCCATGCTCGGGGCTAATTCATCTATGTGTCTGACGTGACAAGCCTGTAGACAGACGATCCATGTGCCTCAATGGCCTCCCGGGTTTCAGAGCTCGCTGTGGGACGGGATCCCTTTGGATCCGTGTGTCCCCTATACTGAAACTCCCCCTACACAAAGGGGGCTGACCTTTGTGTAAGGAGTCATGGTCTGACCAGAGCAGGCAGAAGAATCACTACAGAAGTGGGATTTCCTGGCTTGCTACTTTCTCTACAGGTGACAATGCTTCAGGGAAAAAATGAAATAAAATAATAAGGCTCAACCAGGCAGCAGACCCCAGAAGAGACTAGAGGGCCAGGGAGTGGCAAAGGGAAACAGAGGCTTGTAGGAAACCAGTAAGGTTAGAGCAGCAAGATGGAGACATGAGGGAAACCAGAGGTTATTCTGACGAGGCCACAGAGTGTCTGGAGCCTCTGCCTCCAAAGCTGGCCTGATCCGGGCAGGAGGCACAGGCTGCGACAGAACGGCCCCTCATGGCAAGTAGAGACGCATTGAAAAATTCCTCTCAGAACTGAAGCCTTTCCGCCTTCACAAAGGACTGAACAAAAGGCACGGAGACCACAAAGGCCTCTGCAGTGCCAAGGAGCATTAGAAGGAACAAGGTGCAGGTGTGAAGAGGTTTAGAGCTATGTCCTTGTCCCCCAAAATGTCCAAGATGAGTCCCCAAAAGGACCCATGCCTCTGAGAGGCCCTTGAGAAGCTGACCTCACCGAACGGCACCCAAGCCTTTGGTGGACAAGGAGAAAGGAGACACATTTCCCAAACTGGTACCTACTGGTTCATTTGTTAGAGCACATTTATTTGAGCACAAATTGTCTGAGGATAAGGCTTCTGTTCATCCATGTGTGGGCATTTGAGCACGCATACACACACACACACACACACACACACACACAGATACAACTTTTTAATAATGGGTCCCCATTCATTCATATTGCCTGCAGCTGTAGCCCTGTGGCATCTGATCCTGTCAGATCTAGGAAGCTAAGCAGGGTCAGGCCTGGTTAGTACTTGGATGGGAGACCGCCTGGGAACACCAGGTGCTGTAGGCTTAGGGGAAGGACCCGGCAACCCACTCCCAAAAATCAATCCACCATTGAACACCCTATGAACAACAGAGAAGCACTGACAATAGTGTTTCACCTGTTGTACATAGGGTTGCTATGAGTTGGATACTGACTCGATAGCACCTAACAACAACAATTCCTTTATATTGTGCCTGTGTGCATGGGTGGTTATTTATATAACTTATATAACACCACCACTTATTTTGAGAGACCGGGTGACATATATACTTTTTCAATTCCTAGGTGGTGGTGGTGGCGTTAGGTGCCATCGAGTCGGTATCCAACTCACAGCGACCCTCATAGGGTTTTCATTGGCTGACTGATTCGGGATTGCCTTGGGAGTGGATTGTCAGGCCCTTCTCCCATATTCTTAGGTGTTATTGTTGTTGTTGTTGTTGTTGTTAGGTGCCGTTGAGTCGGTATCCGACTCATAGCGACCCTCTGTACAACAGAGGAAACACTATTGTCAGTGCTTCTCTGCTGTTCATAGGGTTTTCAATGGCAGATTGATTTTTGGGAGGGGGTTGCCAGGTCCTTCTCCCAAGCCTACAGCTTCTGGTGTTCCCAGGCGGTCTCCCATCCAGGTACTAACCAGGCCCGACCCTCTTTAGCTTCTGAGATCTGACGGGATCGGATGCCACAGGGCTACCGCTGCAGGCGCTTGTTGTTGTTAGGTGCCGTCAAGTCGGTATCCAACTCATAGCGACCCTCATAGGGTTTTCAATGGCTGACTGTTTCGGGATTGCCTTGGGAGTGGATTGCCAGGCCCTTCTCCCATTTTTGCGGTGCTGGGAATTGAACTCGGAGCCTCAGAGACTGCAGCGCAGCGCTCTACCCACTGAGCTAAATCCCAGCCCCATTCCTTAGGTGTAGTAACTAGCAAATTCTTCCACACACAGATCTATTTTAAAAATATACACACTGAGCAAGACCTTTTGTTTTCTCCCCAGAGCTTATCAGATACAGTCTCCCAGCTCTGCCACAGTGAGAACGATGGGTACTTGTCCAACCCCATCTTACAAGAAAGAACATCAGAGAAGGAAGATGCCTTCCTGGACCACGTGAAACAGACCAGTCATCCTTCGCATGTGTTGCCGGGACCACAGGATGCAATCCCCAGGCGCCCCGCATGGTTACCTTTTCTGAACGGCTCCCGGCTGTCCTCTGCTTCTCTATTGACTCGGTTCTGTTCTGGCTCAATGGTGGGCCCCTGGTCTTCGAGTTCGTCTTCAGTTTCATCATCACTGTAGGGAACCACTTCATCATTGGGTTGAGAGTCCTCATCAAATGTTGTTTCTGAGTCTTTTTCTGTGTTCATTCTGTTGACCAATTAGAATTCCCTGGTTGAAAACAAAGGTGGGAACCAGAGTGAATGACAACCCTTGCCCAGTTTTTTGGTTATATCTTGTCTGCATCCTGTTACAGTGCCCCTCGAACAGAACATTGTCTCACTGGAAATATTTCTGAATAAGGATCCAAAAGTTCCACTTACATGTGAACTAGAACAAAACGATTCATTTTTGGCTAAACCTCTTACATGAGAATTAAAAAGTATATAGCTGCAGAACTTTTTTTTTTTTTTTTTTTTTTTTTTTTTTGTGATACTGGGAATTGAACCCAGGGCCTTGCACTTGTATGCTCTGCAAGTGCTGGACCACTGAGCTGCACCCCCAGCCCATTTTGTTTTCACTTTTTTGAGACAGGGTCTCGCTAAGTTACGCAGACTGCCTCTGGTCTCAAATTTGTGATCCTCCTGCCTCCACCTACTGAGCCGCTGGGATTACAGGTGTGCGCCACCACGCGCGGCCAGAAATTTTTTTTTTTAATAAAAGGCATACAAACTTTAAAGCAATCATTCAAATTGTGGGTCTCTACCCAGTGAAATAAATTTAGTGGGTCACAATCAACATTAAAATAAAATGAGATGGACAAAAAATATCAAAGTATGGCTCACATACTAAGAATAAGTACTGTTTGGTAAAAGAGTTTTACAAAACCGACATATTCACATTTATTTGCATTATGAGTGCTCAAGGAATTGAATTTCTTATTGTGGATTGCTGGTGGAATTGCAAAACCACTGTCTTAAGAGACCTAGTTTCTGCTAATGCTAATCCTCTGAGCCTTTATACTGTGGCACATTTTTAAATACAACCTTAGATCCTCAAGTTTCCCTAATGACTTTCAGGAAACACATCCTCACCCTCTACCTTCCTACCAAATGCTCTGTGTCCAGCATTTGTTTGTGTATCTATCACTGCATAAAGGGACTATGCAAAGTAACAAAGACACCTTGAATTGTATTTATATTGGGAAAATATTTACACTAACACTTCAGGTTACTCAAGGACAAACATATAGCCTGGCATTACTGACATAAGTATCACACAGCCACGTACTCAATATTGTTACTAATAGCAGCTCACATTTCTATAGTGTTTATTGCACACCAGACGCTGCACTAAAAGCTTTGCAGACATTGGATCCTTGAAACTTCCCCCTGATGAAGGTATTATTATTTGTTCTTCATAGAGAAGAAAACCAAAACTCTGGGACATTAAATAACTTGTGCAATAATTACTGACATTATGCAGTAAAAGCAATTCCTTTCCAAGAGAGATCTTCTATATTCTTGGATGGGAGACTGCCTGAGTACACCAGGTGCTGTAGGTTTGGAAGAAGGACCCGGCAACCCACTCCCAAAAATTACATATTTTCACTGAGTGTAAATTGTCTTTACCCAATTGTATGTTTTACAATAAATCTAGCATCTCAGACACATAAAATAATCTTTATAGCCTCAACTGGACTCTTAGGAAACTTTCAAGTATTTATATGGGTTTTTCTTGTCTAGTATTACTTAAAACAGCAAAAGCTAGAAGCAATCTGATGCCCAACAATTGTCAATTGTGGACATACATCTTGGTGTCCTCCTACCATGGGACACCTCAGTTTAGCTCATGATTGGTAACATATTTAGTGATGCCCCAGAAGTCCAAATGCACGGAGTTGAATGGTAACTTACTGTTCCACATATATAGAATAGACCCAGTTATTCACACAAAATTTCAACTGGTATAATTATTTTAAGTGAATGACACATACAAAGTGCTGAACTCAGTCACCTGCAACGAGTACTCAATAAACATTAGCCATTATTATTATTATTAGTTATTATTTTCACAATTAGAAAAATATCATTTATATTAGCAAGTAGAAGGAACAATTGATCTCTTTAAGCTTTCCTATCTCCAAAAGTATTTCTTTCTTTCTTTTCTTTCTTTCTTTTTTTTTTTTTGTACTGGGGGTTGAACCCAGGGCCTCAGCTTGCGTGCTTTGCAAGTGCTGGACCACTGAGCTGCATCCCCAGCCCATGTTTTCACTTTTTGAGACAGGGTCTCACTAAGTTATGCAGACTGCCTCCGGTCTCGAACTTGCAGTCCTCCTGACTCTGCCTCCAGAGCCACTGGGATTATAGGTGTGCGCCACCGCACCCGGCTCTCCAAAAGTATTTCTAAAATGTACATCTCTCGCTGGGAAATAACAAAATCACACTACTATCCCCTTAAAAATGAGTACACTTAATTGGGATACTTAAAAACAGGCATAAAACCTTTTGCTTTGTGTGCACGATTCTATTCATCTCTTTAGATTCCTTTTTTGGTACAAATGCAAAGTTTCAGTACACATGCCCATTTTTAGTTTTTCATTTTGTTTGTTACTGGAGAGGAAAGCACATTCTCTGCAGACTTTTGTGCATCTATAAATGAGTCTTACTTGAGATTTCACTTGTGCTTAGTTAGCCTTATTTATAGTTTTATAGTATAGTGACATCTATTTTGTAGCTAACACTAAGTGTAATGAGCCTGCAGCCGTAGCACTGTGGTATCCAATCCCGTCAGATCTTGGAAGCAAAGGAGGGTCGGGCCTGGTTAGTACTTGGATGGGAGACTGCCTGAGTATACCAGGTGCTGTAGACTTGGAAGAAGGACCCAGCAATCCACTCCAAAAAGTAATCAGCCATTGAAAACCCTATGAATAGCAGAGAAGCACTAACAATACTGTTTCACCTGTTATACGTAGGGTCGCAATGAGTCGGACACTGACTCAATGGCACCTAACAACAACAACTTAAGTGTAATATACTCCCCTTTTAAAAATCCCAAACTCTTTTTTTTTTGTTTTTATTTTTCTTGCTGTTGTTTTGTTTGAGACAGAGTCTCACTATGTAGCCCAGGCTGGCCTCAAACTTCCAACCCTCTTGCCTCAACTTCCTGAGTGCTGGGATTGCAAGCATGTGCTGCTATACCCAGCAAAAATTCCAAAACTCTTAAAGGTAAAACTTTCACCAGAAAACTTTCAGAACAAAAGTAATAAAAATGGGTACCATTAATTGAGCTCCTACTATGCACAGAGCTGGGCAACCCTGTGAGGTAGATCATATTATCCCGTCTTACAGATAAGAAAGCTAAGGCTCCGCTGGTAAGTGTCATCAAGGACCCAAGCTCTCCCTTAGGGGAGTACATAAAATATTGAAAAGTCTGAAAGCACCATATGGAAACATTTTTGTGGTAAAATATACAGAAACAGTCAGTCATTGAAAACCCTATGAGGGTTGCTATGAATCAGACCCGACTTGATAGCACCTAACAACAACATACATAATAAATTTATCAGTTTAAACCATTGCTTTGCCTGTCTTCTGTTGCTATGTATAACAGATTATCTGGGGCTAGATGATTAATAATGAATAGAGCTGTGTGTGTAGCTCAGAGTTCTAGAGGCTGGGAAATCCAGAAGATTGATGCCAGCGGTGAGGACTTTCCTGCTGCATCCTGACATGCAGATGGCATCCCATGGCAAGACACAGCAAGGACGCCATCTTTGGCCTCTCTTCCTCTTCTTATAAAGCCACTAATGCCAAGGTGGGGGCCCACAGGACCTCATTTAATCCTAATTATCTCCCAGAGGTCCCCCTCTAAACACCATTTACATATGATTTTGCAGATTAAGTTTTGGACACAAAAATTCTGGGAGATACTACCCAAATCATAACAACCACTTTTATATGTAGAGTTCAGTGGCACTAAGTGTATTCTACACAAACATTTATTTCTACAACCATACCGGCCTGGCTTCCAATCACGTTTGATCTGGGAAGCTAAGCATGGTTAGGCATGGTTAGTTCTTAGACGGGAGATTGCCTAGCAATACCAGATCCTGTAGGCTTGGGAAAAGGAGCTGGTAACCCATTTCTGAAATAATCAGCCATTGAAAACCCTGTGAATGGTACAAAAGCTCTGACATACTGCCAGGCTTGGCACAGTGTCAGGTAGTGTTTCACTCTGTTGTACATTGTTGTTGTTGTTAGGTGCCATCGAGTCGGTATCCAACTCATAGCGACCCTCATAGGGTTTTCAATGGCTGACTGTTTCGGGATTGCCTTGGGAGTGGATCGCCAGGCCCTTCTCCCATTTTTGCAGTACTGGGAATTGAACTCGGGGCCTCAGAGACTGCAGTGCAGCGCTCTTCCCACTGAGCCAAATCGGGTTGCTATAAGCCAGACCTGACTCAACGGCATCTAACAACAGCAACATAGAAACATTTGGTAAGCAATCATTTTCATCCTTCCTCCCAAAGTGCCAAGGATCTGGATTCTTATTTCCCATGCTAGGACTGTACCCAGGCCTTTAAGGTTGAAGGAAGAGGCAGATGAACACAAAGGAACAGGCCTGACAACCCACATGTGTGTAATCCAAAGCAAGCAAAGCTTTGCATCATCAACCTGGCACGACCAAGGAAGATCTACGCCCGCCAAGTTAGGAAGCAGAGCACGGAGCTCCAAGCTGAGCATGAAGAAAATGTCCTCAAGTCAGGTTCTCTGGGGTGTGGGGTGTGGGGTGTGGGGTATGTGTGTGGGGTGTGTGCGTGTGTGTGTGAAGAATGGCTTAGCTCTGTCAGTTTACCAAAGAAAAACTTGAAAGAAATCCCTTCTCTGAAGCCATAAGAGACATAATGAAGATTTCCAGGTATAAATCATGAGCTTTACAGGCAGGCCCTGTAGCCTGGCTGGACCTGGAAACTTTCCATCTCTTACAGCTGCTCTAGCACATTGCAAACAGGTATGCATTCATTCGGCATCCATTAAGCACCTGTGAGGTGCAAAGATTCACACTGAGGGACTTCCAGGTTACTGAGGGACTCAGATGAGTAAACCATCCAAGCCAGGAGCTCCATCAAGGCCAGTCTTGGCTGCCCCAGACACACCCCCAGTCCTTCCTCTCTTCATTCTCCATGGCCACAAACACAATATAGACCACCATCACCTCTCTCCCCACAAATTGTAAGACATCTCTAACTGTACTTAACACAACCAGCTTCCACAGTGTCTTGCCATTCTTCTGCCAAGACCCTATGTGTTATGGATTGAACTGTGGCCCCAACTCATACATTCAAGCCCTTAACCCTGCAATGCGACTGTATTTGAGCTTTTGGGATAGGGACTTTAAGGATGCCTAAAGAAAGGCATCAGGCTGTGGCGCTAATCTAGTAAACTGATGTCCTTATAAAAAGAACAGACACCAGAGATCTCTGCACATAGAGGTCACATGCACACAGGAAATAGGCCACACAAGAATTCAGCAAGATGGCGGATGTCTATAAGCCAAAGACAGTCCTCACCGGAAACCAACACTGTTGGCATCTCAACCATGGACTTACAGTCCCCAGAACTGTGAGCAAATAAACATCTATTGTATATGCCAGCCTTCTTTGGTATTTTGTTGTGGCAGCCTGAGCAGACTCATATAGTATCATTTCCCACTGTACTTCAAATTAAACCCACACTCTTCCTCCAGCTCCAAGAGCTCTTCATATTCTTACAACCTCCTTCTTGTTCACTAATCCTTAGTCCCATGGCCCTGTCTTCAGTCCCTCCAGCAAACAAGCCTTCCTGCCTCAGGGCCTTTGCTTATGCTCTTCAACTGCTGAAATGCTCTCTTAAGTTCCTTACATGACCTTTTCTCATTCTTTAGGTCTTCACTTTAAATTCCCTGGCCAGGTATGGTGGCACATACCTATAATCCCAGCCACTCAGGACACTGAGGCAGGAGGATCACAAGTTTGACACCAGAGGCAGCCTACATAACTTAAGGAAACCCTCTCTGAAAATAAAAAATAAAAAATGGGCTGGGGGTGCATCCCAGTGGTGGAGTGCCCTGAGTTCAATCCCCTAGCACCACCAGATATAGATAGATAGATAGATAGATAGATAGATAGATAGAATAAAAGAAAGAAAGAAAGAAAGAAAGAAAGAAAGAAAGGACAGACAGACAGACAGACAGACAGTCCCCTTCCACTGACAGCATTGAACAGGTATCTGCCCTTCTCTTCTGCTACCACTGGCCTCCTGACCACTGCTATTTGTTTCCTTCCTAGCGCTTACCACAATTTATAAATACATACTTGCTTTATTTATCATCTGCCTCTCCCACTGGACCACAGCTGTACAGGAATAGAGCCCAGTCTGTGAATACTCAGCACCACACAGCTGGCATTCAAAGACCTGGAGAAAGAGCAAATATGCTTTCAATAACATCCTCAAGGGATTTCAGAGCTGTCTGCTTCCCAAGTTCTTTGCTAGCTCCCCACAGCTCCTACCTACCACACAGTAACAGACTCCAGCAGTCACTGGATGAAGAATAAAAGCTTGAGGGCAGCTGAGGACAGGAAAGAGTGGCCAAGGCCAGAAGTCCTACCAGATGGAATTGTTCTGGAGTCTGACTCATTGAAGACCACTGAAAACTTACTGCCCAAGATTTTACCACACACACAAAACTAAGCAAGGGTTTTGGTGAGGACCTGAAGGCACTGATGGTGACGATCTACCTTTCTCGTTTATCACAATAGCCCAGCACCTGGTCTGCCATGGAGGAGGCAAATTTTGCCTCTGTCCTTAAGGGGCTAATTTAGCTCAGTTGGTAGAGCACTGCACTGCAGTCTCTGAGGTCCCAAGTTCAATTCCCAGCACCACAAAAATGAGAGAAGGACCTGGCAATCCACTCCCAAGGCAATCCCGAAACAGTCAGCCATTGAAAACCCTATGAGGGTCACTATGAGTCGGATACGACTCCACGGCACCTAACAACAACAACAATCTAGAGAACAGTTGGCAAATGATAATCCAGGGGCTAAAGATGGCCCATTGCCTGTTTTCTTATCATTTTGTCACAACAGACCCTGTTCATTCATTTATGTATTGTCCACGGCTGGGATTTAGCTCAGTTGGAAGAGTACCTAACAACAATATGGCTGCCTTAGCACTACAACGTCAAGGCAGACTATCATATGCGCCACAGAGTCCACACAGCCTCAGAGTCTAAAGTACTTTACAGTCTGGCTTTTATAGAAACTCTGCTAACCTCTGCACTGAAATGAAAGGTAATAAGAGACAGCAACAAAACAAGCAGTCAACATCAAATGCCCATGGCCAGACAGAATCGGTACTGACCTGTGCAAATCCTGCACGCTTTGGAAATGTGAAATAAATCACCAGACAGAGTGGTAGAGAAATGCTCCTAACAGAGCGGCCCTATGGATTTAGGGGTGTCACCCCTTCAATTGTTTCAAAGCTGTGTCATTACAAAAGACATCCCACTTCAAATGCTAGCAGGACAGCACGCCTTCACGTGAGGAAGCTGTGGCTGCCACTTGTGACATATCCGTACCAGGTCAATAGAACATTTTATCATTCATCTGTGTACTTATAATCATGTATTGAAAGTAAAAGCAAATAAAGCCAGGCGCGGTGGCGCATGCCTGTAATTCCAGCGACTTGGGAGGCAGAGGCAGGAGGATCACAAGTTCCAGGCCAGAAGCAGTCTGTGTAATTTAGCAAGACCCTGTCTCAAAAAGTAAAAAAATGGGCTGGGGGTGCAGCTCAGTGGTCCAGCACTTGCAAAGCATGCAAGCACGAGGCCCTGGGTTCAACCCCCAGTACTGCAAAAAAAAAAAAAAAAAAAAAAAAGTAAATGCAAATAAACAGCAAGGAAACAAAAGAATTATTCGCATTTTAAAATAATTCATCAATGTGATGTCACATTCAAGGATTCTTCTGGCCACATATCTTTAGAAACCATTCTTAATCAGCTTAGCTATAAGGAACTATTAAATTATTAGCTAAAAGGAACTATTAAATTCATGTGTTACACAGAAGCTCTTATGCAGGCTGCCTCTGGTCTCGAACTCACGACAGGCTTTGCATTCCTACATACACATCACTGCTTAAAATGTGCATTGTGTCCTTTAAAATGAAGCCTCATTTGACTTCAGTACTGTAATAAGTATGATATTTATCAGATATGTAATTGTTCATTGAGAAAAACAATCCTTACTAGTAACATAAATAGACTTAATTCTAATCAAACCCACCTCCACCGTCCTCCAAATGTCCCAGTCCTCAGGGTAATCTCACTCCAGAAATCAGCACAGCAGAGATGGCAGAAAAGTCACCATCTCAAGGGATAGAATGGCTAAAATAGTTGAAGAGCATTCACCTTTTGACGCACATGGACCCCACAGAATGCACCATGCCCAGTTGGGATGTGAGTGAGTACGTGGCACTTCATAGGAGATCAGTCTGAGATGACCTGGACCTACAATAGGCCACCAGGAAACAGAGCTGGGTGTCGGGGAATGACAGGGATGGTGGAAGACCTCATGGTCACACGCCAGTGACAAGCAATCAGAATGTTCCTGGACAGAGTTCTGCTGGTCTCCTGGCTCACACCATAGCCACCCACTGCCGGCGAGTGGGGCTTGCTGCTTGGGTGGGGAAGCAGCATGGCTTATGGGAAAGAAATGGGTCTGCATTCACACCTTGGCTCTGCTTCTCATGAGTCTGTGACTTTGGTGAATTATTTTACATTTTGAAAGCCTGTGTGTCCCATGGGGCTGGGATTTAGCTCAGTTGGTAGAGTGTTCACTCTGTGTGCTTTGAGGGCCCAAGTTTGATTCCCAGCGCCACAAAAACAGGAGAAGGATCTGGCAGCCCACTCCCGCAAATAACCCTGAAACAATGAGCCATCAAAAACCCTATGAATAGCAGAGAAACACTGACATAGTGCTGGCATGGCACAGTGTCTGAGTGTTTCATTTTGTAAAGTTTGCAGCCATACCACCCTTGTGTCCAATCCTGTCTGATCTCGGAAGCTAAGAAGGATCAGGCCTGGTTAGTCCTTGGATGGGAGACTGCCTGGGAATACTGAGTGCTGAAGGCTTGAGAGTAGGACCCGGTAGCCCTCTCCTGAAACAATCAGCCATCAAAAATCCTACGTACAGCTGGGCATGGTGGCTCACACCTGTAATACCAGCGGCTTGGGAGGCAGAGGCAGGCGGATCACAAGTTCAAAACCAGAGGCAGTCTGCATAACTTAGCGAGACCCTGTCTCAAAAAAAAAAAAAAAAAAAAAGGCCTGGAGGCGGCAGCTCAGTGGTCTAGCACCTGCAGAGTATGCAAGTGCGAGACCCTGGGTTCAACCCCCAGTACCACAAAAAAAAAAAAAAAAGAAAGAAAGAAAGAAAGAAAGAAAGAAAATCCTATGTACACAGGGTCACTATGAGTTGGACCTGACTCCATGGCACCTAACAACAACATTTCCCATAGGTTAAAAAAAAAATTAAAAAGCAGGAGTCAGGGGAATACTTACCTTTCATATATTGTAAAGATTTAGATAACTAATGGTTGTGAAAGCCCTTAGCAGTCAGTGTCTAATGATAGTAGATACAACGTGAGCGTTAACTCCATTCCCTGCCTCTCCCTGTTCTTGAAAAAGACTTTCAAGACAAAGACCCACAGACTAAATTCACCACAGAAGGAGGGAACTTCAGAGCCACCTCCCCTTCAGCCCTTTCTTTCCCCTCCCCCAGGAAGGCAGCCTTGATCCATGTAGTGGTCAGAGTTGGCCAGGTCACTAGTAGGCAGGTGCTATGGTTTGGATGCTGTTTGTCCCCCATGGGTCCATGTATTGGAGGGTGGGACCATTAAGAGGTGGGGCCTAGGGTCCTTGGGTCCTTGGGGGGTATGACTGTGGAAGGAACAGAGGTAGTTCTCCTGGAGTTGTGGTTAGTTTTCTTGACAAGGTTATTAGAAAGGCCTGAGCATGAGTCACCCAGCCTTCGCTGGCTTCCTGTTTGAGATGTTATCGTTGGTTCCTGCCTTTGCTCCTGCTACTGCAATCCACCAAGATGAGCAGCCGAGGGGCATCCCCTGCCAGAGCCTATACCATGCCATTTGGACTTTCAGCCTCCAAAACCATGAGCTAAAGAAACCTCATTTCTTTCTAAGTTATCCCATCTCAGGCATTTCATTGTGGTAATATAAAACTAACGAATACCCCAGGTTTCTATTACTTCAATTTTTTTTCAATATGTGGGGTTAAACCTAGGACCTTGCACATCCTTTGCAAGTGCTCTACTGATGGGCTACACTACCCATTCCACCCCCCTTTTGTTTTTAACCTTGAGATAGGGTCTTGCTAAGTTATACAGGCTGCCTCTGGCATTGAACTCAAGGTCTTCCTGCCTTAGCCTCTGGAGTCGCTGGGATAATAGGCATGCTCCACCATGCCCGGCTCTCTATATTACTCCAACTTAATAATGCTCAGGAATTTTCATGGGCCACACTCCTTCCCTTACCATCTTCAAGTGGTCAATACCCTGTGATGACCTTCCAGCAGGACCAGCCTTCCTCTGCTCTCCTAGGAGGTCCCCCATCAGGCAGCACTCTGGTTGGTGAACTCCAGAGTTTTCTGCAGACCCACCTAAAAAGAGTAGGGGATGGGGAATAGCAGGAGCCAAGAGGCATCGTTTATACCATAGCTTGGTGTTAGGATTTTCTAGCTGGGATTTAGCTCAGTTGGTAGGGCGCCACTCTGCAGTCTCTGAGGTCCCGAGTTCGATTCCCAGCACCACAAACATGGGAGAAGGATCTGGCAATCCACTCCCAAGGCAATCCTGAAACAGTCAGCCATTGAAAACCCTGTGAGGGTTGCTATGAGTCAGATACCGACTCAACGGCACCTAACAACAACAACAAAGCTTTTAAGCAAGCAGTTGCTTGTCTCCCATCTGGCTCTCTGGAGTATCCAGCGCTCTTTTGATCATAAAGTCCAGAAAGCAAGGGGGATACATGGCAGGATTTCCCAACTTGAACCTCTAACATCCATCATTTGAGCACTTGGCTACCAAGTAGCTGTGAAGTGAATAAATGCATGTAATTTTCTATTCCCCTTTTCCAGGGAGGAGGTGCTAAAGGAGAGAGAAAATGGGAACTTAGGCAAGAGAGAGTGGGAACCTAGGCAAGAGAGAATGTTCTGCCTTTGTAATAATAAGACCCTGAAGTTAAAGTCATGAAAACAGAAACTCTTTTTGCTATCTCAAGGCTTCTAAATTTAAATGAAGGGAAAAGGGGAACAGAAAGAAATTAAGTGTTTTACCATTTACAAAAGCAAAATTATCTGTATGCATTCACAACAGAAATGAGAACCCAGAGGCTGGGAAGGCCCAGGGTCCCAATCAATGATATCTTTGTTGTACAACTTGATTTGTGTCCAGGGAGACCCGAGTTTAGAAAGGGTGATTCACCATATTCATTTTTACTCATTCTTCATCATCCTTTTCATAGCTTATAATGCCCTAAATAAGAAATGTTTCTTTGTGGTTTTTTTGATTTTCTCTTTTTTTCCCTTTTTTCTTATTTTTTCTTCTTTTTTTTTTTTTTTTTTTTTTTTTTTTTTTTTTTTTTTTTTT
>VMDO01000853.1:0-184162 GCA_007922755.1 Pedetes capensis
GAGTGCTAGGAAGAGACAGCTGTAATTTATGCTGAAGGCTTCTTTCAGCTGCATCTGCACTGATAGTCTAAGTGGTTCTAGAATGATGGGGATGAGGACTTCAGGACTTCTGTCCCTCTGCCGAGGGCTTCCTGTCCTCACGCCCTCCTAAAAGAGATCCCAGTGTACTAAGCGCTGCTCAGAGCTCTCTCTGTCCACACGCTCTCTGCCCATTTCACAGCTGGTAAAACCAAGACCCTGTACACAGTGAGAGCAGAATCATGGTACTCCACACACATTCAGGTGCTCCACAAAACAATATCATTAACAATGCCAATAAACCTAGTTGGATGCTTACTGTATGCTGGTGGGGTTTGGGCAGGAGGAAGGATGCTTAAAGGGTGCTTCATAAAGTGTTCTCGATGGTGGGTCTCTACAGGATGCTTGTGAAGTGGGACACAGAGCGTAGAGAGCCCCCTAGAATATGCTAGGAGAGGGGGAATTGGACCGTGCCCCATAGAAGGGAGGGACCCAAGGACTGCGGTGCCTGGGAATTTAAGATCATGAGCAAGAAAAACAATCACTTTTTTTTTAATAAATGAATTGAAGAACTATTTGGCTTCTCACACTAAGAGGAAGCTGTTAAGGGGTTTTATTTTATTTTTGGCCCTAATAATATTACAATCTCCAGGCTGGTTATTAGCTGTCACTTTCTGAGGGAAGATTGAAAAGAAAATAGTTTTAGCCCAGGCAATTGTAAACCGTTCCATTTGATGAGTTGCTGTTCCCACTTAGATATTACATGCGCCAGCGTCAGGTGACCTGGCCCGGCTGGGTGGCTTTGTTTAACTGGTTGCGGGAGAGAAGGAAGAAGAGGAAATTCTCTGTCTGGGAGACAGCACTTCTCAAAGGCATCGTGCTCGAGAGTGGCGGGGGATGGGTAGGCAGTGAGAACCGCGTGTTTCCAGGTTCTGGGGGGCAGCTGGTCCGCCTGTGCAGGTCCCAGAGGACTCAGAATCCGCAGCTCTCTGGATACCGCAGCCTCGTCTTTGAGAAAGTGCCCTGCGCTCTATGAGCCCTGCTTGGCTGCGATGTGTGGGGTTCCAAGGGACCCCTCCTTCTAAAATCAAGATCCTGAAGCTGTCAGAGCAAGACAGCTCTGCACCAAGCCTTGGTTTTTCCAGCTGTGAAATGGGCAGAGAGCACCTGGGCAGAGGGAGCCCCGTGCTGGGCTCGGTATTCTGGGATCTCCTGATAGAAAGCCTTGGGGACAGGAAGTCCCTGGGCAGAAGTCTCAAAGGCCTCATCGTCCCTTATCCTAGGACCATATGGGAGCTACATCTGTTGACAGACCACCCGTGCCAATTCAACTGAAGCAAACATGGAGCTCAAGCCAAAGCCCTCTCTTCCAGGGCTCTTGGTTCCAGACGGCTCTCTGTGGGGAGCCTGTCTCCTCTCTGCCTGTGCCGCTCATCACTGTTGGGTGACTTAACTCCTGCAACCAGCCAGAGGGGAAGAAGGTACCCAATACCCAGGGCCCTGGGGACTGTCCCACTCCCTCTGGCCGGGCCCTCCCATGACATACACCCCATGAAGGCAGCTGCTGTGAGGGTCATGAGCACGCTCTTGTAATTCTTACTTTATTTTCACTGGCCCACACCTGTCCTTGCAACCTGGAAATTCAAGCAGTTCTGAAAACCGAAAGGTGTTTTTTTGTGGGGAGAGAAGGGGACGGTTGGTTGTTTTGATAATCCTTCTGGTGTCAGAACTGAATTTGAGTTGGAATGAAACCCAGTAAAACTCAGTGACAAAGATCATTTTACTTTGCACCTACTATGTGGCAGGTTCATCTCCTCCAACACTCGTAATGATCTTGATATCTGAGTTATTCTCCCCATTTAAGGGATGAGGAAACCGAAGCTCAGAGAGGCTGTAGGCTTGACAGAAGTGCCCCAGGTTACAGGTGACAGAAACAGGACTCGAGTCACCCTGTAGGTCCGCACCCCTACCTGTCTTCTGATACAACCCTTGCCCTAGGCCTTTTCTTTGCCTGCCTCAGTTCCCCGAGGGCACAGCCCCAGAAGCACTGCTCAGGAAGGGCAGGCAGGGAGTCTTAGCTAAACGCCAGGCCTCAGTGGGGTGGGGACACGCACAGGAGTGGCGTAAGCTGTGGTCTGTGAGCTCTCTGGACCCGCATCGCCTGGGAGTGTGTTTGAAATGCAGCTTCTGGGCCCTACCCCCGATCTACTAAGTCAGAATCCCTGGAGGCCACTCCAGAATCTTCTTTGCAAAACCTCTTCGAGTAGCTCTTGCACACGGTGAAGTCTGAGCACCTCCGTTCTACACCATCTCCCAAAGCCGCCCAGTGCGCCCGACCCTCACTTCCTCTGCATTAGCGGAATTGGCCCTCCTCGCTCCTCCCCCCACCTCCTCGCTCCTCCTCCCACCTCCTCGCTCCTCCTCCCACCTCCTCGCTCCTCCTCCCACCTCCTTGCTCCCCTGGCGATGCTTCCTGAGACCCCCTCCAGCATAATCAGTGGCACTCACATCCCTGTCTCTGGGCCTTGGGGGAAACCTTGCCCCAGGCAAGCCCAAGTCCTGACTCCACACAGTGTCCTCCAGCTGAGGCGGGGACCTTCCAGATGCCGATGGTGACAATTCTGAGAGGAGAGGCACCAGGTTCTTTCACTCTGGTGCCAAATGCCACAGCCTGCGGTCTATGGGGTGTGCCTTTCGGTGCCTGTGTGCTAAGTGTCACCTCATACAATTGCCACCTGGGTCCCCTAAAGTAAGTGTCAATCTTAGGGGTTTGGCATGGATGAAACTGAGTCATAGCGAGTCTCCCCAAGTGCTCCTGGCACAGGGATCAGCACACGCAAGCCAGGATGTGACACTAGGTGGCTGCTTCTGCCCTTAAGGCAAAGGGATTCCGGGGGGCCCTCGTCTTCTCACCCAGGCCTCCATCTGCTGCTCCCTGGGCCTCACCACCTCCTCTCATATAGGTGGCCCCGGTCAGACCTGTGGACAAGACCCCCAGCCAACACCAGGATGGATCCCCATGGCAACTGTGTGAGTTCCCAGATGTGGCCTGGCTCTCTCGCCAGCATCCCTTGGCCTCTGGGCTCTTGACTGGCCCCTGGACCAGCCACCTACCTGTTCCCTTAACACTATCCAGGAGTCCCTCAGGAAAGGACACTGGCCTTGGACTCCCCCAGACCCTCCTCTGCCCTTAAGGCAAAGGGATCCTCCATTCTTCTCACCCGGCCTCCTTTCTGCCTGTCCTGGGCCTTCGGACATCCCCCGTGTTCCTCTGGCCCTGGGAGACACAGCGGTTCATATCTGAGAATCCTCTACGTGCCAAGCACTGTGCCAGGTCTTCTCTTAAATGCACCCCTCCCTCTCTGATAAGGTGGAAGCTTTTACGGCATTTGTTGTTGTTGTTGTTGTTGTTGTTGTTGTTGTTGTAGTTAGGTGCTGTTGAGTTGGTGTCTGACTCATAGCGACCCTTCATACAATAGGTGAAACACTATTGTCCATGCTTCTCTGCTATTCATAGGGTTTTCAACAACTGATTGATTTTGGGGAGTGGGTTGCCGGGTCCTTCTCCCAAGCCTACAGCACCTGGTGTTCCCAGGTGGTCTCCCATCCAAGTACTAACCAGGCCCAACCCTGCTTAGCTTCCTAGATCTGATGGGATTGGACACCACAGTGGTCCTGCTGCAGACTTACAGCACCTGAGAAGGGACGAAATTGGGGCCCAGAGAGATGGAGGACCCTGATCAACCGCACACAGCTAGCTGAGCTGGAGTTTGTGCCGAGAGCCTCACATTGTCTAGACGCCATCTGCCCTCGTTCACTGGCCTCTGCCGGGTGTCCTGGCCTCCGGAGGTCTGGTAGGGACCCAGTGTCGGGGTGATTGTTTCCCTTTTTGCTCTTTTATTTATTCATCCAAAGACTCGGCAGCATCCAAAGACCCACTTCCTTTCTTTCAATTTTCGTTAGTGTTTTACCCACTGTCAAAAGGGACCCAGCAGAGCCCCCGCAGGGAAGCCAGCAGGCTGGACCTGGCTTCCTGCCTGGTCTGTCCACCACGGAATCCACGTGAGCGCTCAGGCCGGGTGCCCCTTGTGATTCAGCTGCAGGAAACGTTGCTAAGAACCAGGCACTGGGGGACACAGAGATGAGAACCACTGCACCCCTACTAGGTGACCGAACTTGGCCTCTGCACACATTTACAGGCTTCTCCCAAGAGGATGTGAAGGAAGCATCTCCCTGTTCTCCCTGTCTATGGATGAGGAAACCGAGTCTCAATGTCGTGAACAGAGTGCAAGGGCCAGGACTTAATGCAGGTCTGCGCTCCTCCCTGCATCGCACTCCTTAAGCAAGGACGCTCTCCTTATACCTTCTTGCACGGGGGCCTTCATTTTACACATGCCAAAACGGAGGCTAGAGCTCCAGCAGGGTACTTACGACAAACATCAAGATTAGAACCCGGATTTCCCTGTTTCCAATCCAGTGCGCTCTCCACCATCCTGCCTGGCTTCGCCAAAAGCACCAATGGCCGTGGTCAAGATGACGGCAAGCCCAAAGGCCTGTCGTGGTCATTCAGCCCTTTCCCCTGCCTCTGGGATTATTCTGCTCCTTAATCAGGTGGACAGAGAAGAAGAGTGGGTGAGGCGATGGGGGGACATCCCATTAATTCCCAAACACCTTCGGAAGAGACCTTGGAGAGACCAGCAGAGCCTGGTACAAGAAGGGAACCCCCTTTACCCCTAGTCCCTTCCATCATTGTTGTGCATCTTTGGTGCGAGGGCTGCCTTAGGAAGCTGAAAGTCTTGGGGGGTGTGGAGGACCTCTTGGCTCTTCTCCATCCCATCTGGGGTAACTGCCTATGCTGTGCACCAAGGACCTCCAGGTTGCAATGTGTGACCTGGTGCATAGTAGGTGCTCAAGAAAAGGTTCACTGTTATGGCAACTTTTCTTTGCCTTGCAGCTCAGTGCCTCTGCCACAGAGCGGGTCCTTGGTAAGCGTTTATTGACTGGAATTGAGCTCAGTAAATCAGGCATCATAGAAACTAGAAACAGCAGCTCTCCTTTAACTCCACCCAGGACTGAATGTAAGAAATCTCAGAGCCTCTGTGGCCTCCACTGTCATGGCTGCCTCCAGTGTGTTACAGGGAAAACAATCTGATGACGGATAGAAAAGTGCTTTATATACATAAAGGGAAGTATGTTGTCATTACAAGGGGCGTTCACTTGTGTTCGCTGTGCAATAAGTACCAGGGAGCCTTTCAATAGGTCTGACTTCCTGCCTGTCTGCTGTGGTGTGGGGAAGATTCATGTGTCCGAGGAAACGCAGGCCAGAGGACTCCACCCTGGGATGCCACTCCTGGCTAAAAGGAATGTGAAGATGGAAATAAAGTGCATGTCTTCTTTAAAAAATAACTTCTGCTTTCAACATCTCTTCAAAATAAAAAGTATAATTTGCTTGACTGCCCGGCCCATCCGCTTATCACCGAGGGCCTAGCAACTCCAAGAGGGGAGGATTATGCAAATAGAAAATCAGCTTTCAAGAAAGTGGGCTAATCCAATATTACCAGGAGGGCTGGGTTTGAGGGAAGAAGGGGGAAGCCACCGAGACGAGAGCTAGGGAGATGGCGAGCTGGTTCCTGGCATGCTACAGAGCAAAGGAGCGGCTGGAGAGGGTGCCAGTGAGGGAGCCAGGGCTCAGGAAAGAGGAGCTGGTCTTCTTGTCTCTAGGATTCAGAGAGGGAGGGGCGGGTCTTTATTAGACTATGTTGCTGGGAAGCCCCACCCCCTTCTCAAACATCCGACGGTATTAAAAAGGTGAAGCTGCGACACCAGCAGGACACTTTGCCAGTGAACTTTCCATGAACGGCAGAGCTGGGTCCACCAGGCAGGGCAGACTGGGACTCAGAAGGTTGGGCAGCGGAACAGAGGCCCAGGCACCAGCCGGTGGTGTCTGAGCCAGGCTCCTGTAGGAAAAGCGGGAGTCGGCAGCACCATGGACAGCTCCTGAGCTTCCGCGTGCCCTGGTCCCAGAATCCAGGGACCACTCTAGGTTTTCCTTTGGGGAACTGGAAGCCTATTGTACCCTAATGCCTTGGGACTGCAGCAGTGGAGACAGATGATCAAAACAGGCATTAAGCTTCCCTTGTCAGATGCCTTCATTCTGAGGACATAGAGGGTACCAGGGTCACCCAGAGCAGAGCGGTAGAGGACACAGGACAGAGCTGGACACCATGCTGAAGCCAAGGGTGAGCAGCTGCAGAGGGTGAGGACAGGACCAGATCTGTGCCTTGGCAGTTCCCTCTAGCTGCAGTTTGGAGAGAGGATTGGGACTGGCCAGGCCAGACCACTGGGCCTCTTGGAGTGACAGTCACTCAGACTAAGGGGACGGCGGGTAGGCCTAGCACAGGGGCCTCAGGATGGAGGGCAGGGAACACTCCAGAGGGACTGAGGAAGTGGAAGGGATGGGGCTTGAAGGGAGGTGGCAGGGGGAGGGGAGAGAGGTGGGGGGAGGGCCAGGCTCCTAAATGTATCTGGGCACATACACAAAGCAGGTAGGAATTCAGGATAGAATCCAGAGTCACAAGAGAAGGGCGAGAAGGTGACTTAGAGAGGGACGGAGCCACACAACCGAGGGTGAGAGGCGGGAAAGGGGCGGGCACCATAGCAACCCGGCTAAGGGATCCGAGTCTGTTCTGCCGCTGTGGGTCCTGGCAGGGCATGTCGCTGCCTGTCCACAGCCACAGCCTCATAACAGGCAGAGGTCACATCTCTTTCCACTGTGGCTGGACAAAAGCCGCTCTGCTCAGAGGGGCGTGGCACACCTTCCAGAGCAGCGGGGAGGGGCACGGAGGAGGTGGGCACGGAGCCAGCAGCCAGGGCGGCAAGGAGCAGTGGGGTTCGGCTCCGGATTACCACGCTGGGAGGTGGGCTCAGTCCCCGCCTCCGGGCCAGTTTCTTACCCTGTGATTCAGCCTCTGAGAAACCTCGCCAGCCACTTTTGCTACAGAGGAAAGGGCTGGGGGCGGGTCCTGCCCAGTCATGTCCCTGGGTCAGTGTAGTGCACTGACGAAGCCTAAAGACAGGTGAGCTTGGTGAACCAACACCGCCATCCTCCAGGAAGTCCCGGCCTACAGTGCCAAGGGCCAGTGGAGAAAAACAAAGCCACTCGCTCAAACATAAGTCCTGGGTGAGGAGGTGGGTGGGTGGGTGGATGGATAGGTGATTCATTGGGTGGGAAGGTGAGTGGATGGGTGGATGGTTGGATGGGTGGTTGGATGGTTGAATGGGTGGGTGGATGGTTGGATGGGTGGACATTTGGGTAGTGGGTGAGTGGACAGAGGGATGGCTGGATAGGTGAGAGGAATAGCTGAATGACCACTGTGCTCACATGGGCTCTAGGCATGGACAGAGCCTCTCTGGAAGATTCCAGAAATGGGACAGGGCCATTTCTGAGGCAGCCCATATCTAGGAGTAGGGCAGGCAACAGCCTGTTTGGTGGCTGATGGGGTTCCAAGACCATCAGCCACACCTGAAAAGACCACCCGTGTCCTCTGGTAGTGACACAGTGTCAAGGTACCTGCTAGAGCAAAAATGACAAAGGCATCTGATCCGAGGGACTGAGTCCAGGCCAGGCCCATCTAGGTGGGAGGCCTCAGTCCAATGCATGGGTGGACAGAGCTGGGAATCCACAGGAGGCTCAGAGAGAGGGAAATGGGGAACAGTGGGCGTAAAGAGCTGCACGGTCCCCTAAGGCAAAAGCATCCTGAGGCTTTTCCTCCCCCCCATCTGGTGGCATTCCTGACTGCCGCAGGCATCCACGCCCCTCACCCAAGGGTCCTGAGTACATAGTTATCTGTGTGCGTGGCCACACCTCCCGTCCAAAACATCAGGGCCGGACCAGAGAGGTGCGCGCAGCTGCCCACAAGCGGGCTTCAGGTAAAGACGACCCATTTGCTTCACAGCCGCCACGCTCTTGAGCCCTCCCCAGCTCCCTCCCCACTCATTAGCTTAGAAGGTGAGAGCAGAGGCAGCCAGACCTGGCTCAGGGCCAGGATTGAGGGCATGAACTAGGAGGACCTAGGCTCTGTTTCTGCATCTACAAACTGGGGACAATGACAATAGAACCCATGTCACAGGGTGGTGTGACAGATTAGAGGTCGTGCAGAAAGTACGCAGCATGATTTCCAGTACATCGTAAGTGCCCAAGAGCATTATGGATTAGTCCCCTTAACCTTGCCTTTGCTCCCATAGGGCCTCTGTCCCAGGCGCCCTCCCCAACTCTCCACTTGTCCCTGACTTCGTTCACCTTTTGAGGTCTGGCTTAAGGCCTCTGCTTTCAGAAAGCTTCTCTGCCCACCTAACTGCATATTCATTTCTCTCTCTCTCTTTCTCTCTCTCTCTGACAGCTCCCAGGGGGAGGGGCAGAGTCAGGCTCCTCCGGCCTGGCTGGAGCCTTGGAAGAGGCAGGCGCCCAGGGAGGAAGCAGCGATGGCCGTCTCGGGCCTTCATGGCCCACGCCTCCCCTCTGCCTCCTCTTCTAGACAAAATGCCAGTAATAAAGTCATGTTGAACTGCCTGTCCCTTTAATTGGTGCTTTGGCAAAGGACAGGTTCCCTGCGAAGCATTAAAAGGCTTTAAAATTCTCTTTATTGAGCTACCTCAGAGCCCACGCTGGACTGCGCGGATGGCAGGGTCCAGCTGGGGGCTCCCTGGGCAGGGTCACAGAGAGGGGCAGGGCCCATGTGGCTTCCGAGAGGCCGATGGGCTGTCGCCAGGATTCCTGGTCCTGGATCCCTCCAAAGAGTGCCTGCTCTCTCCTCCTCCTCCCACTGAATACGATTCAGGGAAACAGCAAGAGCCCACTTAAGGACATGCAGGCTCCAGAGGACAAGGCAGCCCTGCAGCTGACTCCACGAGGCCTGGTTGACTGGGGTCCCTTGGTCTGTGGACATGGGGCCAAGGGGATTGGTTGCATCATATAGCGGAGACACTCGAGGCTGGGGGGACCGAGCACGGTGGCGGAAGACGCCGGCAGAGGCAGCCTGCAGCCTGCTCGGGAAAGGGAAGAATTCATCAAGCTCATCCGAATTCCCCAGCAGCTCTGACGAGCACTTGAGCCTCTGCTCCAGCCCGGGCTCTGGCACCTGACAGAAGCATGAACTAGGCAGAAGGTCCTGAGCCTCAGTTTCTGCATCTGCAAAATGGTGACAAGCATAAGACAGCCCAAGCCGCAGGGCCATGTAACAGACGAGAGATCTGCAGGAAGTGCTTAGCACAGTTTGCAGGACAGGGAAGGTGCCCACCCTGTGTCAGCCTCCAGGGTCCAGGCAGTGACGGGCTGGGCTGCTGAGGAGGTGCTGCAGTCCCTCCAGCTAATGAGTCCCATTGACAGAGGGTCTTCTGGGGGCTTCCTCTCTCCACTGTCTCGCTACATCGTCAGAACAACCCCGTGGGGCTGCCATCACCAGCTCCCACTTCTAAAAGGGAAGCCTGAGGTTCAGAGAGGATCAGCCAGCGGGCCAGGGTGCGATGGTGAGGAAGTGCCGAGGTGAGATCAGAACCTGTGGCCTTCATCACCCCTGATCCACGGGGTTCTCAGTGGCCTCACTTCCTTCTCCTCAGGAGGAAGGAGAGACGGCAGCAGCTAGGCCTCCCTGCACCCTCTTTCCTTCACTCAGCTCTCAAGTGTGACCGGAAGAGAAACTTGGCCCCAGGGGCCTGCCCTGCTGTGTGCACCCTTGGCCTTGCTGGGGAAGCAGAAATGCAGACGTCAGTTGATCGCAAGGAGAGGCACATGGGACACCCAGGCTTGGCCCCTGCTCTGATCTCAAGCCCCTGCTTAGATGCCGACCACCTCTGGAGCTCAGACAAGTCCACAGGCACCTCCAGGATACGCGCTCATCCTGATAAAGGACAGAGGGTAGACTTAAACCTCTCTAAAAGCCACTCAGGGCTGGGGTTTAGCTCAGTTAGTAGAGTGCTGCTCTGTGGCTCTTGAAGGCCCTGAGTTCGATCCTCAGCATTGCAAAAAATGGGACAAGGACCTGGCAGCCCACTCCCAAAACAATCTCAAAATGATCAGCCATTGAAAACCCGATGCCCAGCATGCAGTGTCAAGGAGTGTTTCATTGTGTTGTACATAGGGTCACTGTGAGTCAGACCAGACTTGACGGCACCTAACAACAACAACAAAAGCCACTCCAAGTCAAAGGCTCTGAGGGTTTATGGTCATGTCTTTTAAAAGCCTTGGTCAGAGACTATCTCAGCCCACTGACCTTATGGAATCAGAGAAAAGCCATTTGGGGAACTTGCTTTCATCTCAAAAGAAAAAGGAAAATGTTCTCATGTTGAGGGATCATTAGGATAAGAGCTCTTGCTGAGCGGGGCTGCCAGTTAAGGATAGTGGCAGGTATTGTCCGAATGCTAAAACATCTGTCCACCTCTTCATTCCCATTGCTGCCTGCCACATGCAGGCCACTGTGGCTCCTCATCTGGAAGACAGTGCGGGCCTCCTAACCCTTTTCCCCACACCCACTCCTGTCCTCATCAGAGACAGTCCTGTGTGCTCACCACATCCCTTTTCATTAGCCATTCTCAGGAAATCTACATTTCCCAGCCTCCCTTGCAGCTACAGCTGGGGATCTGGGGTTCTGGCCAAAGGAACATGAGCAGACATAACCTGAGCCCCTGCCTTACCAGCCCATCACAGCAATCACATGGCTCTCTTGCTGCTGGGCATCCCTGGGTGGTCACCATGCATACTGAGAGGGTAAAGCCACCAGGAATAGGCATAGACCTGGATCCCGGAGTCACCGCATGGAGGAGAGCTACAGCAACCACAGCTGACTTTTGTGAACAAGAAAGAAACCTTTTTTTGCATCATGTCCCCAAATTTGGGGAGTGATTTTGCTAAGGCACCACCTTGGCTATCCCCACTCACGCACTCCCCAGTTGTCCAGGCTCTGCACAACAGTCAGAGAACTCTTTCTACAACATAAATTAGATCATACCACTTAACACTCTCCAGCGGGTCTCATCATGGTAACGATGAACTCGACAAGGCCTGATGTGAGATGGCCTGGTCTCTTCTCTGACTTACACTCTCCTATCTTTTGCCTTCTATGATCCGGGTATGAGGCCTGATCTCAGGATAGTGTGACCAAGCATGTGCCCTGGGGAGACAACACACCTACCTGGCATGTCTCCCTCAGGTCTTAGATAGCTCGCTCCTTCTTATCACACAGATCTCAGCTTCCGAGTCACTACTAAGAAGCATCTTTTCTGGCCAGTTGACCTAAGAAGCCCTCTCTGTTGCCTCATCCTCAATGATCTGAACCCCACTTATCACTGTCTGGTATTTTCTTGCTAATTAATTAAGGATCTGTCTCCCTACCCCACTGGAGCAGAGATCTTGTTTGCCTTACCTATCATTTTTGATTAATTAATTAATTTTTTGCAGTGCTTAAGGAGTTGAACCAGGGCCTCACACATACTTCCTAAGTCTGCTACCACCGGGCTGCACCCTCAGCCCAGTTTGAAATTTATTTTGAGTCAGGATCTCTTCAGTTATGCAGGCTGCCTCTGGGCTCAAGCTGGCGATCCTCCTGCCTCTGCCTCCTGAGATGCTGGGACTCCAGACGTGAGCCAGTATGCCCAGCACATCTTATTTACCATTATAGTCTGGTGCCCAGAATAGTTCCTGGCACATAGACACTATGAATGCTGCTGGGATGGGGACGCTGACGTCTCCAGCTCTGTGAAGTTGGGTACCAATCCCCACGGAGGACCAGAGACCCTGAGCCCCAGAAGGGTTAAAGCCAGAGCATGGCCAAGCTCAGATTTCAACATGGCTTTGCCTGACTCCACAGACATCTTCTGTCTGCATTTTGTAAATGCTGTGCCTTTTCTGGCCTTTGCTGAAGGTGTTCTAACCGGGGTTTATGCATAACACAGAGAAGAGAAGATGCCCTGGCTTTAGCAATTTCCCCTCAGCCCTTGCCCTCAGGAGTGCCCAGTCTGATGGGAGAGACATGGCCCTTTTCTCTTGAAAGCACACCCAAGTGGATGTGGAAGACAGGATTCCAGCCCCTGAGAGAATCACAAGGGCATTTACCATGCCACACTGAGGTGGGTGTCACAGGCAGAGCATGTGAGACTTTACCAGGGCTTCTAAAAAACCAGATGCATACAAACCAAACTATGAGGGAGAGGAGGGGAGGGAGAAGAGAGAGGTGACAGAGAGACAAAGACAGATAGAAACGAGAGGCAGAGAGAGACAGGGGCACCCAACGCTTCAAGCATGGAGCATGTCTGCCTCCTCCAAGCCACACGCCCTCCCTAGGGGGAGGAAGAGACCTCAGGGGAGGACGCACTCAGATCCCTCCAAGCCTCCCTGGCAACAGGAAGTGAGGCTGAGGACATGCAAAGGGCCTGTGGTCAGGACCTGGGGCCTGGAGTGTGGACTAGGTCCACCCCCTTGTCTTCTGTGGGGCAGAGGGGAAAGGTGAGGGAGAACCCAGAATCTAGAATCAGGGCCAAGGTCAACAGGATTTATACCTTTAAACCTGGAACTTCTCCTGCTGTGTGGCTCTAGGCCATCGCTCTGGCCTCAACTCCAGAGTTAAGGGTGCAGAGTAAGGGGAGACCTGGTTGGGTTTCGGGTCAGCAGTCTGACAGTGCCAGCCGAGCTCTCAGCTGGGATGGCCCAACACCTCTGGGTGGGTGACGCCACCTCCCATGTCCCCACTCTGCAGTTCCTCAGTGGGGACCCAGCATGCCTGGCCTTTCATCCTCCACCCAGCCCCCACCCCACCTCCACCTCTGGCTGCGGCGCTGATCAACTCCAACCTGGAGCCCCTGCTCTGCCCTTGGACCCCCCCAGCTCCCCCGGTCCCACCTCACAGGCCTCTCAGTCCCGAGAAAACAGGGCTGAGCCACCCTCTGCTTAACAAGGGAGCGCTGTGCCTGCAGGGCCAAGTTCACGGTCTGGGCCAGGTGAGTAACTTCCCAGGGCCCCACCTGCCTCTCCAGCTGTTTTGCGCTTCTCCTCTCTCCTGCTCCAGGCTTTTGGTAGATGGCACAATCTGATTAGGGGTGCCGTCCCCTCGGCTTAGCAGCCGCGCTCAGACTCCTGGCCCAGTTTTCCTCATCCTTCCATTCTTAGCTCAGAACCTCCTTCCTCAGCCAGCCTGGGAGGGGGCCGTGCCATGTACTTGGCTCACTGCTTAACCAGCCTCTCTGGCCTGTTCCCCTCTGCACCCCTTAATAGGACATAAGCGCCTTGGAAGCGGAGGGAGCACGCTCATTTCGTTCAACGCTGGATTTTCTCTCAGCGCCTAGCACGGGGCCTGGCACCCTGCAGGTGCCTGGGAAATGTTTGAGTCCACTAATGACTCGTGCCCTCCGGAGCACAGTCTCACCAATCTCTGTGCTCTGAGCCCCACAGCAGGTATGGAGGAGACGCGCTGAATGGATTTCTGGAGGCCCCAGGAAGGAAGCTGGCTGTCTGCTTTGGGAGCGTTTTCCCAGCCCTGCCCTCTGCCCTTCTAGAAAGCCACAGCAGCAAGCCGCCCCACTCTAATGGAGAATCCCTGTGTCCTTTCTGCAGAGGCCATCTATCAATCACGCCCCAGAACGCCAGCAGCACCACGGAAACCAGCCCCCAGTGGCTGCAGAGAGGCCCCTACACCCTGGGAAGTTTTGAGACGTACAGAGGGGTTAATCCTGCAGCTCGAGGGGGGTGCAGTGTTTCCCTTTCAAATCCCATCAGCCAACATTGCCAGGCTCCTGCCGCGTACACGGCCCGGCACAGGGAGTGTCTGGGGGACCTAAGGGAGGGCAAGGCACGGCTTGGCCAGGGGAAATTGACAATCCAAAAGAGCTGGCTGCGTCTCCTTTGGTGGAGTTCCGTGGACATTTCTCTCCTCACTAGTGTAGCCTGCAGAGAACCACTGTGGCGTCTGATCCCGTCAGATCTTGGAAGCTAAGCAGGGTCGGGCCTGGTTAGTACCTGGATGGGAGACACCCTGGGAACACCAGGTGCTGTAGGCTTGGGAGAAGGACCCAGCAACCCACTCCCCAAACTCAATCATCCATTGATAACCCTATGAATAGCAGAGAAGCACTGACAAAAGTGTTTTGCCTGTTGTAAGTATGGTCCCTATGAATCAGAAACTGACTTGACAGCACCAAACACCACCACTACCACCAGTGTAGACACGTAGACACTTCCATCCCTGGGCTTTTTCCCATGAGTGCTTGCTTCTTTCAGCTAGTGTCTCTGTGCCTGGAACACTGTGTTTGGGGGGGGGCAGTGTGGGGAGGGCTTAGCTTTCTGCAATGTGGTCAGCCGTTGGGGTCCCTCGATTCTACGCCTACGGATTCCACCGGGGGCTACAATGGCTGCATCTGCGCTAACACACCTGGGCTTTTCTTCCTGTCATTACTGCTGAAAGAAGAGCGTCGAAGAGCTGTGTTCATAGTATTTACAGAGCATTCGGTGGGAGAAGTAGTCTAGACAAGATTTTAAACACATGGGAGGGTGGGCGTGGGTTATATCCAAATAGCATGGCGTTTCAGAGCTGAGCCTTGGGTGGCTGGGGTTTTTGGTATTCTCAGGCACCCCGGAACCCATCGCCCATGGTACTGAGGGTAACTCTAAGTACGACATGAGAATGTGCACACCGAAGCCAAGCGGCTAGCATCTGAATCCCACTTCAGCCTGCAGTTGTAGGATCCTGCCTCCGTCTCTCTGCTTACAAATTGGGGACAATGAAAGTTCCTACCCTAGGGTTGGCAGGAAGACTCAGCGAGCCACCACAGGCAAAGTCTTCGAGTGTCTGGCCTGCGGTCCGTGCTCAAAATGATCAGCTTCTATTATGATCGCTAAAGCTCTGCTTTGCCGGACACTCTGAGGATCCCTTGCCAGAATGATGTCACTTGATTCCCGCAATACTCCAGAGCAGGGTGTCACTTCCCCCCATTTCCAGATGAGGGGACGGAGGCCCGCAGAGGCCAGGGACCTGCCACACCATGCCGGCTCCTTGTTGGCCGATGGGTGGAGCTGTGAGCAGCTGATCTGGCCCTGCCCTGGCTAGGACTCCGCAACTCACCCTTAAAAGAACTCTCAAGTATTTATTCTTTACTATTATAAATGGAGTCTTTTTCATTGGATTTTCTGTGGGTCTCTGGGCTGTAAACCTGGCCCTTGTTTCTGGCCACCACCCAGATGGCAAATGCAGGCAGTGCGGGGGTGGGGGGGGCCCTGGGGTGGCACGTTCCGGGCAGGTTTTGGCAGCCCAGGGGAGGAGGGGCATATGCTGCTGCCCCTGTCCCAGCCTAACCTGTCCCTGGCAGCCTGATGGAGCCAACCTCCTCCTGGGTCATTGAGGCCAGAAGCCCCTGTAAAGTGGACGATTCACCTCCCCGAATGTCTCAGAACAAGGAAATGGCCGGGGTGGAGGGTCGGGCGGGCTCTGGAGGCAGAGGACCTGCATTTGAATTCCAGCACCTTATCTCCTGGGAAATCACATCGGATCTCTGATCCTCAGTTTTCTCACCCATAGGATGGAGCTCCTCATAGCTCCTGCTTCGTGTGAAACAGGCTGTTGGTTGTTGTTAGGTGTCATCAAGTTGGTATCCGACTCATAGTGACCCGACATACAACAAGCGAAACACTATTGCCAGTGCTTCTCTGCTCTTCATAGGCTTTGCAATGGTGGGTTGATTTTGGGGAGTGGGTTGCCGGGTCCGTCTCCCATCATGTGAGACACGGGCAGCTCTTATTCGGGGCCCGGTGTGGTGTAAATAATCAAGAAAGGCTCCTTCTCTGTTCCCCTGAGTCAGAAGCAGCTTCCCACACCCGGCGGGATGAATTTCACACCGTGTATGAGAACCTGGGGCCAAGGGCTGTGCCTCCAGAGCCCAAGACTGGTGTGGGCAGGGCGGCCCTCCGGGGCCACGGAGTATACTAGGCGGCTGCCACAAACGCCCCTCGTGGCTCAGTACGAATTAATGAAAGCTGTCCCAGGCACGGGGCCTGGGCGTGAGAGTACACAGCGTTCGTCTCCTCTGCTTTGCAGGCCAGACGCCCAGCCCAGGGCAGGCCTCGGGGGGGCTCCGGAGAAAGGTGCGGACACCCGTGTTTGCAGGAGGTCAGAGAAGGGGAGAGAATGCGGAGCAAGGGCAGGGAAGCAGCCAAGGCGAGGCTGGAGCTCCGCAAGGCTGATCCGGGCAACGGGCCTGGCGCTGGCTGAGGGGTGATCACAGCCTTCCTGCTCTCAGGGGTGCCGGGCGCAAGAAAGAGGGACGAGGGGAGAGGCTCGTGGCACGTGTGCAGAGAGGAGACACAGGCTAGCTGAAGCACCGTGAGTCTGCAGCAGGAAGGCGGGGGCCTGGGGCAGTCAAAGGCGCGCAGGCAGGGGAGATGACATCAGCCCTTGAGCCCCTCCCTGGCAGGCCAGGAGAGAACCCCTGGCCCCAGGGGAGCCCGTGATGAGGCGGTTGCAACTCCATCCTCAGCCCCAGAGCCGGGACCTCTGGTGACAGAGACCCCTACACAGGGGGGCATTTGCTCTTTTTAGTAGAAGCAAGTCCCCAACTCAAGGACACAGACGACCAAGAGTCCGACAGTTCAAGTCATGTTTCAGGGGAAGGGGACCTGTCCTCACTTTCACTGCCAGGAGTAACCATTGGGTTCCCCAGCCCGGGTTCCCCCTGTGGGTTAAGGTTTGTGACCTCTGGCTCTTACGGAAGAGAGGCGTCACAGGAGGTGGGCCGACCCAAGGGCTAACACGCTTCAATCCTGGCCAGCTTCTAAGTGGCTCTGGGATCTTGTGCGAGTCCTTCCCTTCATCAGGCCCTGGTCCTCAATACATCAGCAGGATGCAGGCTCCCCCCACCTCACCCTGCCAAACAGCAAGAGCTCCGGAGGAGGCAGAGCCCAGCTCAGTGCCTGGCACAGAACAGGCCTAAACACATATTTATTCACAGATCAAACACACTATATCCAAAGACTGCAGGAAAGACGGAAGTAATGGTACCAGCTAGGGAGATTGGGTGCCTAGACAATTCAGGGAAAGCTGTTGTGTGCTTCTTAAAGAGAAAAATAGAATTTATCTAATTTGTATGATACAGGCTAAAACCACACACAACAAATCAATTGTGCTGCATTTTACAGCCCAGAGACCCACAGAAAATCCAATGAAAAAGACTCCATTTATAATAGTAAAAAATAAATACTTGAGAGTTCTTTTAATTTGGAGCACAGATATTTATTTAAGGAAATTATAAAAACCCAATGGAGATTCAATAGGAGGAAAACCATCAACATAATTCATTCCATTAGTAAATTAAAGGAGAAAACCATATGATTACTGCAATAGATTCTTACGAATCATTTAATTAATTTTTCTTTGTAAAAACTCTAGGAGAAATACGAACAGGAATACACTCCCTACCCATGATATGCAAGACTATTTATCAGAAATCAGCAGCAAATATTGTACACAATGCTAGAAATGCATTCTTATGAGAAAGCAGGAACAAGACAGGAAAACATTTTTAGAAGAATTCTGAAGGTTTGAGACAATGAAAGAAGGCGAGAAATTGTAATAAGTTCTGTAAGTAGAATACCACCAACATTTATGCGTTGCCAGGCACTGCCCTAAGTTCACTACCTGCGATGAGGAAACTGGGGCACAGAGAGTTAAGTAACTTGTCCAAAGACACATAGCCTTTAGGTGGCAAAACTAGGAGCTGGTTCTAAAACATGTGCTTTTATGCCTTAGGAGATGCTGGCTTTTGGGTGTTAGGAGATTGGAGAAACGTTATCATTATTTGTGGGTGATATAATCACATAACACCAACCAAAAAAAGAATGAAATAGAAAGTCTGCTAGATGGTAAATGTGCACAAAAAGTCTGCATAAATGATCAACACGTAAACATCACCGGTTTCCTTCATTCCACTAGGACAGGTGCCCTACAGCTGCATCCAGCACAATGCCTGGGGCACAGAGGATACTCAATAGCTGTTTGTTAGAAGACAGGCCAAGAAGGACTTCAGTGCAGTTTGGAGAGGCCAGAATGGTTCATGGGTGCTGGTGGATTTCTTTGAGGGATCCAGTGTTCAGCCCACCCCTGAGCAATGGGGATGCCTTCCGGGCAGCAGGGCTCTCAGACAGAGGAAGGCCCTCCCAGTATCCCTGCCACAGCCCTTCATCCAGCACCTCCTCTCTGCCCCACCTCAGCCTGACAGCTGTGCCCCACCAGGACATTGCCCAGGCAGGAGAGGGAGCTGGAGGTGAAGTCCAAAGTCCGCTTTCTCTAACCCAGTGGGCTGGGCTCATCCCTGTGCCCTATCACCACTGCCAGTTTCGGCTTAAAATGAGCTCTGACTCTCGGCAGCATGTGGATCACGGTCCTGGATCTGCGACTGGTCTGTCACACAGTGAGCTACAGCCCCACCCAAAAGGGCAGAGTCCCAAACACCGAGGCTGGAATTGCTCTCTGACGCTTCAAACCACATTATTTTACTGTTATAATTTTGCCTCTAGAGAAGGTATTGTTTATTTCCAGACCAACTGCCATTAGGTAACTCCTAATTTTCCTGCTTTTTAATTCTACACGTTCTGATGACAGTGTAGAGAGGGACGAACAATTCCTTATATCAAGCTAAGCAGTTACAAAGGATGGATCTGCCTGCTAGAAGACAGATGCTCTCTCTCCTCTCTCTCCTCCCAGGCACGTTCCCGGGCAGGTCCCAGAAGTCCTGAGGGTCAGCACACATAAAACATGTGGGTGTGCTGAGTGGATGACGACGTAATTTATTATCCAAGCTGGGAGCCTTGAGACAGAAAGCAGGACGCTCTTACCAGTTACCCCCAGGTGACAAACACAGTGTGGAACCTGGTGTTCCAAGCATGCTAAGCTCTCTCCTCACCCTCCCACGAGGCCAGGGCTATTGTCACCAACCCATTTCACAGATGCAGATGGGGAGTTTGGGAGGTGTGATGGAGGAAGGGGTGGCATCCAGAATGGACCTCAGGTCTTCCCATCTCTGGCGTCCCACTTGCTAGAGCCCTCATTACCGCTGGTGCCTGGGCACAGGCTGCTGTCCTCTGAAATCCCGGTGTGAGGCCCACCTGTGGGGGAGTTGCTGAATGTGCGGGCCACTTACAGAACCCAGAGGAGGCAGGTGGAGCAGAGCAGGTCACTGCAGAGAGGCAGAGCTGGGTCGGGTGGGGCCTTCTGGGCTTTATTTTAACCACCAGGCAACACCCAGGGCTGGTGCACCCTGGTTCTGATGCTAAACGTCCTCCTGGCTGCTGCGTGGATGCTGGACTGGGGGTTGGGGGCTGGTAGGAGGTGGCAAACTCTGGGTCGTGAGCGAGGCTATGGAAAGGGTGGTGGTCCAGGAGATGGGCAGAAGGACAGAAGCAAATGGTGCGTTTTTAGAACTGATCGAATGGTAGAGATGGGGGGTGATGGCAAGGGACGGCAGGAGACTAGATTTCTGGCTTACAAAACCGGGCGGGCAGGGATGGCCTTGACTATGGTGGGGAGCGGGAGGGGAATGGTTTAGGGGAGAAACACAGAGCTCCGGCTGTGGTCACCCCATGTGGGAGATGCTTAGCAGATATCTCTGCGGCCGCGTCCAGAGCTTTCTACAATTGCACTATGGCGCCCTTGTGCTTAAATCTCTTTGCTCTTCCTAGATACAGTCTGAGCTGTGGCCTGCAACCCCAGACATGACATGTCCTGCTTTAGCCCCCAAAGGCCCTGGGACTTCCTCTCTCCTCTGCTCCTGCTCTTCCATTGGGCTCCCAATGGGACGGAGACAAGCTGCCCTCTGGCCCTTTGCATGTCTCTTCCCTCGGCCTGCCATGTCCTCGTCCCCTCCTAGCTCCACAGTAGCTCCATATCAGGCCAGGCTCCCCTCGGCCATCATGACAGCCTGGCTCTCCCAGTAGCGTGTGAGCCAGGAGGCCACCTCTGGGTTGTACTTTAAGACCCTACGTTGTTTCTCTATCGGCCTTGGCTCTATAACTGGCCAGGTGAAGGGAGGAAGGAGGGAAAGGGAGATGTCACTGGCCCAGAGCCCACAAATTCAGATAGGCTTCCCTTCTCCGTCTCCAAAGAACAGGTCTTGAGTGATTTGACTGATATTCATGGAGTCAGTAGGGTTAAGGGGGAATGTTTAAAACACTTATGGAAATAAACAGCTTTCCAACACCCTCAATTATTCTGCAAGCACCTGTTCTTGTGTAATTAATGTGCCAATTAAAATGATTATTATAGCCATTAAAACAGGTCCCCCAAGAACCACTACTTGATAATACTTGTTTATGCTTATCTGAGTTACTCTACCGCCTGGCAAAGTGACAACAACAACAACAACAACAACAACAACAACAACACAACTTCAGTGTTTTTTTTTTTTTTTTTTTGCAGTACTGGGGGTTGAACCCAGGGCCTCACGCTTGCATGCTCTGCAAGTGCTGGACCACTGAGCTGCACCCTTAGCCCATTTTTTTACCTTTTGAGACAGGGTCTCGCTAAATTACGCAGACTGCCTCTGGTCTCGAACTTGCGATCCTCCTGCCTCTGCCTCCCAAGCCGCTGGGATTACAGGTGTGCGCCACCACGCCCAGCCACAACTTCAGTTTTTGAAGACCAGTCTCCAGTTCAGACTTCCACTAACCCAGGCTGCCTGGCTCCACCCATGGGATTGCTGAGGCCTGTGAGCCACGACTCAAAGAGAAGCCGGCTCTGAAGGGCGGCCGCAGGGAGCGGCGAGGGAGGCCGTGCCTGCCACCTGTACGCCCCGCATGTTTGTCTCGGGGTAGGTGAACCGTGCCGCCCGTGTCTTCTCCGCGAGGTGGGAGCTGTGTTTCCCCCACGTCCTTGTTCAATGCTGACAGCCTCTGCACGGGTCTGTGCACTTCTGCAGACAGGTGGCTCCAGCCGTGTGATGACAACGGCCTGAGCAGCAGGAGCCAGCCTGCTCCCACCCTAGCACCTGCTGCCCATCTCCCCGGTCCAGGAGGCAGGTGGCCTGTCAGTCCAGGGGACCTGCCTGGGCACTGGAACAGTCAGAGGTCAGACAGGCTGGAGTACAGAGCCCACTCGACTTCACTGCCTGCAAGATCCAGGCCGGGGAGCTCACTTCTCTGCTACCCAGTGTCCCCAGCTCTAAGGGACACTTGTTCTGAGATTAGATGGTTCCCACAAGGATTCAGAAGTGATGTTTGTGCATGCCTGTAATCCCAGCAGCTCGGGAGGTGGAGGCAGGAGGATTGCAAGTTCGAGACCAGATACAGTCTGTGTAACTTAGTGAGACCCTGTCTCAAAAAGTAAAAAAATGGGCTGGGGGTGCAGCTCAGTGGTCCGGTACTTGCAGAGCATGCAAACGCAAGGCCCTGGGTTCAACCTCAAGTATTGGAAAAAAAAAAAAAAGAAGTGATGTTTATCACCTACCCAGCACAACAGCTGACCTGCACGAGTGTGGTGGCCTAATGGCAATTATGAGGGAGATGGGGTGTGTCCCAGTGACCTCAGGCTCCCCACACCAGAGGGGTTCAGCCCTTTGAGGGTCCTGCTTTCAGGTTGCCAGACACAGGGGAAATCCCTCTGGCCCCCAGCAGGGTGTTAGTGGCCTTGGGTGGGGGCCGCTGCAGAGAGAGCACAGCCCTGAAGTCAGAGCCGGATGGACCGCTCCCCAGCAGCATGGCTTTGGGCCGGACCGAGCACTCCCCAGCAGCATCACTTTGGGCAAGGTGCTTCCCTCACCTGACCTTGGTTTCCCCAGCCCTGGTCCTTCCTCTTCCTTCTCGCGAGGCTCTCGGAGGCCTCTGGATGTCCTCGCCTTCTGCATTAGGTAGAGACCACAGCGGGGTAGGCTGGGGTTGGATGGCACGGGGCCCCGGAGGGGAAGACACCAGGGAGCGAGTCTCTGTCCTAAGAACTGTGGGCAGCACCTGGATATATTTACCGCTGGGCAATGTGGGCAGAGACATGCTTCATTAGGCCCCAGGGCAAGGAGTCCTCTTCTGGATCTTACGAAATCCCTTCCCGTCCTCCTCTCTTTCAGCCCCCAGGTGTCGCCTGGCCTCTCCTCCTTTGCATTTCCATTCAGGGGTCACCCTCTCTGGACATGTCCTGAATCAGCCACGTGGATCTGATTCCCAGGACAAGCACAAGCACTTGTCCTGTGGAATCGGGAGCTTTCTGGCCACCTGTTTTCCGTTAAAGTCCCTCAATGTAAGCCAAGCTGTCTGGCTGCTCGGTCCCCATCTCTGTCATGATGTCAACACTGGGTAGCTGAGCTCGGACCAACACAGAATTCCAGAAATACAGACAAGGCAGTCAGCCCTGTGTAGCACTCACTCACCTGGCCCAGGAGTCTTTTTCCCACGGCCTTGTTGACAGGTGGCCACTTTAACATGTACCCAGACACCTCCAAGACTAGGGAGCTCACCCGACCCCACGACATCACATGGTGGTTGGAAAGCTCCAGTGCTGAGAAAATTCTTTATGTCATCAAGGAATAGTTGATGTCTGTATCCCTCTGAGCCACGTAAGATATCCCTCCCTTCCTTCCTTCCTTTCCTAACTTATGTGCTCAGCACCGTGCTAGACATTCAAGAGCGACAGTGACAAAGAAGGTAGTAACCCCAGCCAGGAATATCCATTTTGAAACAAAGATATTCAATGAATACAATTAATCCCACCCATAGAAACATGAGGAATGGGGTCTCCCATCGGATGGTGGCAAAAGACAAACGGCGGGCAGACACCAGGCTAACAGAGAGATGACTTAGCTCATGTGGGGTGCATGTCCTCCCTTACCAAATACATAGAAGGACCTGGGACCGAATGTGTTGCTGTGTGGCCTTGGGTGATCCACTTCCCCTCTCTGGGCTCTCGGCTAGTGGACTCCTGTACTGCTCTTTGGGGCAGTGGCAATTTGAAAGAAGGATTTATTTCATGATCTCCCATGTAATCCTGGTTTTCCTCCACTTCACCAGAAGCTCCAGGGAAACAGGGCTAAATGTTCTTTTTTTTCAGTACTGGGGGTTGAACCTGGGGCCTTGCGCTCGCATGCTCTGCAAGTGCTGGACCACTGAGCCGCACCCCCAGCCCATTTTTTTACTTTTTGAGACAGGGTGTCGCTAAATTACACAGACTGCCTCTGGTCTCGAACTTGCGATCCTCCTGCCTCTGCCTCCCGAGCCACTGGGATTACAGGCGTGCGCCACCGCGCCCGGCAGGGTTAATTGTTCTTATTCTGTGCTCTGCTCCCAATGTCTGGCCCAAGAAATATTTGCTGCCCAGAAGAATGTGCGAAGCCAAGTGGGCTAAGAGCTAAGTCACATGGCTGCGTTCTGCGTATCTTGAGAGCGTTGTGAGGATGGAACTCGGCCAAGGTCACGGTGGTTGAGTGAGGAGGAAGGTGGAAGGGGAATGAAGGATGGGGAGAGGTCTCTGCGGGTGACCTTGAAGCGGAGCCTTGGAGGGCACGTTGGAGTTTGCCAGCTGGCGGGAAGGAGGGCCACTGCTGCGGCATATGCATGCGCAGGGAGGTGGGAGAGAACGCTGGCGTGTTCCAAGGGCTGCGGGTAAGCCATCCGATCCGAGGGGAGGGCCCATTTGAGGACGTGGTAGGGAGCGTGGCTAGAGAAATCGGTTGACAGAGGTTGAATCCAGAAGGACCTGGCGTGCTGGGACAATGACCTTGAAGTTGGTCCTTAAGGCGACGGGGAGCCCTTGCGTGGTGTGCGCCAGGACGGCGATGATGGCAAGGGCAAGCGCGTGTTCTAGAAAAGTACGTGGATGTGTGTGTCTGGCAGGAGAGGCTTGCTGTCCTGGGGGCCCTTGTGCCGATGTGGAAAGGTAGGGACAGGAGGAGGAGAGGAGGGAGGGTGGCCGCGCTGGCTTTCTTTAAGCACCCCTCATTTCGCTGTGGTATTTTATTTCAGTGGCGTGCGCGTGTGGAAGTTCACCTTAATCCTTCTCTGACAAGTTAAGTCAGCCCCTTGTCATTTAAACTCAGCAGGGCGTGAGTCAGGCAGAGAGGGCTGGAAATCACACTTTGGGCTTAATATAGCTCCCAATCCCACTGGCTCAGAGCCCTGACGAGAGCTCAGGCAGGAGCCCCGTCCTGAGGAAGAGCCATGCACGCCTCAGCCTGGGGGTGCCCTGACCTGGCCTCACGCCCCTCTTCCCCAGCCCAAGGTCCTCTGAGGAAAGGACAGAGGGAGGCTGGCTGCACAGTGGGGAAGAGGCAGCACATCCGATAGCCACCTCTCAGGCCATCTTTCTGTGTTACTGGAAGACCCTGCAGTTCACAGAGGGAAATGGTTAGCCCAAGGCCACTCAGCTGGACATTTCTGCCCCAGCTCCTGGCTCTTTTCTCTTTTATGAGATGAGCATGAGCAGATACACTCCAGATGATCGTAACCATCACCCTGCTCCTCTTGGGTCTGCCTGACTACCCAATAGGAGAGCCCAATACTTGTGGAGCCCACATGCAGGCCAATGGGGTATCCTGTTATTGGGAGCCCACGCCAGCTGCTGGCTTCCTCATTTGATGGCTTGGAAGCCAAGAGCTTCTTCTTCTTCTTCTTTTTCTTTTTTTATGCTTTTTTTATGAGTCATTTTTTTTTAGTTAGTTACAACTTAATGGGTTTCATTGTGACATTTCCATACACGCATGTCCTTGTGCATTGCACACGTTCACCCCTATTCCCTTCTCATGAGCCCCCTTCGCACTGTTGATCCCCTTCCTCTCCACCAGTAGTCCTCCTTTCATTTGCGTCTTTCGTGTGTGTGTGCGCGCACGCATGCGTGTGCGTGTCTAGAATCAGTCTTTGAGAGAAAACCATGTATTTCTCCTTCTTTCTCCCATTACCCTTTCTTATTGCCTCTCTCCTCTCTCTTTGGGGCTGGCATTTAGCTCAGTTGGTAAGAGCGCTGCTGTACAGTCTCTGAGGTCCTGGGTTTGATTCCCAGCATTGCAAAAATGGGAGAAAGATGTGGCAATTCACTCCCGAGGCAATCCTGAAACAATCAGCCATGGAAAACCCTGTGAGGGTTGCTATGAGTCGGACATGACTTGATAGTACCGAACAACAACCATCTCTTTCTTTAGTCCTCGTTCTCCCCCTACAAGATCCCCCTTCTTCTTTCATGACATATATATTGAAATATTGAGTATATATCTATATATGGGAGAAGGGCCTGGCAATCCACTCCCAAGGCAATCCTGAAGCACTCAGCCATTGAAAACCCTATGAGGGTCGCTATGAGCCGGATACCGACTCGACGGCACCCAACAACAACAACAACAACATCTATATATAGAGAAATCTAGTGTCCACATCCGAGAGAAAACATATTATGTTTGTATTTCTGGGTCTGGCTTATTTCACTTAAAATGGTGATTTCTAATTCCATCCATTTTCCTGCAAATGTCATAATTTCTTCCTTCTTTATGGCTGAATAAAACTCCATGGTGTATATACAGTATACCACATTCTCTTTTTCCATTCATCTGTTGATAGACACCTAGGTTGATTCCATATCTTCAGCCAAGAGCTCTTATCAACCCTATATGGGGCAGGGAAAGGATTTCATTGCCAGGATCAGAAACCTGATCTTAATCCTCCACAGCAGACAGATTTTGCTGGTCAAAACTTCCCTGGTGCCAGAAAGAGCAGCGATGAGCTGCTAAGCAAGCCTCTTCTCCCCTCCTCTTACCTCTTTTCCCATCCTAGGACAACTGCATACAACCCAGGCTGGTGGGGCCAGGCATCTGGGTATATCGCAATCCCCCAGGGTGGGCACTTAGGTTAACCATGCGCCTCCCCTCCACCATCCTGCTCCCCTGGAGACAGGGCTGGACAAAACATTTTACATTCACCACCACCCACCCAGACAGGGGCTGCTGCAGTCCCTCAGCTTTCCAGTGAGTGTGAAGCAGTCTTTGAGGACAGTCAGACTCTTTCTTCTACAAAAATGCACACAGGATAGGCAGAAAATTTTGAGGGGTTTTGAGCACCACCCCCAGAGGCCATTCACGCACTTCCTAGGGATCCAGAGACCCCACATAAGGACATTGGTCCACAGCCTGCCAATCCCTGTGGTGCACACTGGAAAAGCAGAAAAATAAAACTCCAAGCGAGACACAGATGGAGCTAAACTACCAGGTGCTAACGCTCTAATGGGAGAATCGCAACGCGCTGAGGAAACCCAGCAGCTGTGTCTCCTTCTTCTTCCTTGGAGAGAGAGAGTCACGAGGCTTGGCAGAGACGAGAACAAGGAAGGTTTGGCCGGGTAGAAAAGAGGGGATGAAATAATATAAGTGAATCCCATTTTCCCTGCACATAAGAGGTGGAAATGGCTTGTGTGAAGGAGTCTCATTTGTTTCAAAATAATCCTCGTGAGATGCTCAGAGAAAGTGAGATCGAGCCCAATGGTCGGATAAGGAAATAGATTTTTAACAACTTAATGAGGCAAGGACGGACCAGACGCTCTCCCCCAAGAGAAGACGGTCCGCCTTGTACTTCTTTATACCGCCAGCCCTCGCATCACACTTAGGAAGGTTGTGGGAGCCACTGTCATCCAAAGACCACAGAGTTACTCGGGTGGCAGAATAAGGTCCTTTCCTCCACATACCAAATGCGTTGCTGAATTATTCTCCAGTCCCTTAAATGCTCCAGAAGCCACTTTCACAGCACAGCTGCCACCAGTCCCAGACTGAAGGGCTGGGGTAGTTTGGAAAAGAGATGTATTTGGCAGTTTACAGCCAATATGCACATGGAGGTGGACCAGATAGAAGCAATCATGCCTTGATGTTACCCACAAACATTTGTCCAGAAGTTCAAGGTCAAGTCCCTTTCATGGTCAAAACATTAAGGCCATGCCCTGGCTGGTCTCTGGGCTCCCCGGGGCCCCTCCAGCCAGGCTTCTACCCTCTCTTAACGCTGAAGAATCTGCACCTGTCCAGCCCTCAGAGGGCTCCAAGTCATGGTCCTATCTCTGTCCTCGGGTCACTCATCACAGCATCGGATGCAGTAACGACTCTCTTGGATCTGAGACACCCACTGCTTTCTTCGCGTCTTGCTGCCTGTGCCTCCTCAGCCTCTTCGCCACTCTGCTTTTCTATCTCTAAACCTCGGAGTGCCCTGGGCCCAGCATTCAGTCCCTTTGTCTTCCTTCCCCCTCCAGTCATCGCTTCCAAGCCTATGGCTTTTGGTATCACCCATGTTCTGACAACTCTTGGCTCGGTCCATTTCGTTTCGCTGGAACAGAAAACCACGAGCTGGGTAGTTGATAAACAATAGTTTATTTGGCCTGCGCTTCTCGAAGCTAGGATGTCCAAGATTAAGGGGCTACATCTGGCGAGGGTCTTCTTGCTGCGTCATAACACAGTAGGAAGCACTGCAAGGCCACGTGTGGAAGGGAAAGGGGCTGAATGCATCCTTTTATCAGGACCCCAATCCCACAATCACTAACCCATTCTCCAAATAACACTAATCGCCGCCTGAGGGCAGAGCCCTCACTTCTGAATCAGCTCTTACAGCTCCCACCTGTCAACTCTGTTGTATTGGGGGGTAAGTTTCCAACACATGAACTTTGGGGCACACATTCAAACTCCACTTAGCAACTCCCAGGTATAAATCTCCAGGCTTGACCTCTCCTCAGAATTCCAGACCTGTGCCCTCAGCCGCTGCTGTGAAATCTCCACCTCCATGTCTTAGAGGCAACTCAACTCCCCATGGCCAGCTGAGTGCCTGGCCCCTGTCTCTCCAACCACTTCCTCCTCTCCACCTTCTTCATCTCAGTGAACAGCACCGCCATTGACCCCCAGCCGCCCAAGCCCCACAGCCAGGGTTCACCACCCCGTTTCCACCATCCCTTCCACATGCTTTGTTGTTAGGTGCCGTCACATCACGTCCGACTCATAGTGACCCTCATAGGGTTTTCAATGGCTGATTGTTTTTTTCGGGATTGCCTTGGATGTGGATTGCCACATCCTTCTCCCATTTTTGCGGTGCTGAGAATTGAACCCAGGACCTCAGAGACTGCAGAGCAGCGCTCTACCAACTGAGCTAAATCCCAGCGCCTTCCACATGCTAGCAAGCCCTTTAGACCCTACCTGTGACTCCTAAGCAGACATTGTTCCTGCCCATCATCTCCACCACCACTGTCCCAATCCTCACCCCTGCCATAGTGACCTGTGGCCTGACTAACCTCCAAGGTGATCTCTCAGTTGTTGGTCTCCCCCAGCCCCCTAGTCTCCACCAGCAGTGACCTTTGATAAAGCAAACCAGAGCTGGGGACTTCACACGAAAAACCTTCGATGCTTCCTGTTGCCCATAGAAAAGCTCCTGAAGCACTTCCCCTGAGAACAAGGCACAGCCTGAAAGGTCCCTGCCACCGTCCACTGTCACCTCATTCCAGCCACGCAAGCTTTCTTTCTGTTCTTCCACTACTTGGCGCGGGTCCTTTGCTCTTTCTACTGCCTCTGCCAGGAATGTCCTGCCTCCTCTCTTTGGCAGGATGCGGTCCTTGTCACCTTGGAGATCTCAGCTCACACGAGAGTCTTTTCCTGGCCACCCACTCCCTGTCCTACCAGGCTACTGTAGTTATCTGCACGGCGCTCACCATCATCTGGTGCTCTTCTTGTTGGTTTAAGGTTCTAACTCCTCCCCCGAGGTAAGCCACATGCTCCATGGAGCTGGTCTCGTTTCTTGATGGACCCTGTCCCGGCGCCGGTACTGTAAATATGTGGTGAATGAATATTGAACGCACAAAAGGAGCAGCGCCCTCTCGGCGCTTCCCAAACAGCATAACACAGTCACTAGTGAGATCCGCCTGTGGCTGTAGCCCTGTGGCATCCAATCCCATCAGATCTCAGAAGCTAAGCAGGGTTGGGCCTGGTTAGGACTTGGATGGGAGACTGCCTGGGAACACCAGGTGCTGTAGGCTTGGGAGACGGACTCAGTAACCCACTCCCAAAAATCAATCCACCATTGAAAGCCCTATGAATAGCAGAGATGCACTGACAATAGTGCTTTGCTGTTGTACGTAGGGTCACTATGAGTCGGACACCGACTCAACAGCACCTAACAACAACAGTGAGATCAAGGACGTCATGGCCACCTGGGGAGCTGGTTAAAAATACAAATGCCTTGAGGTTCCAATTTGGCAGTTCTGATTCAAGGACATAGAATGAATCCCAGGCCCAACAGAGGTTCATGTCATAGGCCCTTTCTCTGGCTGTCTTCTCTTCCCCCACATGTGACAGTGTGGTAAGTCTTTCTTCTCGATCTTGGAGCTGTAAGACCCATGAGCCCGAGTTCAGGTGTGGGCTGCACTGTAGCAAAGGGCAGCCAGGCTGGGCTCTAAGCCTGAGAGGCCAAAGATTTGGTCCAGCCTGGTTCCCTGGAACTTGCTTACCAAGCTCTATCAGTCCGTTCAGAGCGTACCTACATTTTTGTCCCCATTCCATTGGACTGTAATGTCCCTTATGATCCTTTCTTGTTTTTCTTCAAACAAAATACTGCCAAGAGCTGAGACTAAGAGAAAGCCAATGCCAGTAAAGACATTTCAAACTAGCTCCCTGCTGTCAGGGGGAGCCCAGGACCATGGGATGGCTTAGCTATGTGATGCAGTTTCCAAGAGCTGGAGCCCCGTGAAGTTACTGGTATCACAACAGAGAAATGGAAGAGAGCGCCGGCTTAAGTGGCTGTTGCTGCCATTAGCTTTTGGGAATGCAGGAGGTTGGGTGTCATTCAAGGAGTCTGGCTCTGGTGGTCCCCCCCACCCCCAAAATACCTTCCACTCTTATTCCGTAATTTCCTTCTCTGGGTCCTTTCGGTTACCACAACATGGGATGGTGGCTGCCATTTATAGAACTGGTGCCATAATGAGCCAAACACTGGTCTCGCCTGGTTGCAGATATTATCTCATCTAAGCATACTGAGCCTGCAGCGGTAGCCCTGTGGCATCCGATCCCGTCAGATCTCGGAAGCTAAGCAGGGTCAGGCCTGGTTAGTACCTGGATGGGAGACCGCATGGGAACACCAGAAGCTGTAGGCTTGGGAGAAGGACCTGGCAACCCCCTCCCAAAAATCAGTCTGCCATTGAAAACCCTATGAGCAGCAGAGAAGCACTGACGATAGTGTTTCCCCTGTTGTGCAGAGGGTCGCTATGAGTCGGATACCGACTCGACGGCACCTAACAACAACAACAAAGCATACTGAAAGCCCTGTGGCATTTGATCCCAGCAGATGTCTGAAGCTAAGCAGGGTTGGGCCTGGTTAGTACTTGGATGGGAGACCGCCTAGGAACGCCAGATACTATAGGCTTGGGAGAAGGACCTGGCGACCCCCTCCCAAAAATCAATCCACCATTGAAAACCCTATGAATAGCAGGCCTGCAGCTGTAGCCCTGTGGCATCTGATCCCATCAGATCTCGGAAGCTAAGCAGGGTCGGGCCTGGTTAGTACTTGGATGGGAGACCGCATGGGAACACCAGGTGCTGTAGGCTTGGGAGAACGACCTGGCGACCCCCTCCCAAAAATCAATCTGCCATTGAAAACCCTATGAACAGCAGAGAAGCACTGACAATAGTGTTTCCCCTGTTGTACAGAGGGTCGCTATGAGTAGGATACCGACTCGACGGCACCTAACAACAACAACAACATGAATAGCAGAGAAGCACTGTTATATACAGGTTTGCTATGAGTCGGGTACCGACTGGATGGCACCTAACAACAACAACAAGCATACTGAGTCCCTGCCTTCATGGCCAATTGCAAATGAGGTTTCTAAAATTCAGAAAGGCTAGGTCACTGCCAAGGTCAAGCACCCAGAGCTCACACGCAGCTATTCTGACACCCAATCCTCTCTCTTTCTGCCTCGCCCTGCCAAGCCTCCAGGCTCAGTCCCTCTTCTGGCCGCACAGCAGTCACAATCCTCCCCGCAGAGCATCCGGTAGAGCCCCATAGGGGGAGCAGACCTGGCCTGGCAGCACCATCCGCACCCTACAAGAAATGCCCAGGCGCCGTCTCCCAGCAAGGTGAGGAGGTGAGCGAAGGGGGTGCAGACAGCAGGGGCATTACCGCCGTTCATGGACCAAAATCCCTCTCCCTCTCATTCTGTGGCTCTCTCCTCCGTGGCCTCATAACCTGGGCTCGGAGCAGCTCTTGGCAACAAATAGCGCAGGAAGGGGATGAAGCAAAGATGGGACGATAGGAATCGCTGTGAAAGGTTAAATTCCCGTGATTCTCTGTGGCTGCTTAATGGATTTCTATGATGTAAACAGACCTTTGGCTTTGCCTGCTGGGCAGGTGACCCCCAGCTAAATGAGTTTAGACGGGGTTTCCTAATAAGAAATGTTCCTTGTGTCCTATATTCCACAAAGGCCCTGGAGTCTGGAAAGACTCGCACATCCCCCAGACAGATGGATGTTATCTGGGGACTGTATTTGCCCATCTGAGACAGAAGTGGGCCACACGGTATGGTCTGTGCCCGTGTGCACCCTGTTAATTTAACTGATATTTACTGTGGTGACTCCATAGCAGATGTCCTGAATACAGTGAGGAAAAGGTAGAGCTTTTGCCCTTGAAAGGCTCCTGGTCCAGTGGCAGGTGTTTTGACACAGCAAGGGATGCAGTGGAATGAGAATCCACCATGACAGATCATGCCTGCCGCTGTAGCCCTGTGGCATCTGATTCCGTCAGATCTCGGAAGCTAAGCAGGGTCAGGCCTGGCTAGTACTTGGGTGGGAGACCGCCTGGCAATACCAGGTGCTATAGGCTTGGAAGAAGGACCCAGCAACCCACTCCCAAAAAATAAATCTGCCATTGAAAGCCCTACGAACAGCAGAGAAGCACTGACAATAGTGTTTCACCTGTTGTACTTAGGGTCACTATGAGTCGGATGCCGACTAGATGGCACCTAACAACAACAACAACTACATGACAGATCATAGTGCAGGGCATGTGCTGAACTTTCTGGAGACGTCAGGAAAGGAGACATGAGCTGAGACACAGTCTCTTCGGACGGCCTCAGTTTCTAAATTTGAAAAACAGGATTAGCGACAGAATTTACCTCATCATGCCAACATGAAAATGAGATGCAATGAGGCATGGAAAGCACTTGATCCAGCGCTCAGCTCAAGGGAAAAGCTCAATAATGTCAGCAACTCAGATTAGTATTCGCAGCATTGCTAAGCAAGTCCCCAGTTACAGGTGTAAATGGATAGGAAGGATTAAGACAAGATTATTACCTATCACTTATTTTCTAAAGCCAAGTCTTAACTTGAATACTGAGGTAGATTGGTTGCTAGTGAACTGCCTCCAACTGGCCAAGTGTGGAATGCCACCTCTACTTTATCAGCCACTGTGTACTGCTTGTTGTTGTTAGGTGCCGTCTAGTCGGTATCCGACTCATAGTGAACCCGCGTACAACAGGCGAAACACTATTGTCAGTGCTTCTCTGTTGTTCATAGGGTTTTCATTGGTGGATTGATTTTTGGGAGTGGGTTTCCGGGTCCTTCTCCGAAGCCTGATGTTCCCAGGTGGTCTCCCATCCAAGGACTAACCAGGCCCAACCCTGCTTAGCTTCTGAGATCTGACGGGATCGGATGCCACAGGGCTACGGCTGCTAGGGAAGAGAAATAGAGCTTTGGGCATGAGCTTGAAGATGGGGCCTGGGACGCTTGTCTGGGACTCGAGCTCACACAACAGTGGAAAATCACAGGGCGAGGGTGAAAAGGGGTGGGAAGCGTCTTTACGTTGGGCAGGGCTTTGACAGACATCTACAATACCCAGAACCCCAGGGCCTGACAGCTCCCTCGCCAGCTACTGTATGTTTTCGATGATGCCTTTTGACAATGATGACCAGTTCCCGCTTCCCACCCTCCCTCGCCACACACGCACACAATCTAACGATGGCAGGTTACAAAACAAATAAAATTCACTTGACTGAAATTCATTTGAGAGGGAGGTTGCCAGGAAAGCTGGCTCAGTGAACAGTCTCTGCTATTCCCATGTCAGGCAGGTACAATATAATCCAGAGGCCACAGAGTGGGGTGGGGGTGGGGGGCACATCCCAGTATCTAGAGCAGGTTGGGATGCCACAGAACTTTCTGTGATGATGCAAATGTTCTGTATCGGCTGTGCCCAATCTGGTCGCCACCAGCGTCAGGTAGCAGGGGAGCACTTGAATGTGTGGCTGATTTGAATGAGGAAATTAATTTTCACTTTAAGTTAGTTGAAATTGGAGCAGCCACATGTGACTACTAGTGGCTGTGTCATCAGGCAACACAGACTCAGGCACTGATCATGTGGCCTTTTTTTTTTTTTTTTGTGGTACTGAGGGTTGAACCCAGGGCCTCACACCTGCATGCTTTGCAAGTGCTGGACCACTGAGCTGCACCCTCAGCCCATTTTTTAACAGTTTTTTTTGAGACAGGATCTCGCTAAGTTACGCAGACTGCCTCTGGTCTCGAACTTGCGATCTTCCTGCCTTGGCCTCTGGAGCCATTGGGATTACAAACATGCGCCACCGCACCCGGCATGTGATCTTTCTTGAGTCTATGCCATCATTTGGACAGCTTCTTCAAACTGACTGAGCCTCTTCCCAGCCGCCCAGACCACAGGCAGGGCAAGGTGTCCAACCGCAGGCCCTTGGTTCCTCCCCTTCTCTTTGCCCTCCTTCAAGGGGTTCCCCAGCAAGACGTTCCCAAATGTTCAGCCAGCGGTCTTCAGACAATTTTGTCAGCTCCCGGAAACCCCCCAGAGAAGCAGAGCCATCCTGTAGGTCCCGGGAGAGCTCAGGATGACCCTAGTGCTCAGATACGGTCTTTCGGACCAGCGGGGAGGCTGCGGGACTTTACACGTGCTTTGGGCCGTTTTATGCCCACTGACCGAGCGGGCAGTGGCGGCCCGTCGCAGCCGTCACAATGCCCTGCTTCTCCGCTGTGTGGGCATGGGAGGCACAGTCCTGGCTGGGCCTCTATGATCTATTCATTTCTTTCCAAGCTGAGCTCTGTAAGCTCATTCAGAGGATGGGGGAAGGAAGCTGGGGAGGGAAGCAGCGCACGGCCAGAAAACAAACAGCTCTGGACAGCTCGCTGTTTGGGGGCCGGCTGCCGGGGGAGGTGGGCACAGGCCGAGGGGCTGGTCTGCAGGGAGGAGGGTCAGAGGAGCGTCCTCCGGAGAAGAGGGCAGGGGGACCCCTTGCTGCTCCTCTGTCTTCTCTGGGAGCCCTGCCTGGCTGGGCTCCTGGGACCCCCGCCTCGGCAGACCCTTATCTCTCTCCCTTCAGCTGGCTCCTCAGGAAAAGAGGCCATCAGTGAGGATGCCAGTCACAGCAGGCCAGGAGAAAACTGGCAGCAGGGAGCCACTCCCCGGAATTTCCTTCTGTCCTGCCCCCTCCTCGTCACCACACACGGGCACAAGAGCTCCCCTGGTCCTAAGGAGAGGAACCAGTCAGCTGAGCCACAACCCTGTCCAGCCTCAGAATCAAAAGGGTCCAGACATTTGGTGCCAGTAGGCAATTTGCATGTGATTTGCATACATCTGCATACCCACCCACCCCCAGCTCCAGAGGCCCTCAGTCAAAGGATGTGAAATGAAATAAAATAAATTAATTAGTGCAGTCTACCATAGCCCGATGTGCAGGGCCTGACACCGTAAGAGACAACAACTGATTTTTCAAGCAGTCGATGCCAGGGCAGCCTGGGGCGGGAGAGGCTTCAGTCCAGGGGTGGAGGAGGAAGACGGAAGTCTCTGTCCAGCCTCCTCCTGGCTCCCCACGTGGGCTCCGCCCTGCCTGGCACTATCCCGTCTTTGGCAGCTGCCTCTGCAGGGAGGCTTTCAGCATGGCGAGTGAGCATGGCCGTAACATTCTGGGTCCAACAGTGCCAGGACAGCTGGTGGGGCCCTGCCTGGGGTTTTCCTGTCTAGCCGCTCCAGCCCACCTTCCCCCCACCTGCCCTGCCTCCGATCCCGCCTAGGACCGGGAAGGAGGGATGTGGCCCGGCGTCAGCAGGGAGCTGGAGTTAATCCCGCCGTCCTTCTGCCAGGTGCTAATGAGATGCTCACAGCCTGTGTCAGCCAAGCGGCTCGCACGTCCTGTAAACACGCCTCGGTGTGATACCGTCGGTGGCACCGTGCCACGTGGGCTTTCACTTTCTCTAGGCCCATCGATCTACAGGTATGCCTCCCTCCCCTAAGACAGGGACCCCCGGGGTGCCCGCTGTGGGGTCCCTACCCCTGTGGGGCTCCAGGGGAGGATGCTGGAGCGGATGCAAATCACACCCTGGAGCAGATGCTACAAGCAGCGGAGGCTCCAATGCCGGGATGGAGAACCGCGATTTGGGTTCAAAGGAGCACAGATCCTGGCTAATAAAACAGCACCAATCAGCAAATGATGGACCAAAGACCAGATATGCCAGAAGAGACAGCCAGGCCAGGCTGGGTCCAAGCAAGACCGGACCAAGAGCAGGAAGGAGGAGGTGGAGAACGTTTCTGGGCCAAAGCCATGAGTGGCATGGTCCCCAGGGGTCCCTTTGACCCTGAGTTTTTAGGCCCTTGGGGTGGGCGCCAGGAAGTGCCAGGGAGCGGAGGAGCCACCTTTAGATTCAAGATCACCAAACTGCACCTGCCCACCACCTTCCACCTTCTCCTACCCACTGTCTACCCAGAGCTGTTCCACTGATTGCTACCCACGGGCGCCAAGGGAAGATGCCACGCAGCTTACAAAGGTCAGAACTGTGTAGCTTGTGCGATCAGGGGTTTGTGACGGCGGCCCATGAACACATCATCACCCACACCCTTTTCCCGCATGGCCTAAGAGTAAAGAATGTTTTTTACCTTTTTTAACAATAGAAAATAAAATAAGAAGAATATTCTGTGATGCATGAAAAGGACACAAAATTCAAATTTGGGTATCCGCGCGTAACGTGCGAAGGGAACACAGCCTGCCCTTTCCATTATGTGCTCTCTGGGGCTGTTTGCACAACACACCAGCCGGGTTGAGAAGCTGTGACAGAGCCTCCACGGCTGGCGGAGAGGAAGACATTTACAGCCCGGGCCTTCGCCGGAAAATGCGGCTCACCCTCGTTTTAGATCATGGAAGAGGCGTCCTCTGTGGTACCCAGCTCTGCGCACAGCCGGCTACATGGTGCCAGGCACCAGACTGGTGTAGGGGGATTAGGTAGCAGATTAGCTCTGAAGTGCGATTTTAAAGAAGACAGGAAGCTTCCTGCTCTCCTTCCTCCCCTGCCAGAAACATCGCCTGAAGCCTCCTGCTTGGTATTCCAATGGCACCGTTCCTGACTTGTGCACTGTCACCGGGGCCCACAGTGTACTCGGCGACTTCTGCTGGGACACTAATGTGGCTCCTGGGAGTAGGGGCCCAGGAAGGCACACAGGAGGCCAGGAGGAGGTAGGTCCTGAGGTTGGAGAAGGCTGGGCAAGGTGGCTTTTTTTCTTTTCTTTTCTTCTTCTTCTTCTTTTTTTTTTTTTTTTGGCGGTACTGGGGATTGAACCCAGGGCCTTGCGCTTGCATGCTCTGCAAGTGCTGGACCACTGAGCTGCACCCCCAGGCAATTTTTTTACTTTTTGAGACAGGGTCTCGCTAAATTACCCAGACTGCCTCTGGTCTCAAACTTGAGATCCTCCCGCCTCCACCTCCTGAGCCGCTGGGATTACAGGGGTGCGCCACTGTGCCCCACAGTAAGGTGGTTTTTGAGGAGGGGATCGGCACAGGATGGGGACATGGCAGAGGGCTCGGGAGTGCTCCGAGCTGGGGCAGGGCTGAGAACATAGCCACACCCATGAGGGGGCCCAAGTGCCCTGGGCTCTCCGCCCTCGGCCCTGGCACAGAGGCACAGCCACGTGTGGTGGCCACTTACCCGGTACCACACGATCTCACGCATGCGACCATCCGTCTTGAAGTTGCACTTCAACGTCACGGCATCCCCAGCGACCACAGGGGGCAGAGGCTCAATGTTGACAGTCAGGTATCCTGGGGAGGAAGGGAGAGAAAGGTGTTGAGGGCTGGAGCGGACAGGGAGGGCTGGGCCAGTCTCACCTTCCCTGAGGGGAGAAGGTTGTTATACAGCCATGGGGGAGGCTTCCTGGGCCACAGCTATGTGAAGCATGAGGGACCCGAGTGGAGCCAATTCCGCCCACCCTCTCTCTTTGAGGTGTCCCTTTCTGCCCTCTTTCTCGCTTGGATGGAGCCCAGACCAAAACCGTTTGTTTTGGGGATGACTTCCCCTCTGAATCTAGGACCTCCCCCCCCTGAGAGCCATACACCTATGTCCAAGACCCATGGGGAAAGGTCCGATGCTGACCTCTATCACTTAGAGATGTGACCCTTAGGACCGGCCTCTTCGGTCTCACAGGAAATGCACACAGGGAAATGTATTTGGCCCGGTGCTTCCAAACCGCGTTGACTCTGAGGTCCCTTCGCCCATCACCACCCTCCGCAGCCAGGGTCCCTGAACCCGGAGCGGGATCTGGTCCACCCAAGCTCTGCCCTCCTGACCTTATAACCAGGCCCTCCTGGTGAGACTCCTGGCTTAACACCCAGGGGTCCCATCGCATGAACTGTGACCCCCAAGGGAGGGCGGGTCCCCTACGGTGCCATGGAGGAGGTGATTAGAAGCTGCCCGCCTGGGAAGGAGTCTCAGGGCTTTGTAGGTACCAGATGACGCGTCCTGCCCACTAGCTGCCCCCAGGATCAGCTCCCAGGGGCACGGGGCTGGGAATCTTGCCGGGGTCACCACATCAGTGTCCAGCCTTGTGAGGTCTCTGACCCACTCCTCCACCTCCCCCAGCCACATCCCAGAGGGCCAGGCAGCCGCTCCCGCTCAGTGGGGACCGCGTTTTTGGGCTGATCATCCGGGCTCATCTGATTGGCTTCCTACGGCTGATGTCCAACCATCGACGGAATGGATCAATCCAGCCCAATCGACTTAATGAGAAAACTAGCCAGGACGGGCTTGGGGACTTCAATTGAGCAGGCAAGCTGAGCCGGTGGAGGCAAGGGGCCTGACCCCTGCCTGGAACTTAATGGTTACAACACTCCAGGAAGAAAAAATAAGAATCGACCTCCAGAGGATTAATTTGGAAGCCAGAGTCATCTTGGACCTACGTGACCCCAGGCTTCAGGGTGAGGGGCGAAGGTGTAAGACACCCCAAGGCGATCTCTAACTTAGGCCGGCATCAGACTCGTGGGGTGCCCCAGAACTGATGTGGTCCCCAAAAGCAGTGACCCAGCTGGCTGGATGAACAAGGAAGCAGAGACAATGCTGGCCCTGCCCTGCCCAAGAGGACACACAGAGGCGAAGGCAGAGATATCACCACAGAATTACTACCTCCCTGGACAAGAGGAAAGAGGGCCTGCGGGAGGGGACAGAGTAAACCTGGTCCATCTCAGGTTATCTAGGATCCAAAGAGTGGTAAACAAGGAGGCCATCCTCAGGAGGAGGGACCCCAATGAGTCAGGTGTCTTTTTGTTATTGTTAGGTGCTATTGAGTCAAGTCAGACTCATAGCGACCTATTGTACAACAGAACAAAACATTCCTCAACACCGTGCCATGCCCAGCACCATGTCAGTGCTTCTCTGCTATTCATAGGGGTTTCAATGGCTGATTGTTTCAGGATTGCTATTGGTGTGGGCTGCCAGGTCCTTCTTCCATTTTTGCCATGCTGGGGATCAAGAATAGGGTCTCAGATTGCTCAGAGCAGCACTCTACCAACTCAGCTAAACTGCAGCCCTTCAGATGTCTTTAGGGAGGTGAAGATCAAGTGGGAAACGGTACTGGTGGCTCGAATTCCCACTCACCTAATGTCGACAACCAACAATTGTAGGTGAGAGGAACTACTAGAGCCCCACTTCGTGCAGGGAAGTAACTGCTAGGATCACACAGCGGGGATTCCAGCTCAGCCCCTTCCACTCCATGCTGAGCCCCTCCCCACCACAGCTTCTACAGTGACAAGGGCAGCGAGAACGCGCTGGCCGGCGCACACACCGGCAGCCTGTCCGCCTCTCCCATCAGCCCTGCCATGCCCAGGGTGGGCACGATGCTGGGGCCCACCACAGAGGTCCTGCTCCTGATCTCAATGGCCACAGCCACGAGCCACGCCTGGAGCACCTGCCCAGGCTGACGGCCCATCGTGTTTCTCCCACCTTTGAAGGTGCAGTAAGAGCGGAGCGTATCACAGGTCCAGAGGGCTGATGGCTCAGGGGCAGAGACAGGCCCCTGCCACAGGAAGGAGGGGCCGCCATGTTCCCCCATGTGGGACTCTAGCAGCGCAGGGTGGGTGTGGTTGGTGGGGCCGGGGAGTTGGCCAGGGCGGGCGGAGGGTGAGCCATGAGAGAATCACAGGTGCGAGCTCGGGCTGGGGTGGGGGCGTGTGAGAAGCATTGGCAGCTGCCCCGGCTGCCCTGCATCTTCATCAGGACCCTGTCTTGCAGAGCGGGCCAGATCTGGGTGGGAAGGAGAGACTCAGAAATACACACTGAGCAAAGGGGGCCACAGACAGGGAGGTCTTGGGGTGGGGTCAAGACCTACCAAGGGATGCTGGGTGCAGGGGAGACCCTAGGCCCTCAGGGTTCGAGGCCAAGGCCTAACAACACACTGTGGGCTCCCTGGCCCTTCCCTACCCAGGTCAGGACAAGTGTCAGGCCATCTGAGCCTCAGGTCTGGAGGGAGGGAGGGAGGGAGAAGGCAGGAACTTCCTGACAGGTGTGTGGAGCACCAGTCAGCACCCGATCACAGGTGCGAAGTCACCTCTCTAGACAGACACACAGGAGAGGAAATGACACTGCTCACAGCCAAGAGGTTCCTCCCAAAAGAAACTGTCAGGAAAGCTCTCTTCTGGTTCCGAGGCACACCCCTCTAGCCCTTTCGTGGTGGTCTGCTTCCTTCCCCTCGCCCCCTCTCCAGTTCTTGGAGAAGAGCTTCAGGGACAGGTCAGGGACGGAGCTCTGTCTTTCTGAGCATCACATATGCCACCAATCAGGCTTGATGCGTGACCCTGCCCCCAGTGTGAAGTCAGATGGGGAAGCGGGATGGATCCGTCCTAACCAAGCGGTTCGTTATCCTGGACGGCGCCATCACTCTCTCCTCTATCTCTGACAGCATTTATGCTGCTCCCATTAAGATATGCCATAGCCCTGGGGCATCCGACACGGTCAGATCTCGGAAGCTAAGCAGGGTCAGGCCTGGTTAGTACTTGGATGGGAGACTGTCTGGGAACACCAGGTGCTGTGGGCTTGGAGGAAGGAACCAGCAACCCACTCCCAAAAATCAATCCGCCATTGAAAACCCTACGAACAGTAGAGAAGCACCAACAATATTATTTCACCTGTTGTACATAGGGTGGCTATGAGTCAGACACTGACTTGATGGCACCTAACAACAACAATAACATTAAGTTACACTTAGCAAAATCGCAGGCGAGATTCAGGAGCCAGGCACCTTCCTCAGGAGGTGATGACAATGGCTACCCTCCCCCACCCCCAAACTGAAGTTCACCTGCCAGCCTGTCCCAGCCTCTCCTTGCCACCACCCCGGCTCAGGTCAGGCCCCATGGGGAACCAGTCAGCTAGGATACCAGGAGAGGGGCACAGGCCTGCCTCGCTGCTAGAAAGATCCCAAGTGCTGGGGGGCCCAGGACGGAGGGGTGTCCTGGGATGAGGGGCATTCAGCATTAAAACTGGTAAAGTCCCCGCTCACCCTGTTGTAACTCCACTGATGCCCATGGGTGGCCCTGCGTGACCACTTAAAGCTCTCCACCTGTCTCGACAGCAGCGCCAGGCCAAAGGACCTCCTCCTCTGAGCTGGCCTCCATGTGGCACTGGACAGAAGGCTGTGATGGCCAAGGAGCATCGTGGAGACCTGGGGTCTGCCATGGCCTCATGCACCCATTCACTCTCCCCAGTGGAGGCTAAAACGCGCCCCCAATCCCCGCGAGGGCCTTGGGGAGCTGCCTTCCCCATCCTCTCGGGGAGACCTGGCTCAGGCCTGGCTCTCGGCTCCTTCCTCCTCTCCCTCCGCCCCTGGGTCCTGTGCCTCCCACCTTCTCTCCCACCCGGGCCCGAGCACAGGCTGTCCCTTCATCCCCAGACCCTGTCCCCTCCTGCTCCTCCTTGAGGATTTGTGGAAATGCCACTCCTTAATACAACTCCCTGACTCCCCAGGCTACGGAGTCCCCATTATAATGGCACATGCACCATGACACGGGGCCGTGGACCATTTCTATCTGCTGTTCCCCAGGTGCCTGGAACAAGGCCTGGATCAGACGAGGACAGATCGTTTCCGCCATCTCTCGGTGGTCCCGTGGTCCGAGAGGGCAGGGCTCCCGGGAGGCGCTCAGAAGCACTTCGGTCCTGTGGTTCTGTCCTAGGCAGCCCCGGCCGAGGCCTCGCATGACCTCAGATGCCTTCTGACCCGCCTCTCTGGCCGTACGTGTCTGGCCAGGTGACATGCCAGCTGAGCACCCTGGGCCCTGTCACTGCGGCCAGGCTGAGGACTCTGTCCAGTAGAGGAAATGGGCCCTGAGGGTGAGCGGCCGCCCAGCAAGCTCCCTTCTAGGATAGTGCAGGACTTATCAGTGAGTCCGTGGATAACAGTGAGCAGCACGGAGACCACACAGCAGCACGGAGGCCACGCAGCAGCCGAAGCCAGGAGCCAAATGCAGCTGAGCCCACGGGTAGCAGCTCCTGGGGAGCCACTGTCCTGGCAAGGCCAGGGACCAGAAGCAGCCGGGCATGCCCTAGGGGGTGACCACAGGCCAGCAGACGCAGGCCCACAGAACCCAGCTACTGCTGCGCCCTGCACTACAGCCTGCGGCTCCTGCTAACCCGGGTCAGCTGGGGCCCTGGTTCTCTGCTCCTGCCTCCTTGCACCGAGAGAGGCGACCAGGTAGTTCGAGGCAGGTGAGCATCTGGGCTCGCAGTCCCAGATGCGCTGACTCTACTAGCTGGGAACCTTCACATAGAGCAATGCAGATGTCCCTCATGATCATCTGTGTGTCCTGGGTTGGGAACCCCTGGCCCCTGGTGATATTGGACACCAGATAATTGCTGCCTGGACACTGCAATGTCCTCCGGCACCCCAAAGGAAAGGTCCCAAGCTGAAGTGAAGTTTCCCCTATTTCTCCTTCAAGGAGCTCAGAGCACCCAATCTCTTCTTGTTACCTGCTTTTTCTTCCCACCCAGGTACCCAGCAGGGGCTGCACACACTATAAAGTATACTCAGAATCCAGCTACCTCATCGCTCCACTGTCATCTGCCAGAGCCTGGTCACTATCGTCCATTGCTTGGTCTACTGCAGTGCCCCTCAACAGTCCCCTAGGGCCATTTCTGCCTCACCCTCAATTTTTTCTGTCCTCCCTACTCACAATGAACCCTGCTGATTCCTGAGCACACCCAGCATTTCTCCACCTCAGGGCCTTTGCACTTGCTGCCTCCACCTCCCAGAACAATCCTTCCCTACACCCATAATTCAATCCCTCATTTGTTCTCTGCCCATATATCATCTCCTTGGAGAGAGCTTTTCCACTATAACCATCTTATATGAAACAGCAACCATGGCATCCTCTTTCTCTTTACCCAGCTTTATTCTTTGTAAACATTTATCATAGCCTAAATCTATTACTTTGTCCTATCTGCTGACATCCTTGCTCCACCTACAGCTGGGTTGTGAGCTTGAGCCAGAGACTACACGTCTGTGCATGCATTTCTATCTTTTTTCTCATTTTTAGAATGGATCATTTCTATTGATGTATCAAGTTCACTGATTCCTTCCTCTGTCATCTCTATCCTGCTACTGATTCCATCCAGTTCGTGTCTTATTTCACTTGTATGTTTTTTGATTCTAAAATTTCCATTTGAAATTTTATATATCCTATTTCCTTGCTGAGCCTTTCATTTTAATATTTGTTTCAAGATTAATTGTGATCACTTGGTCAAGTATTTTTATAATTGCTGCCTGGAAGTCTTTGATAATTCCACCACCTCCCCCTGTGTTATCTCCTCACTGGAGTCAGCTGACTATTATTCCCTGCATGATGAGATTTTCATCATTTTTTGCATGTATAGTTATTTTTGTTTGTACTCTGGTCATCAAATATTACCAGATGAGACTCCAGGTTTTGTTTCTAATTATTCTTTCAATTGCCTGCAGCCATAGCACCCTGGCATCTGATCCCGTCTGATCTCAGAAGCTAAGCAGGGTCGGCCTGGTTAGTACTTGGATGGGAGACCGCCTGGGAACAACAGGTGCTACAAGGCTTTGAAGAAGGACCTGGAAGCCCACTCTCGAAACAATCAGCCATCGAAAACCCTACGAATACCAGAGAAGCCCTGACATAGTGCTGGGCATGGCATAATGTTGGGGAGTGCTTTGTTCTGTTGTGCACAGGGTAGCTATGAGTTGGACTTGACTCAATGGCACCTAACCACAACAACAGTTCTTGTAATTGGTACTTCACACTCCCATCAGCTGCTAGTATTTCCTGTACAGGTGTTTCAGATAGGATGTCTGTACGTCCCGTGCAGGTCTTCTAGTTGATTTAGTAGAGATGACATGTGAGCAGAGAACAAATGAGGGATTGAGTTATGTGCGTAGGGAAGGATTGTTCTGGGAGGTGGAGGCAGCAAGTGCATCTCTACTAATTCAACTGCATCTCTCCAGAACCAGAAGCCCTTGACGCTGTGTGTTTTAATCACTTCTTTATCCCGAGAATCTAGAAGAGTACCTGGCACTTCTTATGTGCTCGATAAATATTTGTCCACCAAATGAAAAACAAAATCAACAAATGAATGCGTGACTAGGGCTTGAAAATGTTCAAAGGCTATGTGTGATTTTCTCATTGGTTCCTGTGACCCTATGGGTTAGGGTCCCCGTTTTACAGGTGTCACCGAGGCTCAGAGATACAGAATGACTTCCTCATGATCCCAGAACGCCAGATTTGCAGGAGAGCCTTCGACTCTGAGCCCGGCATCCTTTCTCCCATCTTATAGGAGTCCGCTGCCCCTCCATTCCAAACAGAGAAGTTGAACACACAGATGGAGAGGGGGAGTTGTTGTTAGGTGCCATTGAGTCCGTATCCGACTCATAGCTACCCTATGTACAATAGGCGAAACACTATTGTCAGTGCTTCTCTGTTGTTCATAGGGTTTTCAACGGCAGATTGATTTTTGGGAGTGGGTTGCCAGGTCCTTCTCCCAAGCCTACAGCCCCTGGTGTTCCCAGGTAGTCTCCTATCCAAGGACTAACCTGGCCCGACCCTGCTTAGCTTCCAAGATCTGACGGGATCAGATGGAAGCTGAACACACAGATGGAGAGGCGGGTAGTAGGGACCAGGAAGTGCCCAAGAAGCCTTGCTTGGGAAGTTGCGGGGAAGGACACCACGCAACAGCAGCAGGACAGCAGGACACGGCACAACCAGAAGGAAGCAGCAGGATGGCCGATGGCTGAAGCCACTTTCAAGTTCAAAGCAACAGAGGACATGTGAACGTGGGGATGGTGGCCCAGGAAAGTGCCTGACTGTGAAACTGTCCGGGATGGGGAGAGCCCCAGGTTGTGCAGGCCCATTTACTCCGTCCTGTCCCTCACATACAGACCTCTGAACTTTGCGCTGGACCCATGACTTTAGCCCAGAAGGACCTGTCACGTGTCACCTGCACCATCACTTATGGATAACAAGCCAATGTTGTTGTTGTTGTTAGGTGCCGTCGAGTTGAGTCTGACTCATAGCGACCCTCATAGGGTTTTCAATGGCTGACTATTTTAGGATTGCCTTGGGAGTGGGTTGCCACATCCTTCTCCCATTTTGCCGTGCTAGGAATCGAACTTGGGACCTCAGAGACTGCAGAGCAGCGCTCTACCAACTGAGCTAAATCCCAGCCCACCAAGCCAATAGAGAAGAATGAAAAGCAACAGGTGTCATCCGTCTTCCCACTGTAGGACAGGGGCTGCATCTGTCACCAGACTTGGAGCTTCTAAGAACGGGGCCAGAGCCCCAGCCCTGTTCTGTGGGAGTGCAGAAGTGGCGCAGAGAACTCGAGGGCCCTGTCCCCTGAGAAACCAGCATGGATGACACCAACGAGGGACCCGACGCAGGCAGGTGGCCAGGCGGGAGGTAGCAGCTCCACCTGCTGGATGGAAGGCCCCCCGCCGGTGTGGACCGTGGAAATGAGGGCCACATAAATTCCTCATGCCACCTCCCCTGCTGTGGGTCTGGGATTTATCTCCACGTGACAGGGGCAGCTCCATGCACCACCACTCATGGAGAAAAGAGGTCACCCCTAGCTTATGAAGATAAATACCATATCGCAGCCCCAACGACAGCCGCCCCGGGCTCCCGCACCGCGTAATTACTGTCGTAATAAATATTATTACAACAAACCAATTACTGCAACTGTATCATCCAGGCAGGTACAGAGGGTCCTGTGAAATACGCCCTTCCAGGCTGGACTCACGGCTCCAGACTGTCGCCTTCTGATTAGAGAAGCTGGGGACGGCGGTGGAGCGGAGAGCAAAGGGGCCATGCGAGAAAAGGAAGCCATTGAACGCAGAGCTGCAAGCTACCCGCTCATCTGTCTCTAAGCCGGATCAATTCAGCCTCCCCAGCGGCTCCCGAAACTGTCTCTTATATTCTACCTCTCTCCTGCCTCAGTTTGCACCCTCCAAAGTCTCCCTAGCAGCCCACAGTAGTGGCTTTCTGGTCTGCAGCCTCCAGACTTGTCCGTCTAATGCACGGCCACACTGGAGTCGCGGAGGTATTTTTCTAAAATGCAGATCCGAACACATCCGCACCCCCCCTCTGGTTAATGCCATTCAATTTCCCTGCACCATTGCCTTCCAATTCAGGATCAAGTTCAGAGTCTGTCATGGCCAACTGGGCCGCTGATGAGCTTACCTCTCGTGGCCCCTCCAACTCCATCAGTCTCACAGCCGGCTCTCCCCGCCCTGCCACCCCGCTGCCACCGCGCCTGCCCTCTTCCTGTTCCCTGTGCTGTTTCCTCTCCCTGGAATGCCATTCTCTGAGTTCATCCGGGGAAATGTGTGTGCATTTCCCTTCTGGGTTCGATACGACAGTCACCGGGCCTTGACTTCTGTGCGGCTGAGCCTCCCTCTTTGGTGCTCACAGAGCCTGGTACGTGTCTAAGCCAGGGAGCCCGTTTGCAGTCGGTGGGAAGATGCTGTGTGGTTCTCTGCCTGTCTCTCTCCACCATTGGACTAGACGCTCCTCAAGGCAAGGGCCTAGCGGGCACCTCCGGCTCTCTAGATAATGCCTGGCACAGGGAGCTGCCTAACTACAGCAATGGACAAACCAAGACACGCACACTGCGTGCCAGGGGTCCTGCGAGCTGGGCAGCCAAGGAACAGGGCACCATGCTGTAGCCCAGGGAGCTGATGCTGCGCCTGTGCCCAGATCCTTTTCTGTCTCCCCACGGCTTTGGAGATGAAGCCAACCCTACCCCCAAGACTGCCCGAGGGCCTGCCTCCCACTTGGATCACCCCTCACTCCTCTGCCTGTTGCACGCTGAACCTCTGCCACCCCGGATTACTTAGAGCCTCTCCACGTCTGCCAGGCTTCCTCCAGCTACTGGCTCTCAGCGCCTCCCAGCCTGTCCACCCTCACTGTCCTCAGTCACTTCAGTGTGCCCTTCAGGTCTGAGCTCAGCCATCACTCACCCCAGAGACAGCCCCTGACACACAGCCCAGCTTCACCCACCCAGTACCCTCAGTCTGGGCTAAGCGCCCCTCTCACAGCATCTGCGGCAGCCCAGATTCATTGCATGGCGACCCCTCTACAGCCAACCTCTCTCCCACAGCAGATGGGGAGCTCTTGCAGGGCCAAGTCCACGTCCCCGTTACTGTGCCTCATGCTTGTGCAGTTGGCCAGGCTGCATAACATTCAACACACTGAACAAATGAAAGAATGAATGAATGAATCCCCAGGTGAATACAGAAACTCTACAGGTATCTTCCACCGCCGAGCCTCGGCCATATCATCCAATTCTGTCGGGGCTCCATGGCTTCTGCTTTATTGGGCTCTAGATTTCCCACTCTAAATTCGAGCTACGCAAGAACCTCAGGAAGAGACGGTACCACCCACAGCAGACTCTGGGTTCTCGCCTCCCCTAGCAGAAGGTCAGCTCCGCTCTGGGCCACAGGGGACCTCAAACACTTTGTAGCCTTTGCGGGGAAGCATCCTTGATGCTCCAGGACGATCCTCTCTTCCCCGACCTCCCAGCTCCTCTGGAATCCTCCCCCTCTGTGATCTCCAGCCAGCTAATCAAATCCCCTCTGTCAGAAGCAATAGGCGTTCAGGAGTCTTGTAGTATTAATGTATTATTCATGACGTATGCATTATTTATCATTAGTTTGTTTATTTATTATTAATTTGTGTTTCATTATTGATAATGATGTGGTTATACTATTAATAAGGAGACTTGGGAAGGCTGTTCTGTGGCCCTTTGCAGACACCTGAGCCTCCTCTGATTCCCAGCAAAAGCCAACGTTCAGTGATTTTTGTTCCCATTTTATGGATGGGAGACACGGAAGCCAGAGAGGGATGGGACTTGTTCCATTCTTCCCGGTCCTCTCGCCTCTGGGACATCTGCCGGGGAAGGTGATGACTGGGGATTTTCACCAGGCGGTGCATCCTGGACTGAGAACAGGCCAAGGGCAGAGGCTGCTGCCGGGTGCCAGGCTGGACCTGCCAATCACAGCTCCACCTGGACCCTTGTGGTCTTCCGTTCAGCCCAGGCTCTCTCACCCAAGTTCACGTTCGGGCCCAAAGCTGTCTTCACATTGTCAAGTACACAATGCCTACTCTGTGCTGTGTGCCTTCTCCCCCCAATTCCTTTACCTGCCAGCCACATTTCCCACCTTCCTTGCAGCTCGGCTAGGTTGTGTGAGCAAATCCTGCCCAAGGCAATACCGCTCCAGGGCCTGGCTCCCACGTTCTCCCGCCCACCCTCTCTCTCCATCGCTGCCTAGGTGGGGAGGATGCTGAAGACTGAGGCGGGTGAGGTCAAAATATGGAAGGAGCCTGGGTACTGGCATGTCCACATGGAGCAAAGTTCAGTGGACAAGAGAGAATCGAGAAATAAAACCTTGTTATGTGAACCCACTGGGACTTGGGGGCGGCATACTCCAGCAGTTATTCCAACATACAGCATTAACACATTGCACACAATATGTACCCATCAGGTCCTTGACAAAGGAAACAGTGAATAGTAGAGGAGTGAGTAAACAAATCCGCCAGGGGGCCAGGGACACTGTCACGGAGTTGGACTCCCAGACAGCTTCCCCTGTGACACAGTGGCGGAGGTAGGGGACTTGATAAGCTGGAATGAAAACCCTTTTGTTATACATATGGGTAAACTGAGGCCCGGGGCACAGAGACACTTAACTTGTATCTTAAGACCAGGACCCCAGCCAGGCATGGTGGCACACACCTGTAATCCCAGCAGTTTGGGAGGAGGAAGAAGGAGGATCCCAAGTTCGAGACCAGAGGCAGTCTGCATAACTTAGTGAGACCCCATTTCAAAAAGTAAAAAAAATGGGCTGGGGGTGCAGCTCAGTGGTCCAGCACTTGCAAAGCATGCAAGCGCGAGGCCCTGGGTTCAACCCCCAGTACTGCAAAAAAAAAAAAAAAAAAAAAAAAAGACCAGGACCCAGGACTCTGGGTGACAATCCTGTGACCCTCTACCCCATCAGTGTCTCCTCTCTGTCTCTTTCCTTTGACAACATGCCAGTAAGGGAAGCCATCATTTCTTTGTCCCCAGTCAACCCAGCATCCAAGGGACAACTGGAACTGAGGGAGGGAAGAAGGATGAGAGAGGGATATGGCAGAGGGCCGGTGAGCTGCCCTGGCTGCTCCTGGGGCATCATCTTCAGGGCCAGGGCCGCGCTGGGCAGAGGGGTGGGGCCACTGCTCCAGGCAGGAAGAAAGGAAGCAGCCTAGCAATCGGAGCAGAAGCCCGCACCGCTCTAGCCTTCGATCAGCGCTGGATGCAGGGAGCAAATCTCTACTCTGGGCCTCAGTTCTTTCACCCAAAAATTGGTCTCGTGGTGTTTATTTCTGAGGACAACAGGATACCAAGATGAGAAAGGAGCGGGTGGTGTTCTGAAAACCTCAGGGAGACAGGTGGTCTTCTTTGGGAATGTTGTTAGGGACCCTAGTGCTGAGAGCTTAGGAATCAGGCTTAAGGACAGCTTCTGATTGCCACAGGCCAACCCTGCAACCACGGAGAAATCATCGTATGGCCCAGTGCCTCAGTTTCCACCTCTCCCAAATGTGGGTAGTTATCCTTACTTCTTGGGGCTGGCGAGAGAAGATGCAGCAGTTGGCCCAGGCAGGGAGCCTGGTGCGGTGCCTGGCATAAGAGGACCCTGTTGGCCTGCAGGAGCTGGCCTGTGATCTCTGCCCACCCCCTTCACCTCTCCACGCCCCACTGTTCCTATCAGCAACATTGCTATACAGGATGTCACTCGAAGGCTTTGGGGTGGATGGCTTGGGCTTCCTGCTGTCCCAGGCGAGCCTCAGGGGCGCAGAGGCTGCGCCATCCCCATCGGATCCCGCTTGCTTCCTGTGGGGAGATTTTCCAAAGCAAAGCCTGCAGAGGGCGGCCGCCCCGCCTCCGACATCACTCAGCACCGCAAGGACAAATTCATGAGCAACAGGGAGGCAGCTCTGCCTTAGAATAAAATCTGAAATATGGATGATGGGTTATTATGGAATATTTTAAAAGGAAAACACTTATTACTCAGGGAGCACAGTCTAAGCTAGGTTATAAACTGGTCTTAATAAGTAAAACAAGGCAACTTAATGAAAAAAATTACAATTTAAAATAGGCCTACATTAAATAATAATGCCTCATAAACACAGAAGTCCTTTAGCATATAAGAATTAATTGGTGGGGCTCAGAAGCTAAAGGCAGAATAAAGAAATCTGGAATGTTTTTGTCTTTTATTTTTGTCTCCTAAAAAGGCAACAAGCACGAGACTAGATTACCTCATTTTGGCACCAAAAGGCCTGGAAATTCGCAGAGGGAATTTGCTCAGTGACAATTTTGTTTCCTTGACCCTATTATTATAAGACATGGTCTGAATGCAGTTGGCTGTGCTCTTTGGACCTGCATCAGTTTTAAATGAACTCATGTGGCAGAGTTTTCCTAACGATGAATTAGGGATCAAGTTCATTTTGCGGAATCGAAGTCCCAAAGTCAGGCGCTTCACACAGGGCAGCTCAGCCTCTTGGTCCAGGGAGATTTTTGCCCTGCCTGTCCATTGGAGCAGTGGAAAGCAGCAGTCCAGTAAAGCCAAGTGGTTCTCTACTTGGGGTGATTTGGGGCCCCCAGGGAACATTTGTTGTTGGTGTTAGGTGCCATTGAGTTGGGCTTGTCGTTCTTAGGTGCTGTCAAGTCAGGTCCCACTCAATAGTGACCCTATGCGCAACATGCAAAACACTATATGACACTGTGTCATGCCTGGCACTATTGTCAGTGCTTCTCTGCTTCATAGTGCTTTATAGGGTTTTCAATAGCTGATCATTTATTGGGAGTGGGCTGCTGAATCCTTCTCCCAAGCCTACAGCACCTGGTATTCCCAGGTGATCTCTCATCCAAAGACTAGCCAAGCTTGACCCTGCTTAGCTTCCAAGATCTGATGAGATCAGATGCCAGGGTGATATGACTATAGGCAAGGTCAATGAAAACAAGGAGACCATCCACCAGATGGATTGACACAGTGTCTGCAACAATGGGCTTACATATAAATAAGATTGTGTGCCTGGCACAGAATCGGGAAGTGTTTCAATCTGCTGTACACAGGGTTGCTATGAGTTGGACTTGATGGCACCTAACAACAATTTTTCCTTGCTTCCTTCCCTCCCTCTCTCCCTCTTCTCTTTCTCTCTCTCTCTCCCCCGCCTCTTTCTCTCTTTTTATTTTTATTTTACTAGGTGTTGAACCCAGGGCCCACAAATGCTCGGGAAGCACCCTACCCCTGAGCCGCACCCAAGCCCCTTTCTTACCTTTTACTCTAAGATACGGCCTCACTGAATTACACAGCCTGCCTCTGGCCTTGAATTCTTGGGCCTGCTGCCTCCGCCTTCTGACTCCGTGGGATTACAGGCATGTGCCACAGCACCCAGCTCCTTAGGCAGCTTCTAAGGACATTTCTGGTTGTCACAGTTGGAGGAGAGCCATGCTACAGGCTCCTAGTGGGCAGAGGCCAGGGAGGCTGCTGCACATCGCACAGTGCCCAGGATGCCCCACAGCCGAGAGTCATCCAGCCCAAAGCCAACAGTGTTGCCGCTGAAAAACCTCGCAATCGATGGAGTCAAGCAGACTTCTGCAAGGTGCAAATGTGGATTGGGAGCTTTCCAACGTGGCATAGGGTCTCCAAAGCTCAGGACCAGCCACCAGAGCCTGGAAATCTACACTGATGACAGTCCTGCCTACAGATGACCCCACTCTGGCGGGGCCCAACCCTGTCATTCACTCCAACTTTTCACCACCAAAATAAACTCCCGTCAGAGCATCCCTCTTGCCCTCTGGAACACAGTTGGATTTTGTGACACAAGAGTGGCATGAGAAACATCCCCTGCAGTCCCCCGTGGCCTAATGCATTTATTCTGCCAAGCAGAGGAGCCCCGGCTCACACCCGAGAGCGATGTTGGGGCTCCCTCCTCCCCAGGGAGAGCTGGCCTTTCCCCTCTCTAATCTCGCTCTGCCCACTTGACAGGAGAGGCAATCCAGTCTTCATATGAATACTTTATTAAAGGCGCACATCCCACAAGATACACATCAGCCCATTACAGTTGTTCGGTGACAGAGTGCCTGCCAGCTTGTCACCCAGAGGATTGCGGCGCCTGATTCGCTCATCACCAAACGTCTTCCTGCTGGGGGCCGAAGCACAGATTGCGGACCTCTTTCAGAATGGAGGGGTCAGCAAGGAGCAAGTGCAGGGGGATGGGGTGGGCAGGAGATCTTTGGTCCCTATCCCTCAGGGCTCAGGGGTGCCGCTGCTTGTCACGACAGAAGACCTGGATCTCCAGGCCCATTTGCGTGGGCCACGCCTGGGCCTGCTTGTCACCAGTGATGAGGAATTCAGAAACAGGGCTGGCCACACTCCGGCAACTGTCCTGTGCACCTTAGAATTCCAAGAGGGGTGAGCTGACGGTGGGCAGGTACTGAGGGCAGAGGGGCTCCCCCAGATCAGGCAAAGGGCTTGGGGGAGACCAAGAAGGCAGGGGGGAAGGAATCCTGTTCTGCTGCTTCCTGACGCTACCCTCTTGGATGTGGGAACCTGCAGCGTTTTAATCTATGAAGACCAGGAAGCCCACTTCCCAGGGCTGGAGATGATAGGTGTATTGTACTAATTTATCACTCTATGTGTTGATGCTATAATAATCTTATTCTCCTCCCTGCCTCTCTCTCCTCTCTCTCGGCAGTACTGGGAGTTGAACCCAGGGCCTGGTGCATGTTAGGCAAGTACTCCACCACGGAGCCACAACCGCAGCCCCTTTTTCATTTTGATCCTGACACAAGGCCTTACCAAGTTACTCAGCCTTCCTCTGGCCTTGAATTTACAATCTTCCCGCCTGGGATTCTAGGTGCTGGGATTACAGGCGTGCACCACCACATCCAATTTTTTATTGCTCTTTATAGGTGTCATTTATAGCAGGATACACACCATCAGTATTTTAGATACCAGCAGGGCCACCCATGGTGGATAGGTTTCAGCTGAGCTTCCAGACTAAGACAGACTAAGGAGAAGGACCCGGCAGCCCACTTCTGAAACAATTAGCTATTGAAAACTATAGGAATAGCAGAGAAGCACTGTCAAATAGAGTGTTGGAAAAAAAACTGGAAGACATTCAAGAAACAACTGGGGATGAATTTCCTCCTCAGAGCAGTTTGTTGTTGTTAGGTGCCGTCGAGTCAGTATCCGACTCACAGCGACCATCTGTACAACAGGGGAAACACTATTGTCAGTGCTTCTCTGATGTTCATAGGGTTTTTAATGGCAGATTGATTTTTTGGGAGAGGGTTGCCAGGTCCTTCTCCCAAGCCTACAGCTTTTGGTGTTCCCAGGCGGTCTCCCATCCAGGTACTAACCAAGCCCGGCCCTGCTTAGCTTCCGAGATTTGACGGGATCGGATGCCACAGGGTTATGACTGCAGGCCCTCAGAGCAGAGTTGATCTTAATCATGGGAATGGAGTAAAGCCCCTGGGACCTCCTTTTGCTGATGTGGCACGACTCAAAATGAGAAGAAACAGTGACTGCAACCATAGGATCAAATGTGAAAAGATCATGTACTTGGCACAGTGTTGGGTAGTGTTTTGTGTTGCTGTACATAGGGTTGCTATGAGTTGGATCTGACTCAACAGCACCTAACAACAACACATAAATCTCAGACAAACGGCAATAAATTTTTACATACACACACACTCGTGAGGCCTCTGCTAGGATAAAAATTGAGAAAGTTCCCAACATGTAGGAAAGTTCCCCCTTGTTCCCCTCAACAGTCACTACTCCCCCAACCCAAGTGTAACCTCTCCTCGGGCTTCTCCATTACAGATTGGCTTTGCTTCTTCTTGACCCCAATATAAATCGGATCATACAGCAGGTGCCCTTTGGTGTCCCGCTACATTTTCTCAACACAAAGTTCCTGACGTTCGTCTATACGCTTCATTGATCAGTAGACTGTGCCGTGAAGAATGTTTCCTGGCTAGTCTTCTATCGTATGAAATAACACAATCCATTTTTCCACTCTACCATTGAGGGACATTTCATTCAGGGTGACGATGAATACTATCTATTACTGTCATTAAAATATCCTTCCAAAGCTGCGGGGGAACTGGCCAGAGCTGAGCCCTTTGGGAGCCCGTTCCTTCCTAAAGGAGCTGAACTCTGCTCTTGGCAAGCTGTGGGCCGGGTGGCCCTGTGCTGGGTCATGAAGGTGAAGGTTGTTTTCATCATGCACACCTGGCCCCTTCCCTTCCTCCCACGTCCCAAGGGTCATGTAGGCTTCTCTGAGAAAACGCCCCCATCAGCCCCTTCTTTGCCTTTGATATGAAAGCCCTCCCTGCTCTTTCTCCCAGGGTACGTCAAAGCCAACCCTCCCCCCGCTCCCCCAAACCATGACAGCGAAACCTGAACTGACTTTTCTCTTTTCCCAAGTGGACACGCCCTTCTCGATCTGACCTTCCCACCAGCCTGTGGGGAGCTGGTGCCTCCATTTTACAGGTAGGAAAACCGAGGCACATGGATAGATCCTCTTGCGCACTGGTGAAACACCCACGAGTCGCTGAGCCAGGCACCGGGGAGGAGCCAGGAGTTGGTCTGACGGGAGAGAAGGAAAGACCCTATCGCACCCCTGGCAGAGTCTTCTGCCTTTGCACCCTGCAGCACCCAGCGCCCTGGAATTTCACCAAAGCCAATACAGTAGGCTCTTGGTGGCCTCAGGGTCTGCACCCACAAGTTCCACAAAGGACAAGCTGAACCTCTTTGAAGAAAATATTACATTGTTGCTGACAGGTACAGGGTTAGACCTATGATGTGTGTGTCTGCACCAAACACCGACCAACGTTTCGTCTTGCCCTCCTTCTCTACACAATCCAGCGTAACGACTATTTGCATAGCATGCATTCCGTACCAGAAGCAACCTAGAGATGATCTGGGGCACACGGGAGGATGCGAACGTACGGTGCGTTTTGTACAAGGGGCTTGGATAAGAATCAATCCCCCGTGGATACTGAGGAATGATTGCACTTGCTTTTTACACCATAATTCCCTGCTTCCCAGGGAGATGAAATTTTCTATTGCTGCTTTTTATCCTTCATAATGTGCAACACTTTTAGGAATACAGAAGTGCTTAATAAATGCGCGATGAAACAGCGTGATAGCACTGGTATTGTCAGCTTGGCTTTGTAACACTGGATTTCCATGTTCCAATTACAGAGGCTTCCATGTAGCGGAGAGCCTTCCCTGCAGGCGGTGCTGAGGCCCCCCTTCCAAGAGTGAGGAATGCTAACCCCCTTCCCCAGGACCCCACACCCTCACTGCCTCAGCCTGGGACTCTGAGGAGTTCCCACGCCATGACGGTTAGGTTACACATCTTAGGTGGCCTGATGTAACCGTGGAAGCCTTTAAAAGTGGAGCCCTTTCTCCCCTTGGGGACATAGAGGAAGCCTAAGAGAGTCAACCCCCACATGTCTGTCAGTTTGCTGTACTGTGGGGGCTGGCGTGTTGCCGTGATGCTGAAAGCTATGCCACAGACGTTACAGATACCAGCGGGGTCCCCCATGGTGGACAGGTTGCAATTGAGCTTCCAGACTTAGAAAATCTAGGGAGCAGGACACGGCAGCCCACTGAAGAAACAATTAGCCATTGAAAACCCTATGAATAGCAGAGAAGCACTGTCAGTTACTGCGCTGGCAAATGAGCCATACAGGATGGAAGGCACTCAAAAGACAACTGGGGAAGAGTTGCCTCCTCGGAGGAGAGTCTGCCTTAATGATGGCAATGTAGTAAAGCCCAGGGACCTCTGCAGATGGGGCAAAACTCAAAATGAGGAGGAACAGCGGTAAACATTTATTAATAATTGGAACATGGGAGGTACGTAGTGTGAATCTAGGAAAATTAGAAATCATCAAAAGGGAAATGGAGTGCATAAACATTGACATTCTAGGCATCAGTGAGCTAAAATGGACTGGCACGGGACATTGTGAATCAGACAATCATATGGTCTACTATGCTGGGAATGACAAATTAAAGAGAAATGGGATTGCATTCATCACCACAAAAGACATCTCACAATCTGTCCTGAAGTACAATGCTGTCAGGGATAGAATAATATCCACACACCTACAAGGAAGGCCAGTTAATATGACTATTATTCAAATTTACGTGCCTATCACTAATGCTACAAATGAAGATAGGGAAGATTTTTACCAGCATCTGCAGCCTGAAATAGATCAAACATGCAATTAAGATGTACTGATAATTACTAGTGACTGAAATGCAAAAGTTGGAAGCAAAGAAGAAGGCTCAGTAGTTGGAAAATATGGCCTTGGTGACAGAAACGATGCTGGAGATCGTACGGTAGAATTTTGTCAGACCAATGACCTTTTCATAGGCAATACATTTTTTTTCACCAACATAAACATACACATGGAAGTCATTAGATGGAACATGTTGTTATTGTTGTTAGATGCTGTTGAGTTGGTGTCTGACTCATAGTGACCCTGTGTACAACAGATGAAACACTATCGTGTTTCTCTGCTACTCATAGGGTTTTCAATGGCTGGTTATTTTTTGGGAGTGGGTGGCCAGGTCCTTCTCCCAAGCCTATAGCACCTGGTGAGCCCAGGTGGTCTACCATCCAAGTACTAACCAGGTCCAAACCTGCTTAGCTTCTGAGATCTGATGGGATTGGACACCACAGTGGTATGGCTGCAGGCAGATGGAATATACAGGAATCAAACTGACTGTATTTGTGGAAAGAATGATGGAAAAGCTCAATATCAAATGTCAGAAAACGACTAGGAGCTGATTGTGGATCAGATCATCAACTGCTCATATACAGGTTCAAACTGAAAGTGAAGAAAATTAGAACAAGTGTAGGAGAGCCAAGGTATGACCTAGAGTATATCCCACCTGAGTTCAAGATCACCTCAAGAACAACTTTGGTGTGTCAGACACTAATAATAGAAGACCAGACGAGTTGTGGCATGACATCAAAGACATCATTCATGAGGAAAGCATAGTTACTAAAAAGACAGGAAAAAAAGGAAAGGCCAAATTACATGTCAAAAGAGACAGGAAAAATATTAAACAATGCAAGAAACATCAAACGAAGATGGAAGGAATACAAAGAGTCATTACACCGAAAAGAATTGGTGGATGACAAACCACTTCAAGAAGCCGCATATGATCAGGAACCAACGGTATTGAAGGACAATGTAGAATTTGTCTTGAAGGAATTGGTGAAACGCAAGGCTCCAGGAACTGATGGACTACCAACTGAGATGTTTCAACAAACAGATGCAGCACTGGAGGTGCTTACTCATTTACGCTAAGAGATTTGGAAAGCAGCTACCTGGCCAACTGACTGGAGGAGATCCATATTTGTGCCTATTTCCAAGAAAGGGGATCCAACCAAATGCGGAAATGATCAAATGATACCATTAATATCACATGCAAGCAAAATTTTGCTAAAGATCATCCAAAAGCAACGATGACCGTATGTAACAGGGAACTGCCAGAAAATCAAGCCAGATGCAGACGAAGGTGTGGAACCAAAGACATCATTGCTGATGTTAGATGGATACTAACAAAAGCAGAGAATATCAGAAAGCTATCTATCTATACTATGTTGACTATGCAAATGCATTTGACTATGTGGACCATAATAAATTATGGATAACACTGTGAAGAATGGGAATATCAGAATACTTAATTGTACTCATAAACAATCTATACATGGACTGGGAGGCAGTGGTTTGAACAGAACAAGAACTGCCTGGTTTAAAGTCAAGAAAGATGTGCATCGGGGATGTATCCTTTCACAATACCTCTTCAATCTCTATACTGAGCGAATAATCCAAGAAGCTGGACTTCATGAAGAAGAACGTGGCCTCATGATTGCAGGAAGACTCATTAACAACCTGCATTATGCAGATGACACAACTCCGCTTGGGAATCTGAGGAGGACTTGAAACATCTACTGATGAAGATTAGAGAACACAGCCTTCAGTATGGATTGAGACTCAACATCAACAAAGCAAAAATCCTTAAAACTGGGTCTGTAAGCAACTTCATGATAAATGGAGAAAAGATGAAGGTTGTCCAAGATTTTGCTTTACTGAATTTTACAATCAATACCTATGGAAGCAGCAGTCAGGAAATCAAAAGACACATTGCATTGGGAAATGCTGTTGCAAAAGACTTCTTTGAAGTGTTGAAAAGTAAAGATGTCACATTGAAGATGAAGGTGTGGTACAGCTGTAGGTTTTTAAACTGCTAGGTCTGGTAATTCGTTACGCAGCGGTAGCGGACTAACACAACAGGTTTCCTGAGATGGAAGTTTTCTTTTGAAGTATCATTCTAATCATGCCACTCCCCTGCTCCAAGCCCTCACATACCTCCCATCACATTGAACAGTGGGAGCTGAAGCCCTTGCCATGACCTGGGAGCCAGCCTGGTAGGGGATCAGCTCTCACACCAACCCTGCATGTCACCCTCCCTCTGACTCACACTGTTCCAGCCGCATTCGCCTCCTTGCTCTTCCCTAACACCCTAAGCTCATTCCCACCCCGGGGCGCTTGCAGGTACTATTTCCCTTTCAAGCACATAACTTCCTCACTCCCTTGATTTTGATCTCTACTCAATGTCACGTGCCCACCGAGGCCTTGACTACCTACTCTAAAATTCTCACCTAACCTCTCTCCTTCAAATTGCTTTATATTTTATAGCACTATTTCTCTGCCTGACACTTTACTTTAAGTTTATCACCAATTATATACACCTTTCTGCCCCTAAACTAGAATGTCACCCCAAGAGGGATGGACTTTGTCTGTTCTGTTCACTGCAGCATCTGCAGCTCCAGGAACCGTATCTGGCAATTGTCAACAGTTTATAGCACTTCCAGCGAGCAAGGTATTGTGCGTGGCGCTGCCTACTGCTTATTGAAAATCAACACGATCATTCTTCACATTAAAACAGATCATCTTGCAGCTCAGGCTTTTCAAAGAACCCCCAGAGGCAGAATTTGTGCCTTTCTCCCCAATCCTTGGTAGTTATCATTCACGATTTATCCTAAGTCTGATTCTAGGTGATGCTTTGAATAGGCTTCTTCACAGAGGTCACCCTGAGTCCCAACCTTCAGCTAGCTCTCCCTGCTTTCAATGGAACTCCAGGGTGCCAGCTTTGCCTGGCATCAAAATGCTTGGGCGGTGTCGCCTGGCTTCAGGCCATGGTGTAGCATTTTCTTTCCAAAGCTAAACGGAGCCTGTGATTACCTCCTTCATGAAGGGATGAATCACGTTCCTATAGGCTGCGCTCCATCACAGCTCCTTCTCCATCCGTCTCCTTGTCAGGGAGGTCAGGGGCAAGGCTGGCTCACAAAGACCCTCGGAACACAGGATGCTGTTTCCACTGAGCAGTTGGCATCCCATGTGGCTCTGCGGGAGTGGGGCAGCCGGCTCTTATTAGTATTTCTATCTTTTTTTTTTTTTTTTTTTGCGGTACTGGGGGTTGAACTCAGGGCTTCATGCTTACATGCTTTGCAAGTGCTATACCACTGAGCTGCACCCTCAGCCCATTTTTTTCTTTTCTTTCTCTCCTTCCTTCTTTCCTTCTCTCTCTCTCTCTCTCTCTCTCTCTCTCTCTCTCTTCCTTTCTTTCTGAGACAGGGTCTCACTAAATTACGCAGACTGCCTCTGGTCTTGAACTTGTGATCCTCCTGCCTCTGCTTCCCAAGTCGCTGGGATGACAGGTGAGTGCCACCACACCCGGCAGTATTTCTATCTTTAATGACTTCTGCCCTCAGTGAGCTCAAGAGTAATATATGTTTCTTGTAGAGGATGAAAACGAACACAAGGAATTATAAATAAAACAAAAATCTCCCCCTGTAAACCACACACAGGGAAAGCCACTGCTCATCATTTAGAATTCTCTTTGTCTGTCTGTCTCTCAACGTTTTCTCAGGACTCTGTGACATGTAAACACAGCCCTGCTCCCCTGCCTCACACTACATGACAGATGAGCATAGAAACATTTTCCGGAGTGGCTCCAGCACAGAGGGCTTTGGGAAATCCTCTCCGAGCCTGGGTCCCCACCTCCGTGCACCTTAAGCAAAACTGCAGTGGGAACTTTGAACCTCCGAACTGTAAGCAGAGCCTCTGCACCTCGGAACGAAACACTCCCCGATTCTGTGCCAGGTACAAATCTCCTTTATGTTGAAGACCATTGTTGCAGACACTGTGTCAATCCATCTAAATTGAGGGTTTTCCTTTTTTCCATTAACTTGCCACTCTCCTAAACATGATGTCCTTCTCCAGGGATTGGTCCCTCCTGACTGCACATCCAAAACACGTAAGATGCAGTCAAGCCATCCTTGCTTCCCAGGAGCACTATGGTTGCGCTTCTTCTAGGATGGATCTGTTGGTTCTTTTGGCTGGGGCGGTGCCATCTCTCTGGGGACCATTTTAGATGTTTGTCCATTCCTCCAGTTTAAGAGGAGGCAGAAATAGATACTGATTGAGCATGGGATAAGGACAACTCCGAGTAGCAAAGTTAGTCGTCCCATTAAAGATGAAGAGGTACCTGGAGTTTGGGCTCCTGCCATTATCCTGGCAGCCACCCCTTGCCATCCAAGTCTTATTTCTGCAGATAGAAACTCACCTGCTCAGCAGGGAGACAGGAGGCAGTCCTGAGCGCCTCACTTGGCCATCCACACCCGCCAACACTGTGCCTCGGGGCTGACGCCAGGCCAGACTTGGAGGTGGGCTCTGGTTTTCAGTTCTGCTCTATCCTCAATCTCGCTTTTCAGGCCTAGGAGGAACCAGCTGGCCTGCTCCCAGAGCAACTCTCAGTGATTGCTCTGTATATTGGCAAACTCCTCCCCACCCATCTCCCAGCACATGCTCAGAGACGCGCAAGAGGGGAAGCTGGCTGGTGGCTAAATAACACTCAGGGATGCACACTGCCCCGAACGAGGAAGAGTTTGTCTCCCCTGCTGTTTCGAAAGGTCCATATCCTAGCTCTCTTTCCATGCATTTGGACCACTGCGATGAGAATGAACAGCAGAGATGGCTACAACGGCCACTGATCATAGCAGCTAAGAGAGTGGGTGCTGGGAAGGCCAGCTCTGCCAGCCACTGGCAGGTGGCCTTGGCATGTGTCTACATCATTCTGTGGCTTAGTTTTCCTGTCTGCTAAACACTGTTGGCCTGGGATTTAGCTCAGTTAGTAGAGAGATGCTCTGCAGTCTCTGAGGTCCTGGGTTCGATTCCCAGCACTGCAAAATGGTGGAAGGGCATGGCAATCCACTTCTGAGGCAATACTAAAACAGCCATTGAAAACCCTGTGAGGGTCGCTATGAGTCCGATACCAACTCGACAGCACCTAACAACAACAACAACAAACACTGTCAGATACATTGTACCTGGTGCTGAGACGGGGTTGGATACACTGGACAGACGGGGGAAACAGCCTTAGAGTAACATGCTGCAAACTACAGCCCTGGGTCCAGTCTTTCCCATCATCTGCTTCAGAGGGCCCCACCAGCCAAGAATGATCTACATTTGAAAATGTTTATATTTTAAGTTATTATATAAACACCCATCAACACAATTTATGATGTTGCCTCTTGGTCTACCAAGCCTAAGATGTTTACCCAGTTACCATCTGGCCCTTCACAGGAAATATTTGCTGATTTCAGGCTCAGAAAGGGTTAATGTTGAAGGTAAGATGTGACCCCCTTTCTAAATAGCTCTGCTGCTCTAGGTCTGGTGAGCACATGCCATGGTTTAGATCTTAAAGACCCCCAAGGCCTCATGTGTGTTGAGCTTGGTTCCCAACTAAGGATGTTGTTGGGAGGTAGTGGGACCTTTAAGAGGTGGGGCCTAGTGGGAGGAAGTGAGGTCGTGGGGGGCGTGGCCATGAAAGAGAGAGCAGGACCCTGGCCCCACCTCTCATTTTCTTCGCTTCCCATCTGCCATGATGTGAGCAGCTTTTTGCCACCATGAACTCCTGCCGTGAGGATCAGCCTCGCCGCTGGCACAAAGCAATGGGGCCACCAGACTGAGGACAGAAGCCACTGAAACCATGAGCCACAAATCAATCTTTCCTCTCTTTAAGTTGGATCTCTCAGGTATTTTGTGACAGCAATGGGAAGCTGACTAACACAAAGCACCTCCTTCAGAACCGAGGGGGTTCAAACACTCATTCATTCCACCACTGTCAGGCAGGGCCGAAGCGGGACTCAGCCCCATCCCTGCCCTGGGGACTCACAGCTGAGGAGTTGGGCCTGCTTGATGCTGAAGGCCCTCGAGCCTCCCGTGCCTTAGCCTCACAACAAGTGGGCTCAGAAGGAAGAAGCCCGAGGTCCTCAGTAAAGCTGGCTTGATGAGAAAATTCTCAGAGCCAGGCGCCTGTAATCCCAGCAACTCAGGAGGCTGAGGCAGGAGGACTGTGAGTTTGAGGCCAGAGGCAGCCTATGCATCTTAGTGAGTCCCTGTCTCAAAATAAAAAATAAGAAAGGAGCCGGGAGTGGGGCTCAGTTGGTAGGGCACTTGCCTAGAATGTGTGAAGCCCTGGGTTCAACTTCCTAGTACTGAAAGAAAGAAAGAAAGAAAGAAATCTCTCAGTGGGTAGGGTCTGATGTTCCTTAGCGAAAGGCCACGCACTTGCCCAGAGGCTCAGGAGCTTCTAAATCTCTGTTACCCCAACAGCCCATCGCATCCTGGTCTCTCCAATTTCCCCGGAACACTGCAGAGCACCAGGAAGGTGTCCCTTGCCCAGCACCCAGTCCAGTGTGGGTTCAGCAGGCCAGGCCCAATGTATCTCCCCTTGAGATGACAAGGGCTGGGGCAGATGCACGGTGCCATCTCTCTGGGGACCATTTTAGATGTCTGTCCATTCCTCCAGCTTAAGAAGAACCAGAAATAGATACTGATTGAGGATGGGAGAAGGACTGCCCAGGGGAGCAAAGCTGGTCATCCGGTGAAAGACGAAGAGGCACCAAGGGCTTTAGGCTCCTGCATTAGCCTGGCAGCCACCCCTGCTCATCCCGGCCAGTGCCAGGAGCGCGAGCCTCCCCAGCTCATCTGCTCTGAGTACACGGCAGACCATAATAGGCTGATGAAAATATGGGTGTTTACAGCCTTATTCTCGTCATGGGGAAATTGACGTTAGGAAAGCACATGATACAAATCTTACGCACTCTCCAGAATGTAAACGGCATTAAAGTGAAGCCACTGGGAGGCGCAACACGGAAGGAGCCGGGAGGGCCTGGAATGGAATTTTCCAAGCGCTCGGCGCCCTCCTGAACCACGTTGACTGGAGGGAGGACACAGGTCATAGATTTGATATCTGGCTCATTTTCAGGTGGGTTTAATCAAAACGGGAGGACGGAAGGAAATGGCTTCCCTCACTTCCGGGGCACAGGAATGGGCTCCTGGGCTCTGCGGGCCTCTGGTTGCCAATTTCCAGGGGGGCTCGCGAAAGCTCGGACTTGGATTTTAACTTGGAGTTAAAATCTCGGGAGTGCTGTGGGGGAGGGACGCCCACTTCTGGTTAGGTGGGCAAGGGACAAGGCCCAGCAGTACCCGCCCCCTTGTTGTTTCTCTGAGGCGGGAGAAAAGCTGGACCCCAGCACCTGGGTCTCCTGGGGCCATGTCTGATGCCTACCGTGAACACGAAGCGGAAGCATGACGAGGGGGCTGAGTCAATGCGGCCACTGTCACCCAGCTGGTCTGAAGCCCTCTCTGGGATTTCCGGTCGATAGGCTTCCCCTGGCCCTTGCCATGGCAGTAATAATCACGCGCCTCTGAGGCAAAGCCTTCCCTTCTACAAAACCCTTGGAATGTTTGCTGCCGGATGAGCCCTCTGCGCTCTGGCTCCACAGCCTTCACTGGCTCCCCAGTGTCCATCCACCTGTCAGCCCTCTGGCCCCTTAGAGCCTGGTCTCCAAGGAGCTCCATCTGCCCCCAGCCACACCCAGGCTCACAGGGCTGCTCGTCCGCCCTTGGACAGCTCGCAAGCATTCCTTCCTCCAGCCCCTGGCTGACGCTCTTCCCTCCGCCCCGAGTGTCTGCTTTATCCTTCCAGGCTCGGCTCAGCGGCCCCTGGAGAGCTTTCCTACTTTCCTTTCCCCTTGGCCTGGAAGGGACACTGTATCTTGGCTTTTGTAAATGCTCCTCTCTCTAGAGTGGGCCTATCTTGCAGGGTAAACACTGCTATCTGTTTACACATCCCTCCTAGCGCAGAGCAGGATGGGCAGGGAGAAGTGGATGGGGACATCAGGGCTCCCCCTCAGGAGGAGCTGGGGCATGTGACATTCTTCTCAGAGCCATCGCAGTGACAGGCTGCTGCCAAGGGCCGTGAGGATCCCAGGCATTCGGGTTAGGAAGGCTTAGTCAGAGAGCGGCATCATGGGGTAAACTGGGATCCCCAAGAGATATGCCGAGGCCCTAACCCGCTGTGCCTGTCATGGTGACCTTACGTGGAAACAGGGTCTTTGCAGATGTAATCGAGTTAAGGTGAGGATGGGCCCTAAGCCAATACAGTGTCCTAAAAGGCACAGCTCCAGAGGGAGGCGCCATGACAGCAGAGGAAGAGATCAGAGCCAGGCAGCCAGGAGCCAAGAGATACCCAGGACTGTGGTGGTCACAGCCAGGGGGAAGCCAGGCAGGGACCCCCCACCCTTTACAGAAAGCCGGGGCAGCGGGGCCCTGCCAACGTCTTGACCTTGGACTTCTGGCTCCAGACCCCGGGGGAGGCTGTGCATCTGCCCATCTAAGCCACGTTTGGAGGGCCACCTTAGGACCCACCCCACGTGGGAAGGAGGGTGGTGGGGGACCTTCAAGGTGCCAGGCATTGTTCCAGAAACTTCCACCTAACAGTCACACTGCCTGCAGCTGTAGCACTGTGTCATCCAATCCCGTCAGATCTTGGAAGCTAAGCAGGGTCGGGCCTGGTTAGTACTTGGATGGGAGACTGCCTGGGAACACCAGGTGCTGTAGGCTTGGGAGAAGGACCTGGCAACCCCCTCCCAAAAATCAATCTGCCATTGAAAACCCTATGAACAGCAGAGAAGCACTGACAATAGTGTTTCACCTGTTGTACGTAGGGTCACTACAAGCCGGACACCCACTCCACGGCACCTAACAACAACAACAACATAGTCACACTTTGCCCTGCTCTGCCCCAGAGGCAGCCAGGTTTGTTCCCCATAGTGTAAATGCGGGGACCAAGACCCAAAGAAAGGAAGCAGTCATTACACAGGAACAGGTGGCGGTGGGATTCGAACCCAGGTCCGAGGCCTCCCCACTGCCCCACAGCTGACAGAGTCTCAGGGATTCCTGGCAGTAGGGGATCAGAGAACCCAAGGGCACACCAGGGACTGGGACTGGGGGCCTTTACCAGGTCCCCCTCCCTCTCCCCATCCTGTTTTGGGCAGTGCAATTGTTCAGGGGTGGGTCCCAGGGGAGGCTGGGAGTGGCTTTGATGTTTGTGCCTTGAAGCCCGAGGCCCTCATCTGGTGACGCAGGGGGTGCTGGCGCCCGGACACCACGTACTGCGTCTGTTCACGTGGGTGCCCAGCCGAGGCTGCCCTGCGTGGTGCAGATAATGGAGGCAGTAAATGAAGTCGGAGCGCTGGCTGTGACCGTGGAGGTGAGGCGGAGGGAACCAGGGTGGTCTTGGGGGTGGGGAGCCAAGGGGAAGAGGCCCCCCACCCCGGGACTTTTACTGCCAACATGGGAAGGGGCAGGGGCAGCTTCCCATCACACCCGAGTCACAGACCCGAGGGGGTCACCTGGCGGGCAGCTGTGAGCTGCTCAACACGCGGGGCTTCTGGGAAATGTTTCTGGGGTGGGGGCCCCAGTTGTGCTCAGCAGGGCCCCAGATACGAGGGGCCCCACCTGTGAGGCAGTCTGATGAGAGCCACGGCCATGACAGAGCCGTGGTGATGTCACTTGGGACCAGGCACGCTTTTGTTTTATTTAGTCAGCCTCATGTGAGCCGGGTCCAGCGTCATCCCTATGTTACAGATGGGGAAACTGAGGCTGGGAGACATGGCATCTTTAAGGACATCACCCAACTGGAAAGTGGCAGGGGAGGTCTTTGAGCCCGAGGAAACTCATAGGTGGGCTGCAGGGCCCCCAACCCTCTCCTTACTGAGAGCAGCTCCCCCTTTTACCTGTTTTATATATAGGGGTACATGGCAAAGGTGCAGACTTCGTGAAAGCTTTGCCTTGGCAGGACATTGGTGCGGCTCATCTGCCTCATTCACAGGCCTTGAGGCATTCCAGTCGCATCCCGAGACCCACAGGGACGATGGCCGGGTAAGGTGGAGGGGAGAGAGGATGACCAAGGGCCCCAGCAGGCCCCCACACCTGTGCCATGGCATCTGCCACTGTCGCATGCTCCCACCCTGGGGCAGCTGGGCAGAGGGTGCGGGGAGAGGCCATCCCACTGTCTGGGCCTGTGAATTCTCCGTCTCCAGAACCTTTTGGGCTGGGATTTAGCTCAGTTGGTAGAGCACTGGTCTGCAGTCTTTGAGGTCCCAGGTTCAATTCCCAGCACTGCAAAAATGGGAGAAGGACCTGACAATCCACTCCCAAGACAATCTTGAAACAATTAGTCATTGAAAACCCTGTGAGGGCCAGGCGTGGTGGCGCACCCCTGTAATCCCAGTGGCTTGGGAGGTGGAGGCAGCAGTATCGCAAGTTCGAGACCAGAGGCAGTCTGTGTAACTTAGAGAGACCCTGTCTCAAAAAGTAAAAAAAGTGGGCTGGGGGCACAACTCAGTGGCCCAGCACTTGCAAAGCATTCAGGCTCGAGGCCCTGGGTTCAACCCCCAGTACCACAAAAAAAAAAAAAAAAAAGAAAGAAAGAAAACCCTATGAGGGTCGCTACTAGTCAGACATGACTCAACGGCACCTAACAACAACAACAACAAGCAACCTTTTGCCTTCAAAACCTCATTAGACCCTCCCAAAGCCCCACAATTAAGTGGGGCCAGGCATGAGGTGACAGAACTGCAGCTCTTGAGTGACGTAGGTCAGGCCTGTCCCCCGCCTGGCGCCGGGCTGGGGCCCTCTCTCCGGCTGCCTGCCCTCTCCAGCCGGTGCACTACACGTTGCTCTCTTTTCCCTGCATTTGGACTTTTCCCCAGCCGGGGAGAGCTGTTAGTTTTACTACAGCAGGAGGAAAGCTGCTGGCAGGCCACGGCCAATGTCACAAAGTCGTCTGGAGACCGCCTGTGTTTTCAAAGGCTGGCCCGTGTGACTTGCCTGCTTTATAGCTAGGAAAATAAATGGGGGGCATGGAGGATGGTGAAGCTCCCCTGTAGCCCATCAGTTGGATTTGTGTGCTCTCTGGGTTCTCGTGTGGGGGCTGCTCCCTCCTCTGGGCCAGCTCCTGGTCTGTGGGGACCCCAGGGAGCTATAAGTAACATCCCAGGAGCAGGGGAGGTGGCTGGGCCCTGCCCCAGGGGCCCAGAGCTGCATTCTGAGCCTGGTACCTTCTGCCCCCAGGTACTGCTCTGGGCTCTCATTCTGCTAAGGAGACCCGGCAGTGAGCCCCAACCTGGCTGCTCAGAAAATAGGATCTTCTCCCCAAGCCAGCGTTCCTAGGGTGATGGATTCTGCTACACACAGCTTTATTATAAATCTTCAAGGCATCACAAGATGGCAGACACACTTGAAAACGGAAACTTTATTTAAATATCTTTTTGCAAAGAACCAGAAGACTCCCTGCAAACGATTAAGAACCTACTATGTGCCAAGCATTTTAAGCACTTTGAACTTTGAGCCTCCTTTCTTTACCAAGGCGTGGAGAAGATAAGGTATTTGCCATGTCAGCACAGCTAAGCAGCAAATGACAAGAGGTGACACACACTGGGGATGTCCTCATGGGCCAGGCCTTGTTCTAAGTCCATCCCTTCCCATAACCTCCCACGAGGCAGTCTTGGTTATTTCCCCAGTTGATAGGTGAGAAAATTGAGGCTCAGGGTGGCTACGCTACTTATCCAAGGTCGCCCAGCCACTGAGTGGCAGAGCCGGGATTTGAACCCCTGCAGGCTGCCCCTAGAGCCTGAGTTAGGAGATGTGTGTTCTAAGACCCATTCTCGTTCTCCCCACTCAGCCTCTCTGTGGGTGCTGGGCATGATTCCACCACCTGGGAGCCTCTGAAGGACCGTGGGCACCAGGCAAACCCAGGTATCAGAACATTTGGCTGGGTGAATAGCTCAGCTGAAAATAGAATGAGAAAGACTCTAGTCCTGGACTGAGATTCCCAAGTCCAGAAAAGTTAAGTCATTTGTCCAAGGTCACACAGCTTGCTGTGGGCTGACGGAGACCTGGGATCTGAGGCCGGCCCTCCTGCTCCTCATGTTCTTACACGTTCTGCCTCTGAGGGACCCAGAGTCCCGCTGGTCACACCATCTCTCTGCCCACCTCTCTGTCCCAGGGCTCACTGCCCTCCAGGCACTGACGAGGCTGGGTTGCCTGCCCGTGACCTTGGGAAGGGACGAGAGTGGTTTTAGCAATCTAAACACACTCCTTGCTCACATCGAGACGCCGGGGCGCTGAGTGATTTGTATGCTCTGAGCACGTCACCTCCTTTCAGGAGACAGAGAGGCTGCCTCAAAAGTCATTTTTCAGCATTTGACACAAAGTCTCTTTCGCTCTCTAGCGAAGCCAGATAACCATCAGCAGCCAGGCCGATTAGAAAAAATATATACTTGGTACCGGGAAGCCAGCAGAAGCGAGGAAGCCAGCCCATACGTCTTTCTTCATTCTGGATGTGGGGTGGAGCAGCGCAGCCCTCCGCTCGGCATCTCGGGGTGGGTAGGAGCATGGCTGTCTTCCTGGACACAGTGGCCGCCTCCAGGGATGGCGGTACCCGTGTGGGCTGGGGAGGCGCAAGAACACGCATTCTGGTCCCGGCTCTGCCACTGTCAGTGGCTGTGACCGTGGCAAGTTGCTTTCACTCTTGGAGCCTCAGTTTCTCCATCTGTCAAATGGGTTACAGCAAGAATGCCACTTCCTGGGGTTGTTATGTGGCTCAGCTGAGGTCACACGTGGGATCTGGTGAACATGATGCCCCCAATAACTGCCAGCCCTGGCATGGGTTTTCCCGAGGGGTAGCTTGGCACTCTGAGGAGCTTCCAAGCCTCTGCTAGGCTCTGGCTGTGAGGATAGACCTTGGGCTCTCTTGCTGGTGTCTAAGTCCACCTGGGCCACCCACTGTTACCTGGGTCACATGGACCTGACTGATAGAGACCCCAGGGGTGCCAAGACTGGGACTTTCCTTCCTGCCCTGAGCTCAGTGGGATTTAGTGATCCCAGATCCCCCCCTCCCCAGACCCATTCAGTCTACTGGTACCCTTCTTGTGGCCTCATCCCTGGCCTCCCTGCCTCCAGCCTCACTCCACTCTTCTCCCTGACAGATCTGACCATGCTTGAGACGTGTCTCTGCCTTTGCTACCCCGATGTCTGTCTCAGGGGATGAGGCCCTGGCCTCCTCACCCGGCCTTCTCCATCACCGCCCTCCCCTCATCTCTCCGGCACACCCAGAATCCTCACCAAGCTGCCTGCAGCTCCTGAAAACTCTGAGCTCCGCTCTTGCCTGCAGGGCTGTGCACCTGCCGCTCGCTCCAGCTGCCATGACCTTCCCTCTCCTTCCCCAGCGCAGCCGGACTCACCAGCAGCCGGCTGCCACTGCCTCCTCCTCAAAGCCTTCTCCGCCTCTCTCCCGATTCCTGTCTCTATGTGGCTCCCACTGGGCTCCGTGACCCCATGGCAGTTTCCCTGGGGCCAGCACCCATGTCTCTCTCCCCTGCCCTTTCAGCCTGTTTCTCCTTTCAGCCTGTTGTCCATTTCTAGCACATAGGCACGATTATACCCCTCTGCAGAATGAGCCAATGCACAGCACCTACTATGGGCCACTGGGAAAACAGGAGAACAAGGTGTGCTCTGACCTTGGGGAGGCTGAGGTCGAAGGGGAAATGAGACGCACGGTCAGCGAAGAGAGTGGAACCGGCTCCCGAGAGACCCAGGCAATGGGGTCAGGCAGCTCAGAGAAGGCCTGAAGCATTCCAACCAGGCAAGGGGCTGAGAGAGCTTCGGAGGGGATGCGGTCTCTGTGCTATGTTTAGAAACTTCCAGAAGTGTCCAGAAGGTGCAGGAAGAGGAGGAGAAGGAAGGGAGATTCCTGAACGTCCTCCAAACTGTGGATCTGTCCCTGTCACACACAGACGCAAGCCCAGGCTCCTAGGGAAGGCTTTCCCCACCTTGCTCACGGTGTGGGAAGTCACATTAGCTCAGCACGTAAGGGGAACAGACAACCACCTGCCACGCCACGCCCCTTCTCCCTCGGAAGCCTCGCATGGCTCCCATCTCCCTCGGACTAGATTCCAGACTCTGAGTCCAGCCACAGGTGCTGTCCCCTGGCCTGAGCTCTAGCCAGAGTGGCCTTCCCACGGTCCCCTGAGCAGGCCAACTCTTCCCCTCCTAGGCCTGCACGCTGCCTGTCCCTCTGCCTATTTCCCAGCCCCACCCAGCAGGGGCTTGTGCCCCTTCACTAAGCCCACACTGCCTTCCCTGTCGCCTATGCTTCTTTCCACCTGTCCCTGAACTTGAACTCAGAGCACCCTTTTCTCTGTCTGGGGTGGAGGCCGAGATCTCATCCACCCTGCTCTCCCCTGGCCCCAGCCAGGACAGGACTCCCCACTCGCAGCGGCTCCACCAACAGGTGGCGGATAAACCAATCAACTAGCTCCCATTCCTCTCCACCTCTTTCTCACAAACGCTCCAGGAGACAGAGCTTTCCCATTTTGGGGCGGAAGAAAATAAAATCAAGGAGTCAGATAATAGAGCAAGTGGCCAGAGTCCACGTGGATGACTCATTGCCAGGAGAGCCCGGAACACAGGGCTCGGGTCAGCCCTCCGCAGCCCCTACTCCAATCCCCACTGAGGCCTGTGGTCCCAGCAGGTGCTGAGCCTGGCTGGTTCTCACTGTGCCCAGCCTCGAGCCCCGTGGTGGCCTCTGCCATGCCCCTGGCTCCAGGACAGACACAGGACACTTTTCTGCAGACAGTAGGTGGGGACACCACCATCTGGAGGACCTCATGGTTACATGAGCTTGCCACACACTCCAATCGCATCTGCGAGGCAGGCTCTGTTCTCATCTCCTTCGCGAGAGAACGGAGGCACAGAGAGAGGGAAACTGAGGAGTCTCGCAGAACCAGATGCAGCCTCCAGTGGCCCCGCCAGAACCCTGTTTCTGTCCATGGGCAGGAAGGACTGGGCCCACCCGGGCCCATTGCCTCCTACAGTAGCACTAGGTGGGTCCCTGATGCCGGTTCACAGAGGCAGGAAACAGATCCGACATGAGATGCTCCGCTTAGCTGGGAGGGGACAGAGTTGGTCCTATCCAGAAGCAAGTGCTGGGAGTGGCTGGGCTCTCCTGCCACCTGAAGCCAGGTAGGGGGCAGACAGACAAGTGCGATGGAAAATGGGTGCTGTCGGCAGGCCGAGGGGAGGCAGGAAAGAAGCAGCCCGCTGGACACTCAGAACAGGCAGCCGCCACACGCTGGGGTCGGGCAGGGCCAGTGCCTTCCACACTGACCTACCCCCCTGGTCCCAGCTCTGAGACCTGCTTCAGGATCCGGGACCACCTACTGCCCAAAGAACAGATGTCCATGTTGCAAACAGGTCTGAGCATGGGAACAGAGCAGGGCGGGGCCGGATGAAGCCCCCGACAGATGCTGTGTTCAGAAGGCCTCTCAGAGACACTGGTAACAGGAGCTCGCTGCAAAAGCAGCCACAGCGGTGGGAGAAAAACAGGGCCAGATGGGCTGGGCTTCCCTGGCCGGCCAGGAGGCCGAAGATCAGCGCAGCTCAGCCTCTCTGCTCCACACCACGGCGGGGCCCAGCCCCAGGCCCTCTGCTCCCGCACCACGGCGGGGCCCAGCCCCAGGCACTGTCCAGCGATCTGTGTACACCGCTCCCTCTGCCCCGATGCCTCTCTCTACCTCGTCCCTGTCTTCCCCAGCCACATCTGCCCCAGCTCTCAGAATCCCTCTCTGGCTCCCGGGTTTCCTCACTTCTCGGTGTGTAATCCACACGCAGGCTTGTCCTCAGATACCATCCTTCCTCTGTGCACAGGACTCTACAGTGTGTAAGGCAGCTCGTTCACATCCACGGCCTCAAGGGACCTTCACGATCACCTGGTCAGCTGGACACTGTTCTTACCATTGCACTCACGAGGCTCAGAGAGGGCAGGTGACTAGTCAGAAGTCACACTGCTATAAACCATGGAAGGCAGCCCTAGAAATCTGAGCCTTCATTCTCCAAGTCCACAACTCTGGCCAGTCTCATGGAGGGCCTGGCGCACAGTAGGTGCTTGACCAGGATTAGGGGAGCACAAGGAGCTATTGATATGGATCCAGCCTCATTTTCTTCCAGAATGTTCTCTTTGGGTCGCTGGAGGTTCCCAGGTTCCCCCACAGTCTCTGCTCTCTGTGCAGAGAAGAGACGACTGCAAGAGGGAGCCCGGTGCTCCACCTCTGTGGCGTGAGCCCCCCACAGGCTGAGCCCTCGTGGTCTCCCCCTGCCTGCCCCGCTTCCCCAGCAGACTCGCTGCTGCCTGGTCAAGGTCCTCAGCTCTCCTCTTAATCACAGGCCTCCATCGCAGGCGCTGGCCCCGCTGCGGGGCTCCAGGAGATGGCGTGATAGCGGCCGTGTTTTACAAGCTCAGATCCCAGATAAGGGCCGGCCAGCCCCTGGCTCTGGCGAGATAAGGCAAGGCCGGCCCCTCTCCTGGGGCTCTCGCAGAGCACCAATGCCAGGAGAAAGGAATGGGGAGCAGAGCTCTGGACCCCGTGAGCCCCCACTGCCTCGGGCGACATTGTAACAATGCTCCCACAAGGCTCCACTTTGCAGGTGACAGAGGCAGACTGAATGGCTTCTCGGTGACTTGCTCAGCGCCGGATGACCCTCTGGGATTCTCAGGAATATTCAGGAACGGTGTGCAGGAACCAGGCTGGGCACCGCACACACTCAATGGCACACCTGCTTCCAGGTGCCCAGGGGAGGTGCCATGAAGTCCCTATTTTACAGGTGAGGACTAAGGTGGGAAGAGGAGAGCGAGGGTCTGCTACAGACAGGGCTCAGAGAGCCACATCGGGAGGCAGAGAGCAGTGGGCCAGCGGGGGGCCAGCGGGGGAGGTGGCTGGGCTGTGAGCAGCGCTGGGGGATAAGTGCCTCGGCCCCAGAGGGGGCTGTGGGCGACCCCCATGGCCCCCACCGTCCCTCCCAACTCACAGCATCCCCCAGAGAGCTGGGAGTCAGACCCACATCCATGACACTGAGGCATCGCTCTGAACAGAGCCACAGCCCAAATTTGGTTCTCTGTTCCTTTCAGATAGACAGACAGACAGACAGAGAGACAGCCATGCACAGCAGAGAGGAGGCTTTTGCCCCACACTTAGGCAACTTCGGCTTCTTGGTGTAGAGGTCCAGGCCCTGCCCTACGGCCTTGGCTCTGCCCCTACCCAGCCCTAGGCCTCTGCTTCCTGATAAATGTGAATGAGCCCAGCTGGACCCCACACCCTCTTGGCTCTGAATCTGGGCTTCTGCGCTCCATGGCCTGCCCCCAGGTCACCCTGGGGTGACTCTCACAGGGACCCTCACTCCTGCATACCAGGGGTTTGCTGGGGACACACCTCCCCAGCACTGCAGAATGGGTGGCAGCAGCTCAGCCAACCAAAGGGCCACGGTTAAGAGTCAAGGCTGGCTTCTAGACAGGCATAAGCAAGGACTTCCTGAACAGGACCCCAGTAGCGCAGGAAACCATAGGAGAAACTGCCAATGAGATTGCATGAAATCAAAAAGCTTTTTGCACAGCAAAGGACACAATGATCAGAGTGAAGAGACAGCCTACAGAAGGGGAGAAAATCTTTGCCAGCTATACATCAGAGAGGGGATTAATATCTAGAATATATAAAGAGCTCAAAGATTCATTACCAACAAAGCAAAGTATCCCGTCAGACAATGGGCAAATGAACTGAACAGAGACTTCTCAAAAGAAGAGATACAAATGGCCAACAGTCATATGAAAAAAGCTCAACCTCCTTAGCTATCAGGGAAATGCAAATCAAAACTACACGAGATACCATCGCAGGCCAGTCAGGATGGCTACCGTCAACAAATGCTGGTGAGGATGTAGAAAGGAACCCTCGTACACTGATGGGGGGAATAGAGAGTGGTGCAGCTGCTATGGAAATCATTATGGAGGTTCCTCAGAGAACTAAAAATAGAACTGCCATAGGACCCGCCTATCCCACTCCCGGGTGTATATCTGAAGGAATACTAGTCAATCTACCATAGAGACACCTGCTCATCCATGTTTACTGCAGCATTATTCACAACAGCCAAGATATGGAATCAACCTAGGTATTCACCAACAGATGAGTGAATATGGAAATGGCAATGTCTATACGCCATGGAGTTCTATTCAGCCATAAAGAAGGACAAAATTATGGCATTTGTTGGAAAATGGGTGGAACGAGATGTCATCATGTTAAGTGAAATAAGACAGACACAGAAAGACAACCATTGCACGTTTTCGCTCATGTGAATGCTAGACTTCAATATATAATCAATATCTAAATGTTATTGTTGTTGTTAGGTGCCGTGGAGTCCGTGTCCAACTCATAGCGACCCTCCGTACAAAAGGTGAAACACTATTGTCAGTGCTTCTCTGCTATTCATAGTGTTTTCAATGGCTGGTTGTTTTTTGGGAGTGGGTTGCCAGGTCCGTCTCCCAAGCCTACAGCACCTGGTGTTCCTAGGCGGTCTCCCATCCAAGTACTAACCAGGTCCCACCCTGCTTAGCTTCTGAGATCTGAAGGAAGCGGACACCACAGTGCTACAGCTGCAGGCTATAGAGGTCAAAATATAGAGGTCATGAAAGTAGAAGGGGCTGTCACAGGGAAAGATAAGGGACTTAAGAGAAGGGGGAGGGGCAAGGAGAAAGGGTAGTGGGAGAAAAGAAAGGAAATATCACATATTTTCCCCTCAAGTGAAAATTGAGATGTGCATATATAGATAGATATACACACAAAGGAGACATGCAAATAGAAGGGGGACCATTGGTGAGGAGAGAGGGGTGGGGGAGGGGTCACGAAAGGTGAAGGGGGGAGCGGAGCATGCGTAACATATGAAAATGTCATAATGAGACCCATGAAGTTGTACGCTAAAAATAAAATAAGATTGCTGGGGGGAGAAAAGAGTCAAGCGTGCAGGATAGATGACTCAAGTTCCAATCATAGCTCTGACGCTGCTGGCTGCGAGTCCCTGAGCCAGTGACCACACGTCTCTGTGCCTCTCCTGCCTGTACATGGGGACTGCAATTGTGTCACCTCCCTGGAGGCAGGCGAGGAGCTGCACACACAGACCCCTCAGCAGCAGGCTGGGGACACAGGGGACCCCGGACACCATGGTCTCCACCACCACGTCGCTCAGCAGAGAACAACATGAGCATCTTCTCTGCCCCCTTTCCTGGTGCCGCCGACCTCCAGGAAGTTCCGAAACATCGCTGTTACTCACTTACCTTCCCCACTTTCTCTCCGTGTCTGTATATTTCTATGGTGCCTTGCCAGGCGGTGGTGAAAGTCCCCGGTCCCAGCGAGCATCTGAATCTTCCCCGCGGTGATCTAATCAAAGGCCATATTTTACTGGCGTGCGCTAACCCAGAGGCCGTATTTCACGGGGGCGATCTAATCAGGGCACTGTATTTCCAAGGTGGAGGTCTAAATTCCCGGGTGTATTTCATGGCTTGAGATCTAATCTCTGCGCCATATTTCACAGCTGGGATCTAATCCCAGGGGTATATTTTATGGCTGGGAGATCAGACTGGTCCCACCTGACTTTTTCCTCCTCCTTTTCTATTTTTCAAAATTTATTTTTATGTTTCAGAAGAAGTGAAAGTCTCTCCCTAGCAAGCCATAACTTTGCTGCCCGCTGGGTCACGCCCTAATAAAAAGCAGAGGCTGTGCTGCGTGGTGAGGCACCCCGCTTCCTCTGTGGTCACAAAAGCTGCTCAGAACATTTGTGGGTGTGGGGAGCTCCTCTCAAATTGGGGAGGGGCCTTCACATTCAGTGTCCACGCGGGACTAGAATTCTTAAAAATCTGTTCTTTTGTTTGCTCGCTTGTGCATTCATTCGACAAACGTTCTGAGTGGCTGCTTAGTTCCAAGAACTGTGCTTGGCATCGATAATCCTGGCTGGAACAACATCTACACTGCCTATTTGTGTTTCCTCGAAATTTGTATGTTGAGGCCCTAACTCCCAACATGATGGTATTTGGAGGTGGCACCTTTGGGAGCTGATTAGGTGATTAAGTGGAGTAGGGGATGCTCAGGATGGGATTAATGTCCTGATAAGAAGAGGAAGGAAGGCCAGAGTGTACCCCTCTCCCTCCCTCTCTTTCTTTCTCCCTCCCTCCCTCCCCCCTCCTCCTCCTTCTCCTCCTCCTCCTCCTCCTCCTTCTTCTCTCTGTCTCTCTCTGTCTCTCTTTCTGTCTCTCTCTCTGTCTCTCTCTCCTCCTCCTCCTCCTCCTCCTCCTTCTCTCTGTCTCTCTCTGTCTCTTTCTGTCTCTGTCTCTGTCTCTGTCTCTGTCTCTCTCCTCCTCCTCCTCCTCCTTCCCAATGTGAAGACACAAAGAGAATGCAGCCAGCTCCAAGCCAGGGAAGGGACCCTTACCAGGAATCGAACCCGCTAGTGCCTGACCTTGGACTTCAGCCTCCAGAGCTGTGGGAACCTCCAGGCTGTGTCATCTGGGCGGCACCAGAGCTCCCCATCCGGGTTTTCCTCTGCTAGGAGAGGCGGATGTCAGGCCAACAGTCATGGGAGGATGGGTGCTTCCCTCTGGGAGATGCACAGAGAAAGCAGACGGAGGGTCTTTTAGAGCATAGACCCCGAGAACTAGGGGCTACAGAGGAGACCACAGTAGCTGGAGGTGAACCTGGGGCTGGAGAAGTGGTTGGGACCCAAGCTGCTGGGGTGCTGACCCCAATCCTGACACCTCACTAGATTGGACCTAGATTGGACCCTGGTTTCCCCATCTGAAAATGGGATGAGAACAGGGCCTAGACATGGACTTAGAGCCTTTTCTATAAACAAAGGAAAGCCCACAAGGATTAAGGGAGGGTCACAGGAGCGTTTCTGCTTGTTTGTTTTGTTCTGTGTGAGATAGGATCTCATTATGTAGCTCAGGCTGGCTTGGAACGCTCAATCTTCCTGCCTCTGCCTCCTGAGTGCTGTGGTTACAGGCCAGACAAGCTGTGTTTCTGTCATTGTTGTTGCTGTTGGTGTCATTTTTAAGTACATGGGATTGAACTCAGGGCCTCACACATGCTGGGCAAGCACTCCATTACTGAACTGCACCCCCAACACCCTTTTTAATTTTTATTTTGATACAGTGTCTTGCTAAGTTGCTCAGACTGCCTCTAGTCTCAAACTCGCAAGCCTCCTGCCTCAGCCTCCGGAGTGCTGGGATTCCAGCTGAGCACCACGGTGCCTGGCTTATTATCCCTGTTTTTCAGAGGAGGAAGCTGAGGCACAGAGAAGCAGAGCTGCCTGTCGAAGGTCAGGTGGCTAGAAAGTGGCAGAGCTGAGATTCTGTGCAAGACTCACTCAGATCAATTTTTAACCACCAGGTAAAAATGTCCTCATCATTAGGAAGAAAGAATTCAGCCCAGACCTGCCCCGTGTCCGTGTGACAATCCTTCAGCTGTCTGGGGGCCGCACCACCTGCCACCTGAATGCCTGAGCCATGCCATTAGGAGTTGTGATGCCACGAGGCCCTCAGGCAGGGAATGCGCCTCTCTCAGTGTCTCTCCTCAACCACGGACGCTATATTTGGAAACTACTTGGAAGCGTGGTCAGGGGAGTATTTCCTGGAAGGTAGAAATATGCAGCCAACTTCCAAACTCACGTCCCAGAGACTGCTGGGCAGAAAGCCATGGCCCTGACAATCTACCCGTCCTAGGACGCTGGACGGGTCTGTGGGTTCCACTCACTGCCCCAGTCTGCAGACACCGCTTGCATCTGTTCGGCCAGGATGAGCCAGGGTGTTGGGACCATGCCAGGCTTTGGCACCGTACCAAGGGGCAGATTCTAATCCCATCCCGACAACCCAGGCAACTTACCTCCTCTCTGAAGGCCTTGACCTCAGCTGCCATGCATGGGTAACAGTGAACACAGCCAGTATTTATCAGGGCCAAATACTATTCCAAGCAGTCCTCCTATTAAATTACTGGATCCTTCCAACAACTCAACAACGCAGGTACTATCAGGCTCCCCTCTTAGAGCAGGATCACAGTTTAAACTGTACCTGCCCGACGTCACACCACTGCCAAGTGGCCTGACTGGGATTCGAGCCTGTGGCCTATCTAACAAAGCTGCTCCCTTTCCTCATCTCGGCTCCGGGGAGGACTGTGAGGATTTGAAATGTCGAGTACAAAGATAGGACGCGTACTCCACGCGAGGGACAGATGGTGGCCAACTGGTCACAAGAGGAGCTGGCTGAGGGAGAGCGCGTGTTGCCAACCCCCATTTCCTCTTCAGGAAACACACACGAGCGATTGGTTCTTCTGCCTGTGGGCGGGACCCCCACAAAAGCTTGGGCAGATTTTTCGCTCCAGATTCCTGATGCTCAGCATCTTCTGATCTCTGGGCAGCATCACGCACCCTCTCCGCAAAACAAGAAAACTGTCAGCTCGACAAGCCCTCGCCAGCCTGGAGCCTAGGGGTGGTGGGAGGCCAGGCGGGTGTTGCATTTGAATCTCTTTCGAGGAGAATGATTAAAGGTTCAGAGGGATTCATTTACGAGAAAAGATTAAAGGAGCTAAATCCTGTAGCTGGGCTTAACCATAACTGAGATTAGGGACTGCAGGGATGGTTCCAAATGTTTGAAGAGAGAGTGGAAACTTTGGGGAGGAGACACAGGGGAGGGTGGCTTGGCCCAGCAGAAGAAGTGGAGGGGGAGGTGGACCAGAAATGACAAGGAAGATGAGACTGGACTGACTCCCGCCAGCTTTGCAAGGCTGGCTAAAGGACGTGCTCCTTTGGTGTGTGCGTGTGGGGGGGGCAAGGCCCGGAAGCCTGATGGACATTATGCAATCAAATGGGTTACATCTGATGATAGCTGCGTCTCAGATGGGGAAACTGAGGCACACACATGGCAAGGCACTTGCCCAAATTTGCACAGCTGAGGAGTATCAGAATGTGTGCCCTTAGTCCTAACCCTGAGCCACCTGGGACCACCTGAAGTGTTGGGCAGCAAATCTCCACCCTCTTCTCTCTTTCTCCATGGGTGGAACACACTCCCCCACTGCGGTGGCCGGTGGCTTTGGGCCATCCATGTGGAGGGTCAGAGTGGAGCCTGAGTTGCAGGTGGTCAAAGAATTTACCAGAGCTTAACAGTTTCTCAAAGTAGGAAAAAGTTTATTAGAGAGAGCATGGCAAAGGAGCAGTGGGCGGGGCAATGAGACAAGTGCATTGTCCTGCACTAGGGGTGGGTCTGTCACTGTGTTTGCCAGGCATCTCTGGGCAGCCTGCAGCTGGCTTGACCTTGGCTAGGGATACTTCACTTCTGGAACCACTTGTTGATGTCAGGTGGATATTAGCCAAAAGCAGAGAATGTCAGAAAGATGTCTATCTGTGTTTTATCGACTATACAAAGGCATTTGACTGTGTGGATCAGAACAAATTATGGATAACACTTCGAAGAATGGGAATACCAGAGCACCTAATTGTACTCATGAGGAATCTGTACATGGACTAGGAGGCAGTTGTTCGAATAGAACAAGGAAACACTGCCTGGTTTAAAGTTGAGAAAGGTGTGGATGAGGGCTGTATCCTTTCACCATGTCTCTTCAATTTGTATGCTGAGCAAATAATCCAAGAAGCTGCTTTTTATGAGGAAGAACGTGGCATCAGGATTGGAGGAAGACTCATTAATAACCTGCATTGGGCAGATGACACAACTCTGCTTGCTGAAAGTGAAGAGGATTTAAAACATTTACTGATGAAGATCAAAGATCATAGCCTTCAACAAACCAAAAATTCTTACAACTGGGTCAGTATGCAACTTCACAATAAATGGAAAAAAGACTGAGGTTGTCCAAGATTTTGCTTTGCTTGGCTCTATAATCATCACCCGTGGAAGCAACAATCAAGAAATCAAAAGACACATTGTTCTGGGAAAAGCTGTGGCAAAAGATCTCTTTAGAATATTGAAAAGTAAAGATGTGACATTGAAGACAAAGGTGCACCTGATTCATGCCATGGTATTTTCAGTCACATCATATGGTTGTGAAAGCTGGACACTGAACAAGAGAGACAGGAGAAGAATTTATGCTTTTGAATTATGGTGCTGGAGATGTCTATTGAATATACCATGGACTGCCAAAAGGACCAACAGATCTGTCCTGAAAGAAGTGCAACCAGAATGCTCCTCGGAAGCAAGGATGGCTAGACTGCATCTTACTTATTTTAGACATGTTGCCAGAAAGGACCAATCCCTGGAGAAGGACATCATGTTTGGGAGGGTGGCAGGTCAACGAAAGAAAGGAAAACCCTCCACCAGATGAATTGACACAGTGTCTACAACAATGGTCTTAAACATAAATAAGATCGTGTGCCTGGCACAGAATCAGGGAGTGTTTTGTTCTGTTGTACATAGAGTCGCTATCAGTTGGACCCAGCTTGATGGCACCTAACAACAACAACAGCTTTGTTTGAAAAGTCCTGGCTCCATCACTTTGTCCATGTAGCCTGTGGTTTTAATAGTAGGGCCTGTCCTCTGAGAGTGCTTTTCTCTGTCATGTCACGTCGCCCCTCAAAGCACCCCTCAAAAATGGTTTTCCCTCCATACCCATGCCTCAGAAGCCTTGGTCATGTGACTTGTGTTAGCCAATGGAGTGTCAGGGGCAAGCAAATGCTTATGGAGCATAGTGGCCCCTGCATTTCTGCTCTCCTGTGAGAAGAGAACCCCCTATCCCCAGGAGCTGCTGGGACCCCCAAATGGATAGACTACTGGACCCACAGCTTAAGCAGCACAACTGAGCCCCACCCAGGTTGGTGGCCCAATCACTGGTCCCCAAAACAAGCAATCATGTTTTAAGCCACTGAATTTGGGGCTGGTGGTCACACAATGACAGCATTAGAATGCTGCTCAGGGTCTTCCCCGGCCTGGGCTCTCATCCCTGACTTCATTCCCACTGGGGCCAGATGCCCAAGATCCTCATGTTCTAGAATATTCTCTTGTCTGCCATGAAACGCGTACATGCACATTCATTTTTGCCAGCCGCCTTGAGATGTAATTTACATAAAATAAGTTTTGCCAATTCACAGACATAAGCCTATTCTCATGCGGGTTCCACATAATGGAAGGCAAGGGACCCCGGATCTTGGAGCTAGACAGTGTCTCACAGTCTGTGGACTGAAGCCCCATTATTTCATTTAGAACTGGCTTCCCGAGCGGAGAGTGGGACAGAGCCAGGCAGCCTGACTCCTTGCGGTGCATCCTTCGGCCAGCAGGCTGAGAGGCCACGTAGGGCAAGCCCACACCCCATCAGGGGAATTAGCTGGCAGCCTTGTCACGGCTTCTGTGGCTGCTCTCAGCACAGTGGCACAGTGCACAGGTTCAGGGCATACTACTGGAAAAGGGCCAGGTCCATACAAACCAGCTATACCACTCCTGGGATTATACCCAAGGGAGACGGGTAATACCACAGAGACACCTGCCTCTCCATATTCAACGCAGCACTTTTCATAATAGCAAGAACATGGAATGAACCAAGGCACTCATCAACAGAATGGATAAAAAAAATTATGTAAACATATACACAATGGAATACTACTCAGTAATGAAAAAATGGAAATAATGCCATTTGCATCAAAATGGATGGAACTGGAGAACATCATCTTAGGCAAAGGAACACAAGCTCAAAAAGAGAAATGCCATGTGTTCTCACTCGCGTGTGGGAGCTGACTCTTACTGAAAAGAAGAAAAAATCCTATATATAAATTGATGTATAAAAACTGCACAGTTACACTTAGTGAAGAAGGGAAAACATAAAGAATAGAAAGAAGGAGGGAGGGACGTAGCAGAGGGAAGCGAAGATTGTAGAAGGTGGGATGGGGAGGAGGGTCAATGTAGAGGGATAAAGGGGGGGAGGATGATCTCAATGTAAACAATGCAACTTCATGAGGACATTGGAAAAATAGGGGAACATAACCCAGACCTGCGTTTGAGTTTTACTCCATATTAGTCATAAGGCTCCATAAACCTTGTGGGTTGGTGGAAGTGTTGCCAGAAATGACGTAATGGTTGCATAATGGAAAAATCCAACGCTGCATTACTCTGTACCCCGCCATTATTCACCATTAAAGGGGGAAAAAAAGGGCAAGGCTGGCCTGGCTGTGTGGGGTGGTGGGGGGGTAGGATGGTTCCCCGTAATGTTCATCTACAAGTTTGCATCAAGTGGGGTAGGGTGATGTTGTGTCTGCCACATAAGGAGTGTGACAGTGACTGTGCTCCTGGGCTTGTGTGACTCACCAAGGGAACAAGAGAGAAGGGCATCAGGGGTCAAGTGCATGGACACAGGCGAGGAACCCAGACACTGTTGCAGGTGGAGAGGCCTCTGACCCCACGGGGCACCCTGGCCCTGGTCCCACCTCTTTGTCCCGATGACCCCACACCAGGTGGTGAGGACATGAGAGGACAGAACTCAGGCATGAGTCTCGCGAGTCACCCATCCATCCATTCATTTGTTCATCCGTTCATTCGGCAGCGATGACCAAAGCAGAATGGAGTCCCTGCTGCAGAATGGAGTCCCTGCTGCAGAAATGGAGTCCCTGCTGCAGAAATGGAGTCCCTGCTGTTATGAGACTGCGAAGAGTTCCTTCTGCAGAGCTCTGACAGCTGCGAGGGCAGAGGCCAGGTGCTGGGGCAGTCTGTGCAAGGCAGGCAGGCCTCAGGAAAAGCAGACGTGAGTCACTCTCAAAAGACGCTTTCTGGAAACTAGAGAAGACTTTCCACTCTCCGGTGGAAAGGAAGCTTGCTCTACTGTTGTTGTTGTTGTTGTTGTTAGGTGCCGTCAACTTGCTGTCCGACTCACAGCATCCCTATGTACAACAGGTGAAACACTATTGTCAATGCTTCTCTGCTATTCATAGGGTTTTCCATGGCTGATTGTTTTTGGGAGTGGGTTGCTGGGTCCTTCTCCAAGCCTACAGTATCTGGTGTTCCCAGGCGGTCTCCCATCCAGGTACTAACCAGGCCCAACCCTGCTTAGCTTCCGAGATCGGACGGGATCGACGCCACAGTGGTATGGCTACAGATTTGCTCTGCTAGACCTCCACAAATAAAAAGCTTAGACCCCATTTAGTGGATCACAAATGGGGTGCCTGGTGTAGGGCAGACACCCACAGGTCTGAATCCACGTCCAGCTCTGGACCTTCTTAGTTGGGTGACTTTGAGCAATTTCTTCACTTCTCTGAATCCACGTTCCTCAGTTAAAGCCGCGCTCACCAAGTATGAAACAAACATGACCGTCTGCCCTGTTCAGTGTCTGATCGAATGACAGCAGTGGCACAGAGACAGGAACTTGAGCTTGACAAAGGCTCTTATGCGTTGCCTGGGCCCAGGGACATGGCCTTGGGGAGGCCAAAGCTGCTGCGAGGCCAGATGCGCCCCTGGGAGCTAGGAGCAGGGTGAGTATGTTCAGGAGGCCCCCTCGGCACACCAACCCCTGCAGACCTGGGAGCCCAGGTCCAGGAGAGAACCAGCGGGTTCTCCCTGCCACATTGGACACGCCCACTGTGGGCGTGTTCAGAGCAGAAAGGGCTGGGACTGGAGGGTGGGGCACCATGGCCTGGTGCCCTCCAGATTCCTGGAGCATCTCACTTAACCCTCTCCTTTCCCACCGAAAGCTCCCCGTTATCATCATCGCCCACAGAGCGAGGCGGCACAGGCTGGAAAACCCTGATCTAGAACAGAATTTGGGTCAGCGTGCCTGGTCCTCAATTAAATGCACCTTTGTCACATTGAGGTCTCAGCCACAATCAGACACAAAGCATCCAGCTGGCGTTGAGCGCAGCGGACGGGGCTTTGGACACACCAGGCAGGTGTCCCACAGTGTCAGAGCCGGTCCAGTCCATGGCTGAGGGCCCAGCAGCATGTGGAGGGTGTTGGGGGGTGCAGAGAGAAGGCCAGGCTTTCACTCCCTCCGCAGGGAGAAGCCTGAAAGCAGGCGGGGTGGGTGGAGTCTGTGAGCGTGGGAACCACAGGACATGGCTGTTCCCTCCCTGAGGAGCTCAGGTTCCAAGGGCAGGTACTTTAACCAGGGGCCCCAGCTCCTGGCCAGCGTAGCAGTCCCACCTGTGAGAGAGGCCAGAGAGGCCCCAGAGCAGACACTGGAACAGAAGGGGAAACAGAGTCCCTCCCTATTCCCTCATCCCTCCCTGTACGCGCCTTCCAGCCCCCTCCTTTGCTTACATCTTGGAGCTTCCTACACTGCTTTATCACAGACAGCGACTGCTGTACTAACCACACAACTTTGGGGCCTGGTGGGTTGCCTTTCCAGGCCTTGGTATCCCCAGTGCTGGAATGAGGACACCGTCTGTGTGCTGTGGTGAGAACTCAACATCCCAGAGGGCCAGGAACAACAACTGCAGTACCCGCGCCATGGCAGACGCACCACGTTTGTTCATTCATTCATTCATTCATTCATTTTTTCTCCCATTCATTGTTTGAGCCAGCACTGTTCTGGAAGCTGAGACTCAGAGATGAATGAGACAAAGCCCTCGCCCCATGGGGCTCACAGCCAAGTGGACAATGACCCAGGAAACCTCTGCACCGCCCATTGGATCTGGTCTACATTCTATCACATCAGGAAGTGGTTAAGTTCTAGGAAAAAAATTTAGCAGGGTAAAGGGGCAGAGAGTAAAGGGGCACGAGGGGCTATTTAGATGGAAAGGTCAGGTGGAGGGGCATTACTGGGATGGGGACAGTGGAGGGAGACCCCGAGAAGACGAGGAAGCAAGTCACAGGAACAGCGGGGCAAAGGAGGGCAAGCCCCAATGCCTTGAGCTGGGGTGTGCGGGACTGTTTTTCAGGAGCTCCGAGGAAGTCGGGGCTGCTAGAGCCAAGTGAGTTACTCATAATCATTATCACCTTTGTTATTCAGAGTAAATTGTAAATTGATTGTTTCTTAATATCACTGCGTGGTCTGGGCCAGAAAGATGGGCTTGGGCTTCCAAATGCTCACAGCCCTTTGGGGTTCCGCCTGCCCTCGTCCTCAGCCCAGCACGGCCCTTCTCATCAACCTCCTTCTTTGGAGGGAGCATCAGCCATAGGGCCGGGCTGGGGAGGGGACTCCTCCATCAGGCCCAGAACGCACGGTGCCCGGGGCCCGGTGGAAAGCTTTCCGTTTTGATTACTTCGAAAGTCGTCAGGGGGAGAAAATCAATACAACCATAATGGAGTTCTAATCCTGACTCCGGCCTGGACTCTGTCTTTATATCAACATGATCAGAAAACACACGCCTCAGTGTTTTCATACGGCAGGAGGGGCCCACGGAGGCAGCAGCCGGGGCGGCAAAGGGCGGCGGCCCCTCTCTGGGGGCTGCAGTGGGAATCCGCTCCTGGCCTGCGCCTCCGTCCTGCCAAGATGCGACCTGGAGACTGGAGCTCAAACTAGAGACCTGTTGAGCCACCAGGAGCTGCTCAGATGTCGCCTCTGCCACCTGTCGGCCTTGCTGACAGACGGAGTCACTGTCCGTCTCAGACAGAATCCGGTGACCGGTGGCCAAGCTACTCCCACGTGCGGTGGCGTCACTGGACAGCGGCTGCTTCTGCGTCCTGCCGAGTCCCTCACCCTTCCCCTTACACGTGGAGAAGCGGTGATTTAATATGAATATTTATTCATGTACTCAATTCTTTCCCTGTTAAATAATTTCTCAGCTGTCGGAGGCTTCTGAAGGCTAATTTAAAACAGGTGTCACGGTTATCTAACTTACGCCCTCACAGTGTGAAGAGAAGGGGGAGGAGGGGCAGCCCTGGGTTTGCTGCCCACACAGCTCCGCCTGCGCCGTCCACAGGGAGCCTGCAGCCCCGGGGTAGGAGGTGGGGAACTGGAGAAGCTGACCTTGAGCCACGCTGGCAAAGGGGTAGCAGGGAGGAAGAGAGCCGGGTGGGAGTTTTTTCTTTTCTTTTCTTTTCTTTTTTTGCAGTACTGGGGGTTGAACCCAGGGCCTGGAGCTTGCATGCTCTGCAAGTGCTGGACCACTGAGCTGTAGCTCAGCCCATTTTTTTCCCTTTTTTGAGACAGGGTCTTGCTAAATTACGCAGACTGCCTCTGGTCTTGAACTTGCGATCCTCCTGCCGGCACCTCTAGAGCCGCTGGGATTACAGGTGTTCGCCACCTCGTCTGGCTTTTTTTTTTTTTTTTTTGAGACTGGATCTCACTACTTAGCCCAGCTGGCCTTAAACTCAAGATCCTCCTGCCTCAGCCTCCCAAGTGTTGGGATTCCAGGTGTGCGCCACCACCGCCCGCTGAGTGGCAGGATTTTTGAGGAAGTACTGGACAATCTACACGTGTAGACTAATCACAGAGTACCAGCTAATGTTGTATAGACTCTAACATGCTCTGTTCTCCGTGTTGTGCATATATTAGCTCCTTGCACCTAAAGGGCAGCCTGAAGTCAGATAACTCATCCAACAGCGTGTGCTAGGAAGAGATGGGTGAGGGGTTTGAAGACCCAGAGACAGACACTCATCCGAAATCTGACTCTCCCTCTGGGGCTAAGAGACCTTCCCTAAGCGTTTGTTTCCTCTGCTGGAAAACAGAGAAGGGACAGCTTCGACAGCAACAAGAGCCCTGGGAAAGGCCTGGCTGCCTGCATCTCTGGATTGGCTTGGAGTGGGTCCTTGAGAGAGGAACAGGGGGATGACCCTGCGGCCATGGTGCTGGGTTGTTGTTGTTGTTAAGTGCCATTGAGTGGGTGTCCGACTCATAGCGACCCTACATACAATAGGCAAAACACCGTTGTCAGTGCTTCTCTGCTGTTCATAGGGTTTTCAATGGCAGATTGATTTTTGGGAGTGGGTGCGGGGTCCGTCTCCCAAGCATGCAGCACCTGGTGTTCCCAGGCAGTCTCCCCTCCAAGTACTAACTAGGCCTGACCCTGCTTCTGAGATCTGATGGGATCGGATGCCACAGGGATACTGCTGCAGGCATGGTGCTAGGCTGTTGTTGTTAGGTGCCATCAAGTCGGTATCTGACTCATAGCGACCCTACATACAACAGGCGAAACACTGTTGTCAGTGCTTCTCTGCTGTTCATAGGGTTTTTAATGGCGGATTGATTTTTGGGAGTGGGTTTCTGGGTCCGTCTCCCAAGCCTACAGCACCTGGTGTTCCCAGGAGGTCTCCCATCCACGTACTAACCAGGCCCTACCCTGCTTAGCTTCGGAGATCTGACGGGATCGGATGCCACAGAGCTACGGCTGCAGGCATGGTGCTGGGTAAGTAATAGGTATTCCGAGCATCCTCCCTTCTCTCTCTCTCTCTCTCTCACACACACACACACCTCATGTCATCTTTTCCTCTCTTCTCCCACAACCTCACACTTCAAGGTTACAGCTGCGACAGCTGATGGAAATCTAAGCAATCGCTTCAGTGCTGACCAATGAGAGTTTACAAAGCAAACTTGTTCGTGGCTGCCTTCTCCCCCCACCAGCCTGCAGTTCCTGGCACGGTGATTGTGGAGGGGCTTTTAGATCTTCTTTAACCCCTGCTCCTTCAGGTAAACTCCCCAACCTCAGAGCCTCTCCACCCTCTTCTGGGAGATTCAACATCACTGCCTTCTCCACCCACGCCCTGAGAGCTTGGTTTCCACAGGACATGTCCTGGAGACAGCAGGTGGAAGGACTATTACTTCTCCAGGCAATCTCCAGGCACACCCACCCTTGCCTGGGGTTGCTGCTCCGAAAGGGAGAATTCCTTGTCAGTCAAGGAGATAAGCCATTGTATCATTCCTCTCCCACCGTGCAAAGTCACATGCATGAAGTGCAGACCTTGTCACCAAGTGTGTTTGTGAACAGGAGATGAGGGGACAGAGCGAGGCAGTCAGCAGCTGGGGAAAAAGCCACCAAGGGAAGATCGGGATTGGGCGATGCACTGCGTTTATGGTTTGTGCACACGTAAGCACGGATTCATGCAAGTGCCTGACACTTACGCGTGCGCGCGCACACACACACACACATACACACACACACACACACACACCCATGGCTCTCGCCAGCCTGCTCAGGGCATGCGCTCAGAGCTCCCTGTGGACTTTTCTCTAGAGGCAAAACCCCGAGCCCTAGCCCTCCTGCCCCATGGCCCGGCCCTTCAGAAAGTGCCCACTATTGGCCTATTTCTGATTCCGGGTCCTCCAGGCCCCCAGCGTCTCCGCGATCTTTAGTTTATGGAAGGGTCTGTCCACAAAGTTCACCTGTAAGTCAGCTTCCTGTATGAAGCTGTACATCTTCCCAGAGCCATGGTGTCGGCAGATGCAATAAAGAAAATCACGGTGACAGCGGAGATTCGGCGGAGGGCAAACCTCAGCCAGCAGTCGCCCCCTCTGCTCCTTCGTCTGCTGAAGGGGAGCAAGAAATAAAAAGAATGCTGTACGTCAAACCCCAGTCTCGGTGGGCGTGGTGATTGACGTCACTGCCTAGGTCATGGCTACACTTTTATTTATTTATTTTTTTTTCGGTACTGGGGTTGAACCCAGGGCCTCGCGTTTGCATGCTTTGCAAGTGCTGGACCACTGAGCTGCACCCCCAGCCCATTTTTTTTTTTTTTTTTTTTTTTTACTTTTTGAGACAGGGTCTCGCTAAATTACACAGACTGCCTCTGGTATCGAACTTGCGATCCTCCTGCCTCCGCCTCCCGAGGCGCTGGGATTACAGGTGTGCACCACCACACCCGGCTTGAGTCTGTCTTTTCTAAGAGAGCTTGCCTCTACAACACGGCCTCCCACAGTCACTCTGTTCCCACCCTAACCAGGCTCACAGCTGTGTGTTCACAGTGAAGGCCCCTGACATCTCAGAGCCTCCTTTTTTTTTTAGTATTTGAGGGTTGTGCTCTACGGATTAACCGCACCCTCAGCCTCCTTGGTCTCAAACATGCACTCCTCCTGCCTCTGCCTCCAGAGTCGCTGGGATTCCAGGCATGAGCCACTGCGCTGGGTTTTGAGCTTCCTTCTTAGTTCAGAAATCCAGACCAGTTGCTGTGCCTTCCTGCCTGCACTAGCTGGGGTTACGGTGAGCCCACGCCCAGTAGCCAACATCCTCCAAGCCCAGGAGTCCGTAGGCAAGGTCTGACGCCAAGAGCGGGAGATGGGCAGCGCCTGACCTCTGAGGGCTGGAGAGTGACCGGGATCATGATCTTCTGGTTCAGGACTTGATGTGCAGGTGCAGGTGCTGTCCACCCACTCTTCCCTCTGCATGGCCCTTGGCTTGCAGAGGTGCAGCCACGGGGCACCGGCTCGCTGTCTTTCTCTCTGCCTCTTCCTACCTCCCCTGTGCGCAGGGAGCTGTCCTCCTAGTGCGTGAGGCCTTTTAGAAGAACTAAGGTCAGCCTCAGGGCTGGGATTTAGCTCTGCAGTCTCTGAGGTCCCAGGTTCAATTCCCAGCACTGCAAAAATGGGAGAAGGACCTGGCACTCCACTCCCGAGGCAATCCCAAAACAGTCAGCCACTGAAAACCCTATGAGGGTCGCTATGAGTCGGACACAACTTGAGGGCACCTAACAACAACAACAAGGGCTGCCTCTGTTCAAGGGAGCCTTAGGAAGGACTGAGCAGAGGAAGCCCCTCCGGGGTCCGCCCAAGACACTTCCGGCCAAGGGGCTGGGACACAACAGTTCCAGGCTGAGCCCAGCCCTTAGCCGTGGACACCTAACGCCCCATCCTTGCAGCCTCCCTCCAGGGCTGCCCTTATCCCTCTGTGCTCTTTCTCTTTCTGTCCCTACTTCCTGCTGCTGCCAACTCCGCTCTGCCCATTTACCCACCATGGGGTAGAACAGGGGGGCCTGTGCCTGCCCTCAGATCACCTCCTTCCACCATAGATTTTACCCAGTGTCAGAGCTAGAGAGGTCTGTCTGCATCAAGCAATCCCATTCTTCCAGATTAGAGTGGGAAATAGAGCCCAGAGAGGCGATGTGATGTGCCCAAGGCCACACAGCCCATCTGCGGCAGGGCTGGGGACAAAATTCATACTTCTGGACTCTACAAACAGAGTTCCATTTGGACTCACGGTGCAGGTCCTCCTGCTGTTTGTGCGTGTTTGGTGGGTGCAGGGAGGTGCTGGCTACTCACTAAGTGTGTGACGTGGGGCCAGTTGCTTGGCCTCTCTGGGCCTCAATTATGTCATCTGTCAAGTGGCAGTGCTGGGTCCCCCTCAGGACTGGGGCTATGAGATGGATTTTGTAGAAAATCCCTGAGCCAGAGCTCTGCACACTAAGAGCTCAGCAACAGCAACAGCTGTCCCGATGGGTCCCCCAGAGGCCAGCTACAGGAAAGGATTCCAGGGCACATAGCTTTGTTGTCATTCGGTGCCCTTGAGTCAGGTCTGACTCAGAGACCCTGAGTACAACAGAAGGAAACACTGCCCGACACCGTGCCAGGCCTGGCACTGTGCCAGGCCAGGCACTATGTCAGCGTTTCTCTGGTTTTCATAGGGTTCTCAATAGCTGATTGTTTTGGGAGGGGCTGCCATGTCCTTCTCCTGTTTTTGCAGTGCTGGGGATCAAACCTGGGGCCTCAGTGTGCAGCGCAGCACTCTACCAACCGAGCTAAACCCCTGCCCCACACGTAGTTTATTTGGGGATAATTCCAGACAGCGCTGTGCACAGTGTGTGACCGGTGGCTGCCTCTGCATTAAATGGGGCATAACCCGGGGAGACACAGAGCCAGTGTGGAGCACAGGGGAGTCTCAGCTTCCAGCCCAAGGGGAGAAGGTGGCGGGTGCTGGGGAGGCCAAACAGGCTCTGCTGGCAAAGAACCAACCGAGGGCCGGCACGCTCTGAAGTGGGATGGACAGGGGACCCGCGTGGCAGCCAGTGGCAGCCGCTCCCTGCTAAACAGCTTTTTGTAGAAGCGGGGCTGTGGGGAGGGACTCGAGGGTCCTCTCATCTGTCCGGCTCCTCAGGACTTCAAACCCAGACATTGCTCACTTCAAAGCCCGGGCCTTGACAGCAGCAGCGAAGACGGACATGGTGCAGGAAGGTTCGCAACTAGATGAAAGGCCTGCCCATCTGTGAGGGTGCTTAGACACCGCCCGCGGGGATTGCGGGACACATGGAGTGCAAGTTCCCGGCGACCCCAGGGGCCAGCGCTGTCTACGTTAGGATCTCAGCATCTCCCTCCGTGGGCAGCACAGGCTCCGGAGCCCCGGCTGTGCTCCTGGCTGCTGCGAGTGTTTCCCGCAGGAGCAGGTGGACACAGGACACAGAGCCCCACAGAACAGACAGGGCTGCGCCTCCCAGAGCACCCAGCTGTGGAAGGCGTGATTTACACACAAAGAAGCCAGATCCCATGGCGCTTTAGGACAGAGTTCTAGACAGCAACAAAGAGGGACGGACTACGGATCCCCGAAAGCACGTGGCTCAATCTCAAAAGCATCACACCAAGGAAAGGAACTCGGACCCCAGAGACACCAACCGCATGGTGCCACTTCTGTAAAATACCGGAAATGGCCGGGCGCGGTGGCACACGCCTGTAATCCCAGCGGCTAGGGAGGCGGAGGCAGGAGGATCGCAAGTTCAAGACCAGAGGCAGTCTGTGTAATTTAGCAAGACCCTGTCTCAAAAAGTGAAAAAATGGGCTGGGGTGCAGCTCAGTGGTCCAGCACTTGCAAAGCAGGCAAGCGCGAGGCCCTGGTTCAACCCCCAGTACCACAAAAAAATAAAAATAAAAATTCCCGGAAAAGGCCCAACTGCAGGGACAGAGGCAGTGCAGTGGCAGCCTGGGCCTGGGGGTGGGGACAAAGATGACTGCCAAGGGGCAGGGCAGGGTTTCAGGGGGTGAAGGGCTTGTTCCACATCTTAATCGTGGAGGTGATTACCTGGCTGCACACAGCTGTCAAGATGCTGCTAATTGGGTAGTTAAATTAGTGGCGTTGTTGCAGGTAAATTATACTTCAACTGACGTTGATGTAAAGAACAAGGAAAATTTTAATTTATGGATTCCAGTCTGTCCTGGAAGAGGGGAGTAGATGAGTGTGGATCAAGTCCCTTGCTGTGCAAACACATACGCGCGCGCGCGCGCACACCCACACACCCACACACACCACACACACACACAAAGGAGAGGCCGCTCCGGGGACACAGAGCTCATGCCTACAATTCAGACAGACTGATGTTCAAATTCCAGCTCTATCTACTTGCAAGCTGTGAGGCTTAGGGCAAGGGACTCCACCTCAGTGAGCCTCACAGTCTTGAGTGTATAATGGTGCTTAGGACTGAATTGTGCCCCTCAAACCTGTATCCCGAAGCCCTAATCCCCAGGGCAACCGCTTTTAGTGATTGAGTTATTAGGGGGAAACAAGGTTAAATGAGGTCCTGAAGGGTGGGGACCTCATCTGATAGGACTATGGCCTAATAGCAGAGGGAGGTTTCCCTCTCTCTCTCTCTCTCTCTCTCTCTCTCTCTCTCTCTCTCTGACCACGCAAGACAGGAAGAAAGCCCTCCCCAGAACTGACCATGTTGGCATCCTGATCTCAAACTTACAGCCTCCAGAACTGTGAGAAAATAAACTTCTATTTTTTTAAAAAAATGTTTTTCAAGGTCCTAGGGGGTTGAACTCAGGGCTTCGTGGCAGATACTTTGCAAGTGCTCTAACACTGAGCTGCACCCCCAGACCGTTTTAGAATTTATTTTTAATCTTAAGTCAAGATCTCACTATGTTACACAGGCTGTCTCTGGCCTCGAACTCACAATCCTCCTGCCTCAACCTCCCAAGTAGCTGGAATTAGGTGTGGGCCACCGCACTCGGCTTAAACTTCTATCTTTAAGTGGCTCAGTCAGTTGTATTTTGTTACAGCAGTTCCAGTTGACTATGACAAATAGGGGCACTAATTCTGCTGTGCTGCTTTGAGGATGACACAAGATGATAATACGGTAAGTGCCTTGCTCCAGGAATAGCAGATGTTTAATAAACCTTAATTAATACAAAGCATTAGGCAGATGCTTCTAGCTCAGGTGACACCAAATTCAACTTGGCTTAAACAATGTTGAAAATTACCTCCCATTAGTAGTCCTGAGCTAGGGGAATTCTAGGACAGATTAAATCACGAGACCAGACACTTGTCAAGGTCTTAGATCTCATCTATCATTCTTCCCTGCCCTCCTCAGCCTACTTCCCCTCATGGCTGCAAGATAGCTGCTGTGGCGCCAGCCATCAACTACAGACACAACCCTGTCCAGGGAAGAAGAAGAGGGACAATTTCTTCCCATTTGCCTCTTTAACCTTTCCCAGAAGTTCCTTGCAGACTTCTACTTGGTCAGAACTGTGCCAGGTACTCATGCTGCAACTAATCACAAGCAGAGGGAACAGGGCAGCCAAGATTGGCTTACCCTTAGGCCAACCATGACTCAGTCCTTGGGTCTGGAGGTGGTGCTCCCTCCCTGAAGCTGGCCCAAGGCTTGTGTCCCTATGCATTGCCTGGCACCCCTCACGGCCACATCCTCCTGATGAGCTTCGCCCTCCCCTGCCCCCCTTATGTCCTCACATTTGCAGGTCTGTCTGTCACCCCTACCAGACAGTGTCTATGCAGCAAGCACCCACCCTGTGGACGGACCCCAAGCTCTTTAGTACTGGGAACCCCATTTACAGTCCTTCCTTTTCTCCCGGGACTCCGTGATTTGCAAACTTGCAGCCCCTGGCCTACTGCCATCAGCTCAGCTTGCATTTTTGTTCCTGAGGTGCATGTCATTGCCAGGGAAGACTATCTGATCTGGGCAGGGGGGCTCCAGCCACAGGAAAGCTTTTTTTTTTTTTTTTTTTTGCAGTACTGGGGGTTGAACCCAGGGCCTCGTGCTTGCATGTTTTGCAAGTGCTGGACCACTGAGCTGCATGTCCGGCCCATTTTTTAACATTTTTTTTTTGAGACAGGGACTCACTAAATTACACAGACTGCCTCTAGTCTTGAACTTGCGATCCTCCTGCCTCTACCTCCCCAGCCGCTGGGATTATAAGCGTATGCCGCTGCACCTGGCCTAGTAAAGACATTCTTTTTTTTTTTTGCAGTACTGGGGGTTGAACCCAGAGCCTCACGCCTGCATGCTCTGCAAGTGCTGGACCACTGAGCTGCACCTCAGCCCATTTTTTAACTTTTTGAGATAGGGTCTCGCTAAGTTACGCAGACTGCCTCTAGTCTTGAACTTGCGATCCTCCTGCCTCCACCTCCCCAGCCGCTGGGATTATGAGCGTGTGCCGCTGCACCTGGCCTAGTAAAGGCATTCTTAAACTGACCACTGCGCTGGGGTTTACGTCAGATGCTAGAGCGCTGCTCTGAGCTCCCTGAGGCCCTGTGTTGGATCTCTAGCGCTGCAAAGATGGGAAAAAGGACCTGGCAGCCCACTGTGGAAGCAATCTGAAAATAATCCGCCATTGAAAACCCTATGAATAGCAGAGAAGCCCTGACATAGTGCCAGGCGTGGCTCAGTGTCAGAGAATGTTTCGTTCTGTTGTACATAGAGTTGCTATGAGTCAGACCCGACTTGATGGCACCTAACAACAACAACAAACCGGCCATCTGGACCTCTGTCCTCATGCTGGGTGGATGCAGCAGAGGACACTGGATTCCCTGAAGTTTTCTGACCAGATGGCATCTGCCCTTGAACTCATGGCTGCCTTTGTGAATGGGACAGAGTGAGGCACCCTACACGAGGTGGTGCCTCGGTCCCTGGTCAGAGGAGGAGTAGAAGAAAAGGAAGAAGGAGGAACTGCGGCCGGCCGGGGCTTTGTCTTCTACCTGCTGAGGCAGACTAGCAGGCCCTGGAGTAGGCACCCTCCCTCCTGGGCTCCGCCCTTCCCTCCCAGGGCCAGAAGCAGGGCCAGGCTGCAGGAGCTGCCCCACGGCTGCCTGCAAACATGCCTCACGATGCGTCTTTCTAGTGGGGACCTTTTGCCTGGGCTACCCCAGTCCCACCTAGGCCTGGAACCTCTGCAAGGGAGGACGAAGGGAATGGCTGGGCAAATAGCACCCCCCAAGAACACTGCTCGGTGGACAGCAACCCGTCCCTTGCCAAGTGCACGTGGACCTGCGTGTAGCCACCGGGGCAGAGCTGCCCTGTGAGCACTGTGCCCTTGTCTGCACACCCAGGGAACCTCCCGAGCACCCCCAGTCCCCCACCAGCCTAGAGCCTCCCGTTTCTCCCCCATGACGACCCCCACACTAGGCCTTGTCGCTTATGAGCTGGGTGACCTCGGCATGTCGCTGGGCTTCCCAGCTGTGAATGGGCCAAGACACCTGTGCAGTGTGTAGAGTTGAGGATTTGATGGGCAGTGTGTAAGGTGCCAGTGCCTTGGTCTTAATCCTGACAGCTGGCGATGCCCCCCCATCCGCTGCCCCGCACACACCCACAAGGAGTCGACAGGGGGATGGGGCACCCAGTCACGGGGTCTCCTGGTGCTCTCAGGGGTGGTGACATCCGGGAGCCCCGTGGTCCAGCTCTGGGCCAAGCTCTCCGTCCTCGGTGCCCCTCACCCCAATGATGGCAGCGCTGGGCTGGCGCCCAGGTGTGAGGTGTGGGGTCTGGCTGTGAGCCGGGCGACGCTTTGGTCTCCTGGCCGCTCTTATTTATGCAACAGGGCCGGTGCTCAGTGCGCGCTGCTGAGTCCTTAAGCCGCTCGCGACCAGCCATAAAAGCCTCCATAGATCATCCGCGCTCCCTTCCTGGGCAGTTTGGAAGAATGAGAGGTGACTTAATGTCAGTGTTTAAGGGTTATTATATGGAAGTTAACGGCCCGATGCTCTCTAGTGGCGGCAGAGCGACACGGAGGGGGCTCCAGCAGCGACGGCCGAGACCCTCCCTGGAGTTCAGTGGTTTGCTGCACTTCCCCTGGCTGCTGCCCAGGGTGGACCAGCTGGGCTCTCAGGGTCTCGGGCAGCCCTTGAGAGACATTCTGGGCCCCAATGCTAAGCTGGCTGGTTGGTCTGACAGGACATAGGATCACAGGGTTTGTGGCAAGGAGACGAACGAGGGTCACGTGGGAGGAACTGGCCCTGGGTCCTGGTGGACTGCCAATCCTTTCATCCCCTCCCAGCCCCACCCCTCTGCTTCGTTCAGTGGGGACCTCCTCTCGGGTGCCAGTGAGCAGAGGGGACGCCAGGTATGTGCCCCAGAAGACTGTGAGGGGGGTGGCCCCAAGTGACAGATGGGAGGGGAGGGTCCTTTCCCCCCAGGGAGCCAGAGCAGGTGCACCATGAACCCCATGCTTGCTTAGTAAACACGATCTGGAACAGTAAAGGAGGGGGTTTGGCAGAACACACAGATGGGGGGCACAGAGCCCCCCAAGGGTGTCCCTTTGCCCCCACCCAAGACTTTTCCAATGGGCTCGGGGCAGAACACAGGCTCTGGGTCCGAAGCCCAGCTCCCTCGCTTGCTTCCTGGTTCAATTTTGGGCACCGGCTTCACCGTCTCCACTCTGTCCCCTCTGTACAGCGAGGCCAGCGACATTCACTGTGCAGGTTTGCAGCAAGCCATAGAGGGACCCACACAGAAGGCACCAAGTTTGTTCCCCTCCCATCGCCTCCTGGAGCTGCCTCTGCCCAACACAGTCCCTCTGGCACCTCGCCACCGTCTTGCTCACATCCTGGGGTATCTTTCCCTCCGCCTTGGCCCCCTGCCGCCTGTGCCCCGCAGAGCTCTCTCTCCCTGCAAGCTCAGCCTCCACCAGCAAGTCTCTGATTTCCTGTCGTCCCCAGTGGGCACTGCTGCGTACCTTCGGCTACATTTGTTTATTCTGTGGCCGTGCACTCAGCAGCCACTCACGGCGCCCAAACTCCCTCCATGCCCTCCAGGGGCCGGGCGCTTGATAAACACCAGCTACCATTCAGCAAGGCAATCACAATGGCTACAGTGCACGGAGCCCCTCCAATGGGCCAGACACGGAGCTGCGTGCTTTATAGACATCATCTCATTTTATCCTCCTAGCGGCCCTGCCAGCCAGCTATGATTAGCATCTTTAAAGAAGCAGGAGGCAGACGCAGATGGAATGACATGCCCAAGGTCACCCTGCTGCGGCATCAAGTGCCAGGGCTTCAGGCCAGGTCAAAGGGACTCTGAAATCTGCCACACCCTGTCCAGCTATCTCAGAAGCAGGTTAGGGGGATGTGGAAAGCCAAACACTTGTTTTCTGGAGCAGATCTGATTTCAGATAGATACTGAAATGCAGAGAGGTAAGCAAGTTATAGTACACAGTGACTCAGGGGAAGACACACAGGCTTTTTAAAGAGGAAAGCTGCTGTGGGCTGAATTTTGTCACCTTGAATTCCTATATTGAAGCTCTCACCCCGGGACCTCAGAATGTGATTGTATTTGGAAACAGGGCCTTTAAGAGGTGATTAAGCTAAAATGAGGCTTTTAGAGTTGGCCCGAATCCAATCTGAACTCTGGTCTTGTAAGTAGAGAAACACAAAAGAGATACCAGGAATGTGCACGCTCAGAGAAAAGACACGTGAAGACACAGCAAGAAGATGGCCATCTACAAGCCAAGGAGAAGGGCCACAGAAGAGACCGAACCTGGTGACATCCTGATCTTTGACTTCCAGCCTCAAGAACTGTGAAAAAAAATTTCTGTTGTTTAAGCCACCTATCTTATGGTATTTCATTATGGCAGTTCAGGTAACTAATATAGACTCCTAATGGTACAAATGCCTGCAGCTGTAGCCCTGTGGCATCCGATCCCATCAGATCTCAGAAGCTAAGCAGGGTCAGGCCTGGTTAGTACCTAGATGGGAGACCACCTGGGAACACCAGAAGCTGTAGGCTTGGGAGAAGGACCTGGCAACACCCTCCCCAAAATCAATCTGCCATTGAAAACCCTATGAACAGCAGAGAAGCACTGACAATAGTGTTTCCCCTGTTCTACAGAGGGTCGCTATGAGTCGGATACCGACTCGACGGCACCTAACAACAACAACAACAATGGCACAAATATCCTTAAGATATAAAAAGTTCCTAGAGATCAATAAGAAAGAGAGTCAAGGTGTAACACTAAACATGAGCAAAGAATACAAAGATACTCACAAAAAAGACATACAAATGGCTTATTAATGTATGGAAAGATGCTCAACCTCATGCACATAAATTAAAATTGCACTGAGATACCATCATTCGCTTATCAGATGGACAACACTTTCAAAGATTTGCCGTCTGCTAGCACCATGTTTGGCAAGTCTGTAACAGAACAGAGGGGCTCTCCAGCACTGCTGGGGGAGTGTAAATTGTATAAGCCATATGGAAGCCAATATCCAATTGAAGGAAAGAGGTAAATGGAAGGCAAAACAGAAAGCAGGAAGGAAGGAAATGGAAGGAAAGGGAAGGGAAGCAAAGGAGATAGAAAGAAGAATAGAGAGAAGGAAAGAAGGAAAGAAAGAGGGAAGAGAGGAAGGAAACAAAGAAGGAAGCAAGGTAAGAAAGGAAGGAGGGAAGGGAAGGAATCTGTGCTCTGGAGTTAATGTGTTAGCTTTCTGTTACTGCAACAAAATGCCTGAGAAAATCAAGTTAAAAAGAGGCAGAGTTTATTCTGGCTCACAGTTTCAGAGGTTCTGGTCCATGGTTGTTGGATCTATTGCTTTTGGGTCTGTGGCAAGGTAGCACATGACAGTGGGAGTGTGTGGCAAAACAAACGTTTGCTTTGTGCCCAGAAGCAAAAGAGAGCAAAGAGAAGAGACTGGGGTCCTAATATCCCCTTCAAGGACACGCTCCAGAGGTGGGAAGGGCTCCCACTAGGCCCCACCTTTTAAAGGTCCCACCACCTCCCAATAACTCCATGGGCTGAAGACCAAGACTTTACCACAGGGGCCTTTGGGGGACACTTATGCAAACCAGAGCGCTCAGTCTATTTGAAACCTGGGTTCAAATCCTGCCTCTGCTAATTATTAGTCCTAAGACCCTGGGCAAGCGACTTGCCTTGTTTGTGCCTCAGTTTCCACTTCTGTAAAAGAGAGAAAGGAACAATCTATGCTCCAGTGCACTACACAGACAGAGCCAGAGCTGTTCTTGTCATCAATGTTGTCGCAGTGTGGGTCGTTCATTAGGTTGTCTCCGATTGGTAGTCTTTACCTTTTATGGCTTTTGTTTGTTTTTGGTCAAATGGTTCACCCACTCAGCAACTATACAAATGGCAGCCCTCCTGGTATTTTGCTTTTCATATTGTGAAATTTTCAGGAGTTAGGAAATGCCTGTGTTCTTGTCATGAGCCCTGGGCTTTTTTTTTTTTTTTTTTTTTGGTTTTTGTTTGTTTTTGTTTTTGCAATGCCAGTGGGTGGAGTCCAGGGCCTCATGCATGCTAGGCAAGTGCTGGACCACTGAGGTGCACGCCCAGCCCCTTGTTTCTTCTCCATTTTGAATCAGGGCCCCGATAAGTTGTGCAGGCTGCCTCTGGCGTCAAACTCCTCACCTTCCTCCCTTAGTCTCCTGAGTTGCTGGGATTCCAGGCATGCGCCCTGGTGCCCTTGAGCCCTGATTTTGGATGTGGAAGTTGTGAGTTCTTTACATCAGTGGACGCTTTTGTCCCTTTCCCCGGGCAGGTGTGGAGACGTCCCCCCACCCTCCAAGGCTGGCGACTCCAAGGTGCTGCCAGGAAGCAGGCACAGCACAGGTTTCCTGTACAAACCAAAGTGGACAGAAAGAAGAGCCTCGTCCTGGGAACCCTGTCTGCTGCTGGGGAAATGGGGGCTGACTGCCTGAGATGCACCAGTGCAGATGGTCTGGAGCCTGGAGCTGTGCCCCGGCCCTGGCTGACACTCCACCATCCACACTGGAGCAGCCCCCTCAGTGCCACAGAAGTCACAGTTTACAAGGTCTGATCAAAAGCTACAGGGAATGTGTGAATTAAAAAATTCATTACCATCAAAGAGGACTCGCAGACCTGCTTCAGAACGCGGCAAGAAGGGTGGGATAAGTGTGCTCAAAGCCAGGGGGAGGGTTCTGAGGGGGATTAAGGGCGATGTGTCTTTCACAGCAAACATTTTCTTCTCCCAACATTCACCGCAGTTTTTATCCATACCCTCACAAATGTAGGTCCTCCACCCTCCTGTGCGGCACCCAGCTCCTCACCCTGCCCTATGGCCTTGCACAAGCCTCGAATATTCTTTCTGCATTGCCCTGCCCCTGCCATGCCTCCCTTGTGACACCAATAACAATCACCATTTGCTGCTATGTGCCTGACGCCTTGTCAGGCTTGCTGGGGCGTCTCTGCACCAACCCTACCAGGCAAGGATTAAGATCCTCCTAGGACAAGGGCTGGGATTTAGCTCAGTTGGTAGAGCGCCGCTCTGCAGTCTCTGAGGTCCCGAGTTCGAGTCCCAGCACCACAAAAATGGGAGAAGGACATGGCAACCCACTCCCAAGGCAATCCAGAAACAGTCAGCCATTGAAAACCCTATGAAGGTCACTATGAGTCGGACACGACTCGACGGCACCTAACAACAACAAGGACAATGCAGGAAGCTCGGCCCAGGGAAACAGGCTTGGCCCCGTCAGCAGTTGGGAATTAGCAGAACCCAGCTCGGAACACAGGCACTCTGACCCCGCAGGCAGCCTCTGTCCCCAAGCCCCCCAGAGACCTCTTCAGCTGAGAAGAGTGGTCTGCAGGTAATAGGTCACCCACCTTGCCTCTGTCTACATCCAGCAGGGCAAGCTTCAATGAGCCCTGAGTTTCCCCCAGCAACTTCCCCCATGCGGCACCATGACAGTCCCCCTGACCCCCGAGCCCCTGGCTTTCTCTCTTTTTTTTTTCACGGTACTGGGGTTTGAACCCAGGGCCTCGCACTTGCATGCTCTGCAAGTGCTGGACCACTAAGCTGCACGCTCAGCCCAATTTTTTACTTTTTGAGACAGGGTCTCACTAAGTTACACAGACTGCCTTTGGTTTCGAACTTGCAATCCTCCTGCCTCTGCCTCCTGAACCACTGGGATTACAGGCATGTGCCACCACGCCCGGCTTGCCTTCTTGATCTTCACAGAACATGGCTGAGGCTCCCCCAAGTCCAAAGCCTTCCTGGGTCCCAGCATGCTGCCTCCAAGTCCTCATCTTTGGCCACTGTTCCCTGAGGAGCCCTCCCTCCCTGGGCCCGGAGTGTAGCACACGCTTCATTTTGCAGTTTAGCTTTCTATAGCATCAAAGGAAGGGAACAGAGTGGCTTGAGCCACTGCGTCCCTAATATACAATACTAAGCCCTCGAAGGAGGGTTTGATGAGCTACTTTTGCAGAGGAGAAATCCAAGGCTCAGAGAGGTTAAGTGAACAAGCGCAGGGTCACACAGCACCAGCCGGGAAGCTCGGGCCCAAACCCAGGTCTGCTTCATGTGCTCGATCGACGCCAGAGCCTCTGCCTTGAGTCCATCATTTCGCCTCATGCATAATAGATATTTACCTCTCCCCGCTGCTCTGTGGGACTGCTCAGTGCCGGCTGGGGGCCCATCTGGCCCCCGCTCTCCTTTCAAACGACGTCGTTTGAACCCCTTTCTCGCCTTTAAAACTCTGCTGGCTCCGAGACTCAGACCTGCTTGTTTCCTGCCACTGCCGCTGCCTGTGTGGTGATGCAGTAGCTGCCTCAGTCTCATGGCTCAGAGGGCGGGGGCTCAGAGGAAGGGGGCGGGGCTCTCTGGGACCTGGGCACAGGAGAGAGCACAGGGCTGGGTGCATGGCGCAGGGCCGGAGTCCCCACGGGGCTGCCACTGTGCAGTCCCCAGGGCAGCCTGAGCTCCTCATCTGCCACATGGAGATGATAACAAGGCACAGAAGAGCGCCTGCTGTATACAGCAGCCACTGTGTGCAGGCCAGTTCTTCCTCCCTTCATGCCAGCAGCATGGGAGGCCCTTGGGGACCCCAAGAGGCGGTGGTGTTGATGGCAGAGGGCAGGGTCCTCCCTGGAGCCCTGAGTGGTAGCAGTCTGCTGACCTCTGGGGCAGGCCCAGGAGCCTAAATCCTGGCCCGAGATCCTGCCATCTGCCCCAACAGCACCTGAGGCTCTGTGGCCATCCCCCGTACCCACGATCCTTTCCTGGTGTCCAGAGGGCAGGGTTGGGGGACACACACGTTAGAGCCACCGCCAGCCCACACAGCCCAGCCGGTTCTCAGCACGGCCGCCCCACCCTGCAGACCTCACCCGCCCTCCCTCTGGGACCCCAACGCTGGGTGCCCACACTGCCCAGTGGGACTCAGCGGAGTGCAGCCAGGGGGATGAAATTCAGAACTAAGAGGCTGCAGCTCAGCTGCCCAGCTGGTTGTTCCTCAGGGCACAGCAGGAGCGGCAGATGTCCCCCTGGCTGAGCATAACAGGAGTGCCGGCCTCTTCCTGCAGACCCCAGCGCTTACCCCTCCCCAGGCCCTGAACCCCGAATTTGCCAGTAAAGAAATGAGGACTTAGGGAATCACACATGGTCAGCAGCTAGAAGAGGGCAGAGGGGTGCATCTTAAAGTGGACCCCTTCCTTTCCCTCTGGGAAGCCCCGCCCAGGACGGTCAGCCCCACCTCGGAAACCTGATAACAATAGCGTCTACCCTAGATGAACTACATGCTGGGCCCTATGCCAAGTGTTTGGAACACTTTACAGCATTTATTCTCAATATGCCCTTCAAGGTAGATTCAGCCCATTTGACAGATGAGTCTATTGAGGTGCAGAAGACCCCAGAGCTGGGTGAGTCCCAGTTAGTTGTTAGTCACGTTCCATTCATAGCGACCCTCATCGGGTTTTCAATGGTTGACTGTTTTGGGATCGCTTTGAGAATGGATTGCCGCGTCCTTCTCCCATTTTTGCGGTGCTGGGGATGGAACCAGGGTCCTCGGAGAGCACAGAGTAATGCTCTACCCACTGAGCTAAACCCCAGCCTGGGTAAGGCCCGGGCCAGGTTTTAATCTCCACTGCCGAGGAGGCCGAGATTTTCAACTTGATTCTACCACCCCGTAAGCAATCTCGACGGCACGCCTGTGGGAGACCTGCTTTCCTGCCTTCTCTCCCCTGTCCGCTCCTTTCCAGGGGCTGCTCACGTTTGGTGCTTTCTGAAGGAATCCATAAATGCTTCCGAATTTGCCCTCTGGAGACCCGGATCGTGACAAGATCCAGATGCTCCAAGGGGAGGCGAGTCTACAAGGAGGTGGAGGGGCCTATGAAGACGCTGATCCTTGTTTCCTTTCCTCAGCCCCCTGTGTAGAGCCCTCCAGGGCTCCCTATTGCCCACCTGCTCCCAAACCCAAGCTGCGCCCTTTCTTGGGGCACCCTCGGCTGGCAGCTCCGGCCTCAACCTGCCCCGCTTGGCCATGCTTTCCTGAGTGTCTCGGGGGAACAGCGGCCCCCAGGGCTGTGCTGGGCCCCAGGATGAAGCCTCGTGGAGCCACAGTCGGAACAGTGCGAAGCAGCCCTGAGTGACAGACGTCATGCCGAGGGGTGGGCACAGAGGCCTTCCAACCCAGGGCAAGGCCCCTCAGCCCCACACCAGGGCTCAGGGCAGGGTCTGGGAGGAGCTGCCACTCAAGCAGACCCCTGGAGAAGGTGTTGGGGGGTGGTGCCCTCTAACCCTGGGGTACACCCACCTCCTCATTCCCTGGACACCCCACACCCTTCCTCCTCCAGGTCCTCCCCCACCTCTTGATGCTCCATAACTTTCAGGACCCCCTTCCCTGGGAAACTTTCCATAGCTGTGCATTCCTGCTGATGGCCTGCCTACCCCTCCCTCACCCCAGCACACTGGCCTGCAGAACAGGAGGCTCAGAGAGGGGAAGCAACTTGCCCAGTGTCACCCAGCCAGGGATATATGATGGGAACTTGAACGGAAGCCCTAGGACCCTGTGAAAGGCAGACGGTGGTGGGGGGTGAATCACAGGGAATCCCAAAGGCAAGGGCAGGGGTTGGGGGTGCAACCCGGAGTGAGGCCAGGCAGAGAAGGCACAGAGACTGTCACCTGCCACGTGCCGGGGCAGGCCAGCAGACACCTGGCCTGGGTGGGTGGGAAGCGCCACTCAGTTTGTCAGGCGGATATTAACAAGCTGTCCTTCCAATTAGGAGCCAGTAATTAAAATTCATCTTCCCTGCGACCGCTCAGTATTAAACCACAAACACTTCATTAGCCGCCTCTTACCTCGCTGATTTGCATGAACGGGAAGAAACACTTCAGAGCAGCAAGACCATTTAACGCCCGGGATGCACGTGGCTCCGTGGCCTGTTGGCGCTTCTGATCCAGCCAAGGACGGGTCCTGCGAGGGACCTGGCACTGGCAGGGGGCCCTGGGTTTGGGGGCAGGGTGTGGGGAGGGTGTGGGCAGAGATGCCACGGATGTCAGGCGCAGCTCTGGTCTGACGGTGGAGGGACTGAGCTTGCCGGCAGGGAGAGATCCCAGTCTGACGGCAGGAAGGGACACTATAGTGAGATCTTCCCGGTCTGATGGGGAGACACAGGCTGGGAGGTGACACACAGCCTCTGTCCTTGGGGGCTCTTGGTCTAGGGGAAGAGACAATTCTGCTGTGAGCCAAGCCCACTCAGCTGGGGGAGGACTCAGGGGACCCGTCTATCAATGAGGCCACCTGACAAAGTGGAAAAACTGCCACCATGCTCGGAGCCGGCTGAAGCAAATATGTGACCCTGGGAAAGTCACTTAACCTCTCATAATTGTAATTTCCTCATCTGCAAAATAGGCACTTAATAGCCCGCAGACCAGGAGGAAGAAGGTGGACTTCGAGTAAACCATGAACTAGGCCTGTGGGGGTGGAAGAAAGCGGCGGCAGACCCAGCCGCTGCGGTTGGAGAGGGTGATATCAGCGGCCACAGAGGCCCACAGGGGCCCTACCTGGGGTCCGTAAGTAGTGGCTGCAGCGCAGACTCAGGTCTATGGCCCCACCTGTGTGGCCTTCATGGAGACATTGTACCTGGGTTCCTGCAGCTGCCACCAAGCAGCCAGAGGGTGAGGTCCACACACAACCAGCACAGGGGGCACCTCCAGGGCCTGGGCTTGCCAGGCAGGTGAGGCACCACAGCCTGGTCCCCTGGGTACCCAGGCCAGGGCACAGCCAAGGGGCAGAGCTGGCGCCTCACGGCCCCCCAAATCCACAAGGAGCAGAGAAAAGCAGAGGCCAGGGCCCTGGGAGAAGAAGGCCCGGCGGCAGTGGGGCCTGCTCCAGGTTGTCCTCTGGGCGGGGTTACAGCTCAGTGGAACGCGCTTGCTGGGCGCGCTGAAGACCCGGCTTCTGTCCCCAGCCCCAAAAACCAAAAACAAAAAGTAGAAAGCGCTGTTTGAAGACTGGGGGTCTTCCCAATGGACCTGCTGGATTGAGTCCAGGCCACAGACTCCACCCTCCAGGGCCCCCACTCCCAGCCGCATCACCTCCCAGCTGGCCACGCTTCCTGGCTGCACAGACTCTGAGATGGCAGGTGCATGGCTGGCCGCAGGAGGACCTAGAGCTGCTTTGGAATTGTCTCTGGACTCTCTTTATGAACCCTAGTTTCTCAACCCTCAAGTTCCATTAAGGAGAAAGACTTGGGATGCGACAGACCTTCCTCTGTATCCTCAATGCAAGGCCCTTCAGAGGCTCAGGAAGGGAGACCTTCATTAGGGTTGGGCATGGGAGCAGTAGCCTTGGCCTTGCTTTCTGGAAGACACAGCACTCAGGCTAAGGCCAGGTGGCTGGATCAGAATCTTGGCTCTGCCACCACTTGCTGTGCATCCTTGAGCAGGTTACTCCCCCTCTCTGAACTTGTCTCCTCGTCAGCAAAGAAGAGAGGAGGATCAGATATGAAACAAGTGCGAAGGGAGAGGATGTGCAGCACTCAGCCCCCAGCCAGTGCTCGTCAAGCCTCGCCTCCTTCCTTCCCGAGGGCTGCCTCCTTCCTCAAGGTTGTCACCTCAGTCCTGGGAGATGCAGCCCCAGTCCTGGACGCCGGCCCACCCAGAATGGTCCTCTCATGGCGGCCAAGGCCAGGCAGGGTGGGGCCCCTCCCCAAAGGGTCTTCGAGGGGCCCATAGCAGCTCCGGTGCACTTTCTCGCCTCTGTCCCCAGCTGGGTAACTATTTACACTGGCTGCCGGGTCGGTGGTTCATCATAATTATATATTATCTTCATTAACAATTCACCTCTCTCCGCCTCTGCATCTGGGCCATCCAAACATGCCCCAGAATTAATCAATTAGGCTCCCAGCCTCAGGGCAGCACTCAGGAGCGCCCCCTCCTGCAGGGCTGGAGCAGGGTGCATGAAGGTCGCGCCGCTCAGCCCAGGTCCCCCTTCCGTGCTGCCCGAGGGGCGCTGCCTGCCCTCCCTCAGCCTCCTGGCCCTCACAGCCACACTGCGGTTCTTCGTCACCCCCACACCCGTGCCAGCCCTTCTTGACTTTGGGGTTCCCAAGGTGGCCTTGGTGTCCCCTAACTGCCTGGGGGCAGTGCCCCCAGGTGGCCAGCTTTCTGGATGCCCCGGGCCCCACATGCCCTGCATCCTTCCCTTTCCGGGGTCAGTTGCATTGCTCTTGGAAGGGCAAGCAAGCCGGCAGCCCCCCTCTCTCTGCTTGGCAGCTGGGGTTTGGTGGATCCCTAAGAAGAGGCTGGGGTTTCTGGCCCACAGCCGTCTGCCCAGCGTTCATCATTATCTCTACAGAGAAGAGGCGGAGAGGGTGATGATGTCCAAGGTCACAGGGCTCCAGATGGGCAGAGCCAGCCTGGCTGCTCCACGCAGGAGTAAGGGTCTCTGCACCCATCCTGCACTGAGGGGCGCCTAGGAGATTCATAAAGCACACTTCTGGCATGTCTGTGAAGGCCTTTCCAGGGATGACTGGCAGGCAGGACAGCAGCTGAGCAGAGAAGACTTGCCTGGAATGTGTGTGGCGCCACCCAATAGGCTGGGGGCCAGAAAGAGCAAAGGCGGGAGGAGGAGGAAGTCTGTGAGTCTCAGCTTGCTGTGCGCTCTTTCTACCTTTCTCCCTCTCTCTCCCCACTCTCTCTCTTTCAGCTTCCTGGCTGCTGTGAGTGAGCAGCTTTCCTCGGCCACCCTGTCCCCCTGCCATAATGTGCAGCCTCATTGCAGGTCTAACAGCAACGGAACCAGTAGCAGCTTTCCTCGGCCACCCTGTCCCCCTGCCATAATGTGAAGCCTCACCGCAGGCCTAACAGCGATGCAACCAGTCAATGGAAACCTCTGAAACCATAGCCAGAATAAATCCTTCCTCCTTTAAGTTGATTTCCTCATGTTATTTTGTCCCACTGATGAAAAGTTGATTGACACGAGGAATTACTAGGCAGCTGCAGCTAAACCAGTGCATCATATGGGCCAGACCTTGCCCTGCTCCGGGCCTCAATGTCCCCATCTGTTAGGTGAATCCACTCCAATCAGTAGCAGTTGGTGAAACGGGACAGAGCCCTGGCTGCTGGGGAAAATGTGGACAGGTCCATAGGGGCTGTGTGGGGTATCGGGAGCTGCACAGGTCTGGGCCTCTGGAACTCAAGCCCTGGTTCCTCCCCAGCCCCCTCAATCCTCCACCATGGCCCCCTGCCCCTGGCTGTATCACCTGGAAGATCAGGTCACCTCCTTGACCTCAGAGGCCTCTTCTGTGAAGTGGATGTGGTGACACTCGACCCCCGGGATGGAGTCTAAGGGAGAGATTCTCTCTGGTGTTCCGGCTGCTGCAGTTTTATTAGCAGAGACTGGGCCTCGCTCAGGGAGCTGCCTACTCCCATTGGGAACCCAGGCACAGAGCTGAGCTGTGGCCCACAAGCCGCCATGGCCCCACCTCCCTCTGACCAGGCCTCCTCTGCCACTGAGTAGGACCTGGACATTGGCACTGGCCCTCAGAGCCCCTTAGGGCCACAGGAGGCTGATCACGAGATGGGATGGCTGCCTGCAAGATGCAAAGCCATCCAGATCTATCTGTGGGTCAGGAGAAGCAGCAGCCGGTGGCCGTCACTCTTCTGCCACCAGCCACGCCACCCACTGCCTGCTCTGAGGCCACAGCGCACTGCAGAGCAAAGCCCCAGGATGCCCCTTTCCCTCCAGCACCCTGTGCTGCGGCTGATGCACAGGACCCCAGTGGACTCGGTGGCTTGTCCACCCAGTGCCCTGTGCCTGGGATGTCTCCATGGTCGGCCGACACCATAAAGGGACCCCTCAGTGTTGGCCTTGTAACCGCCCCACAGCCATGGGCAGGAACTGCGCAAGGCTCTTAGACTGCGTTCGCTCTTCCAGGCCTCGCTCTGCCCTGTGACATCGCTTTTGATGTTCCACAGCCAGGGAAAGGGAGCCTCGGAGGGGCTGAGGAAGCTGCCCAGGATCCCACAGCCACTAACTGGCCAAGTGGAGGCAGAGAAGGGGGCCCCACGATGGGAAGCAGCCCATGGCTATATGGGGTCCCAACACTGGGGACTCGTGGGCTTTACAGGGCTGCAAAATGAGGAGGGCAGGAGTCACGTGTCAGGAACACACAGCAAGGGCCCCCAGCCCAAAGTCCAACAAGAGAGACAGCAATGGTGACAACACCCAGGGTTGGCTGGACCCCGCCCGCCTGCCAGGCTCGGTTCCCACACAGTGGCCACAGGTGTCACCTCTGCCTATGCCAGGCCTCACTTTCCACAGCAGGAAGCTGAGGCTCAGGCCGGTCAAGCCATGCACCCCGCTCTCACAGCACCCAGAAGGCGACACAGGGGGCCGGGCTTCAGGTTGCTTGGAGCGGACGCTGCGGACTTTGCTTCTAGACATGCCTGGTTCTGACATCACCTTCCCAGGGGCGGCTCTGATCCCAGGCAGATGCGTCCCCCAGACGCAGGCGCAGCGTCTGGAGCCCCGGAATGCTACCTCCCAGACTCGGGGTCCACTTTCCCCACTGGCGTTCAGCTCTGGGAAGGCTGCGTGGGGCAGCCCGTGACAGCTCGTTCTCCAATAGATCTGCAGGACAGCTGAGCATCCATTTGGCCACACAGCCACCAAAGAGTGGGCAATGAGCACCTGCCACGTGTGCCCCAACTCCAGGCTCCATAAGCACAGCGGAGAGAGGTAGCAGGGTGCGGGGAGGAGGCTGCCTTCCTGCGTGCAGTGATGAAGGGGCACTGTGTCCTGAAAGCCCATCCAGTCCTGGCTGAAAACTGCTGGTCAATGGGTGACCATTGGGACTCCTTTTATTTTTTTTCCAGTACTGGAAGTTGAACCCAGGGTCTCGCTCTTGCACGCTCTGCAAGTGTTGGACCACTGAGCTGCACCCTCAGCCCATTTTTTTACTTTTTGAGACAGGGTTTCACTAAGTTACACAGACTGCCTCTGGTCTTGAACTTGCGATCCTCCTGTCTCCACCTCCTGAGCCGCCGGGATGACAGATGTGTGCCACTGCGCCCGGCGGGACTCCCTTTTTCTTAAAACAGTCCCATTTCCCAGTTGGAAGATAAATTATATGCCACTCCCCCCAAAGAACAAGACTGGGCTATTGGAAGAGGGCGAAATTCAGTTCTCACCAACATCCCTGAGCTTCTCTCCCCCTCCCAGGCCCCTGTAAATGGAGGACGGCTGATTATGGTCAATGGGATGAGGTCAAAAGGGTCAGAGGCCACTTCCATCCTGGCCCCCGATATCCTATGAAGCCATCGTGTGAATTACTGGTCTGCAAACGCTCCCTCCCTCCCCCACCTGCTGTGCATGGCAAGTGCAGGTGCTGGTTTGGCCATGTGACCCTGTTGTTGTTGTTAGGTGCCACCGACTTGTGTCCGACTCATGGCGACTCTCACAGGGTCTTCAGTGCCTGACTGTTTCGGGATTGCCTCAGGAGTGGATTGCTGCGTCCTTCTCCCATTTTTGTGGTTCTGGGAATCGAACTCAGGACCTCAGCGACTGCAGAGTGGCACTCTACCAACTGAGCTAGATCCCAGCCCCCATGTGACCCTAGCATGTGGCAAATGCGATGTGGGTTCCTGGCCCAGAAACCCAATCCTGGCCCTGGCCCCTCCTGCTCCTGGAGGACTGAGGACCCACTGAAGGGACCTCAGGGGGTCCCAGTGGATGACCGAGACCCAGAGGGAAGAATCTAGGATCCCTGGACTATGGCATGGAGGTGAGTTATGCAGGGAGCCCCCTGCCCAGGAGTGTGCGTATTTGACGATGCTTGAGCTACAAATTGTATGATGCTGTGAAGAGTTTGGAGCCATTTATTACATGGCTAGTGTTCATGTCCCTGACTATTATAAGTGGCCCATGAAGGCCTCTCTGAGGAAAGGACATTTGACCAGAGATCTAAATGAAGTGATAGAAAAGCACTGCCTATAGTGGACACAACAGGTGCAAAGGCCCTGGGGCACTCTGGTATCCAGTGAACAGCTAGAGTCCCAGTGACTCACAAGGGCTGAGTCACATACTTCCTGGGGACCTTGCTCAGGTCAAAGACCCTGTGTGAACCTTTGCTTTCTGTGGTGCGCAATGGAACAGGCACTGCCCTGCTTCTCTCTAAGGACACCAAGAGGGACGTTGGTGTCTTAACAGACATGAGGGGCTTTGGGCCAAGGGTGCCCCCTCAGCTCAGAGGCCATGCTCAGCCTGGCCAACAGACCAGACCCTCCGACTCTGAAGGTCTCAGACACACTGGCATGTGTGACCCTTCGGGAGACTATAGGCAGGGCAGAGGGCGCCCTGATGAAGGTGTCAGGGGCTCGGACAGAGAATCGAGATTGCGGGAAGACTGGCAGGTGCCCCCCTGAACTCTCGGTTCTGGGAAAGTGACTGAGGTCCCCCTGGAACCCAGGAGGCAGGAGGGAGAGGCTGCCTGGCCCTGAATTAGGAGCTCACACACTGTCCCCACTTAGCCCTCAGTGGCCGTCGGCAAGGCCAGGATTCCCGCCCTGCCACATGGCCTTGAACGCCTGTAACTCACACCAAATCCAGGGACAGAGATCTGCAGGGCCGGGTGGAGGAACCCCGAAGCCAGCCAGTATCCCACCTCCCCTGCAAGCCTCATGCCGGTGGCTCCACACGCTGCCTCTCATTCTCCCAACCCCTCCATAAGACAGCTACAACCCCTGCTACCAGATGAAGAAACCGAGGATCCAAGAGGCCCAGACCTTAGTGAGTAGAGCCCAGGGATTCCACACCGGGTCAGCCTGGCTCCCAAGCCCAGTTCTTGCTCCTGAACACATGAAAATGTGACTATTGTACCAAGACAGCTTCAGCAGCCTTATGCAAAATGCCTGGGATCACAATGTCTCAGATTTTGGAACGTCTGCATTTACATCATAACATAGGTTGGAACAGGACCCAAGATCAGTTTCATATTATATATATATATATATATATATATATAATATGTCCTCAGCCAGACCACCCTGATTTCTGAAACCTTCAGATCTCAGAAGTTAAGCAGGGTCAGGCATGGTTAGTACTTGCATGAGAGATTGCCTGGTAATACTGATTGCTGTAGGCTAGGGAGCCCACTCCTGAAATGATCAGCCATTGAAAACCCTAAGAATATCGGAGAAGCACTGATAGAGTGCCTGGCATGGCACATTGTAGGGGAGTGTTTTGTTCGTTTGTACATAGAGTCACTATGAGTCAAACCCAACTCAAAACACCTAACAACGATACGTTATGTATTTTTATATATAATGTAATATATTTTACAAATATATATATATATATATATATATATATATATATATATATATATATATGTATATACACACACACACACACACACATACATACACGGAGAGAGAGAGAGAGAGAGAGAGAGATACATTTTCTTTTTGCAGCTCTAGGATACAGCCCAGGGCGTCACACACGCTAGACAAGCCCTCTACCACAGAGCCACACCCTCAGTCCTCATACAATGTTTTAAGTGTATTTTGTGCATAAAATGTTCCAGGTGGTGTCAGGTTGGCCCTTGGACTTGGGGGCATTCTGGAGTCTGAGTGTTTGGATTCAGGATGCCCAGCTCCCATCAGCATCTGCTGAAACCAGTGCCTGGTGTGCCACTCAGAGCTTCGCCCACAGCATCCCGAAGCCTGGGCACTGCCATCATGGACTCCACGAATGATTCTCGTTTAACAGATGAACAACCCAGGGGGAGAAGCCACGGGCCCAAGGGTGTGAAGTTGAAGCATAAGGGAGCCAGCGCGGGGAAATGGGTGGAAGAAGCCAGGGTCCCACTGTGGGGACAAACCTCCGAGTCCCGGGGCTCGTGGCACTTGCCGTTTTAGGAGTCCTGTTAGGTCACCCCATGGGGCCGGGTGGCTGGGCAGCACTAGTGAGGCTGTGCTCAGGCCGGGTGCCCAGCCAGCCTGCGGAGCCAGGATGTATCGCCCTCATTAAGAGCGACATTAGTGTAGTGGCTAGCACACTCCCAGTATTGACACTAGTGATCAGCGTGCCGGGAGGCCAAGCCTTTGAGCCGTGTGGGGGGCCGTGCTCCCCACAGGGCCTGCTCAGCCCCCAGAGCCCGTTCCTGGACACCAAGACACCTCACCCCCAACTCTGTGCCTTGTATCCCAGCACACAGTTACCCACTGTGGCCACACGGCCCCTGCAGGCTGCTGGTCCCTGTCTCAAAGCCTGCATCTGAGTTATGCCCGACATCGACCCTGCTGTTCATCATCCTCCCATTCCTTCCATTCCCCACTAGTGTGTGCCCCACACCCACTCGACGTTGGCCCAGCGAGGTGCACCGAAGGATGTCTGGAAAGTATGCAGACTCTGCGTCCCATCCACGTATTCAGCCTGTAGGGGACACGGGGACGCCTCGCAGGACCTATTGGCGGCCACACGTGCTTAGTTTAAGTGCTGGGTTGGTGCTCTGGTTCTTGTGACGGGTGGGAAGCGTCACCTGGTTAGCGCGGGCAGGCAGGCACCTCTCGCATCAAACAGCCTCCCTCCTTCGAAGGCGACACGTTCATTCTGTAAGGCACACCGGCTGCCCTCCCCACGTCCACCTTTCTCGTCTCCTGTCTCCTAAGCGGCTCAGTGAGCTATGGTGTGTGATCTCTGAGGGCCGGTTCATGTCTTGCTCACTGAGGTCCACACCCGTTCATCCCATAAGCATCTACTGTAGGCACCAAACCTTGCTGACAGCACTGGGGATGGAGCAGAAAATAAGAGACCAGACTGCTGCCTTGGTGCACCTTACAGGTGAGTGAGGTACTCGAGAGTCTGGTCTCAAGTAAATGGTAGAGAAGTCTTTAATGGGGGGGGTGATGGGGGGAGGAAGCATACAAGAGTGCAAAGGGGAACCTATATGAATAATGTATAACAAAATGCATATATGGAAATGTCACAATGAAAAGCATGTCAGAATGAATCACATTAAGGTGTACATTAAAAATTTCCAACAAAAAAAAAGAGAGAGAGAGAGAGAGAGTCTGGTCTCCAGGGCATGACTGCCGGGTTCAAGTCCCAGCTTTACTCCTGACCTGCTGGGTGATCTTGGGCAAGTTACTTAACCTCTCTGAGCTTCAGTGTTCTCATGTGTAAAAATGGGGATGATGATGGGCCTCTCTACAGATGTTGTGAACTTAAATGTGTTGTGTTTACACAGACCTTGGTCAGTCCTGGCAGGTAGGAGGTAGAAAAGATTTCATCATCATCATAATATTGTATGCTAGTGGGCAATCGGAGGAATCGGAGGATGACGAAGAGCAGGGTCAATGTCAGCAAGCTGGGTGTGGAGGACGCGGGAAGCAGAGGGGAAACAGGGCAGCGGCGGCATTGAACACGGTCAGGGAAGGCGGCTCTGGCTCCTCTCTGTTTCAATGGAGCCCTGCAGGACAGCACAGCACGGCAGCCTTCGCCAGATCCTGTGACGGACCCAGCAGAGGGAACCCCAAGGTCAAAGGTCGGCAGCCTGCACAGCTCCTAGCGCACAGCAGGGAGAGAGCAGGGAGCAGGGCAGCTGGAGCTGGGCAAGAGGGGGACAGAGGAGGCGAAGTCAGAGATGGCCTCGGAGCAGGCAGGGTGAGGCGTGGGCCTAGGAGTCAAGTGCAGAGCAGATCTTGGAGAGGCTTAAGCCAAAGCAATCCCATCTGATTTACATTTTAATAACATGGCTCTGGGCGCAAGGCAGAGGGTGGCGGTGGCAGCCAGGACCGGCTGGGAGGCAGCGTGGGCAGACGGTGGCCTGGGCTGTGGGCAGCAGTGGCAATGGAGAGATAGCCAGATGTGAGTGTATTGGGGAAGTGCAGCCAGGGCGTGCTCCTGGACCAGAGGTGGGGTGTGAGGGAACAGGAGGAAGCCACGGTGACACCGGGTGCTTTTGCCCCTCCTTTTTTGGCATTTGCTAGGAGGCCTGTGTTTTATTTCTGACCCCATCAAAAACGAGCTGTGTGACCCTGAGTATATCACTTAACCTCTCTGAGCCTTGCTTTCCTCATTGAGGAACATCACATGGTTGGTTTTGCCATGCTTTCCTCATTGACGCCATCTGGCCTCTCAGAGGGCAGGCTGTGAGGACGGATTAAGACAAGGGGAGGGGTTGGAGAGGGGTGGGAAGAGACATCCAGAGGGTGGGAGTGGCCGGCCAGACCCTCAGGGGCTCTGCAATCTTGACCAGAAACCCAGGCTGGTTTCCTCACCCACCTCACAACCCCTGAGGGCATGGGGCAGGGAGCAGTCGCCCCCGACCCCACAGCCTTCCTGGCGCAAGGGATGCTCCGGGAGGCCTGAGGGGAAGATGGTGGCTGGGGAAGATGGCCCAGCCAAGGTCACCTGGAGCGCCAAGGGCACGCACAGCCCAGGACAGGCCCACAGCCGCCCCCTCCACGAGCACCGTCCACCACCCCAGAGGAGGGGGAGGGCAGCATTGAGTCTGGCTGAAGCCACACTGAGCCCAAGGCTTTGCACTAGGGGTTCCCCGGATGAACTTAGCCAGGAGTCTGCTCTCCTCAACACAAGAAAATCGATGGAGTGTGTGAGCAACTGGTGTTTTTGACCCACTCCCCCTCTGTCACATTCCTCTCAACACCAAACTTACTCTTCATAATGTCCTGGTCTAAACAGGATCAGAGAGGGCAGGAGATCTGCCCAAGGCTACACAGCACAGCCAGGTGCAGTGCCAAGTCCCCCTCTTTGTTCACTGTCTGAAAAGCAGCCACAAATTTCTCCCTTAAAAGACCACTCTGGGCTTCTGTCCCTTCCTGCCTCGGAGGGTTTGGGCAAGAGATGGAGCCGGGCCTGGGGATCCTCATGAGAAGGTTAAACAGAGGAACAGCTAACGCCCTTCCTGGTCCTGGGTTCCATCCCCCACAGAGTCGTCACCCTCTGCGGGCGCACCCGAGGGCATCCTCGGAGCCCCTTCCTGGCCCTTGGGCCCCTGCACACTCGAGTGTCATGAACCTGTCATGCCGGCCGTCCCCAGAGCCACCATGCGGGATGTCTTCGTCTCTGTCGCTCTCCACTCTTCTGCCGGGCCCTCAAAAACATCTACGTAAATTACAGTCCCAGTATTTATTGCGTCTGCATTGCACCAGGGAGGTGTGCAAGGGAGCTCTGTGTCCCTGGAGGACAGAAGGTCACCCCTCACCCCCTCCCTGCCACCGGCCTCTCTGTCCTGGCGCCCAGTGCCAACTAGGACAGCAGAGGCCTAGCTACCTGGCAGGACCCGGGAGGGGCCGCGTACTCAGGCTCCAGGGAGAGAGCGAGGTGCGTTTTACGGTGGAGTTTTCACATGGTTGGTTTTGCCATTAACTTTGAGTGCCTTTGCGGGGCCGTAAAATCCCCCACGGTGCTGGATAGGGAGTGGGAACAGAGGAAATTGGTGGCCGAACCAGGGTAATGGGTGGCTTTCAGACGCCCACTCGTGGACCTGGCAACAAAGGCCAGGCGCAGGCCTTGCACCGCAAAGACCACGCAGGCAACAACTTTTCAAAAAGAAATCGCATTCGCGTCTTTCTGTTTCCCCTCAAACTCCGCGATCCCCTGCGCGGAGGAGGCGGCAGGGATAATGGCACGGTGCTGATGGCGGTCATCTGTGAGTCGTGCTATTTTCTTTTCTATGTCTTCCTAAATGCTCCAAATTGCCTCCAGCTTTTAGGCATTACTTTGGCAATGGCAAAGGGGAGTTATTTCTTCCAGTCAGATAATCCAGCGCAGAGGGCGGGAATTTGCTCTGAGGCATTCACGGCCAACCCAGCACAATGGCCACCGCTGCGCTCCGGGACCAACATCTCCTCTTGCTCTGCCCAAGGTCCTTGAGCATGACATATGGGGAAACTGAGGCACCATGCAGGTAAGTGTCCTACTCAAGGTTCCTCAGAGAAAGGGCCTCCAGGGGAGCCAGCAATCTGCGCCTCACCTCCGCCTGGCCTCTGCCCTTCTGGGTCCGGGTGCCCTGCTGGATGGGGTTCAGACACCACGGCCCTGAATCCTCAGTGAGGGAGAAGGGCGCTAGCGTTGGAGGGGCCTGGGCCTCCCTTCTTGGTGGTCTAAGGGGCTGTGCTTCCTGGAGGCTTCTCTGGTCAGACTAGGGGTCTTCAGGGGCCTGAGGAACTGGACCTAGATATTCCTAGAAGGTTCAAGGTCCAGGCTAGGCTAGGTCAGGACTGGGCAGAGCCAGAAACCGGAAAGAAAAGTGGAACAGCGTCCCTTAGGGACGGAGCAGGGCCCACGCTGGGCAAGGCTGGACGGGGCACTGGGTGGCGTGTGACCTGGAGTCACCCATGGCCCTCAGGCCTTCCCACTGGCCGGGCTCCCAGGCAGGCTGCCTGTTCTGCGGGGGGAGGCAGGGGCAGCCGAGCCTCTGTGTCCTGCTCCTCAACCCCACCTGTGTCTCCCCACGCCAGCTATGTAGGACAGCAGTGAGCAGAGACGGAGCCAGGACACTCCCAGTCCCCTTAGGTCAGCCTGTAGCAAGTTTGGGGACATTGACCCGGCCTCAGGGGCTCTCACTCTAGCGCCCAGCCACCACAAAGCACAGGTCTGAGCGGGAGACCCAGCCCCTGCCCCACGAGGCCCCAGTCTAATGGGGGAGACCCAGACCCCTCTGCTCTAGGAGAGCGCCTACCATAAGAGAGCCTGCAGCCATTTCCCTGTGGCATCTGATCCCATCAGATCTTGGAAGCTAAGCAGGGTCGGGCCTGGTTAGTACTTGGATGGGAGACCGCCTGGGAACACCAGGTGCTATAGGCTTGGAAGAAGGACCTGGTAACCCCCTCCCAAAAATCAATCAGCCATTGGAAACCCTATGAACAGCAGAGAAGCACTGACAATAATGTTTCGTCTTGTACACAGGGTCGTTAGGAGTCAGATTCTGACTCGACGGCACCTAACAACAACAACAACCCTAAGAGAAATTCAAGGCCTCACACTGAAAACAACTTTGGAGTCCTTCAGAAGGTATAGAAGTGAGGGCAGAGGCTCACTGGGCCATCTGTGTGCAGACGAGCTCCTACGGCCAGTCAGTGTGGAGAGGACAGGTCACCCGAGAACCCTCGGAACCCCCATGAGAACGCAGCCCCTCTGGCCTTGGAAAGCCCAGCCCAGCTCTGCCAGGCTCTGAGGGTCCTTTTGCCAGTGAAATGCGGTCCATGGCCTCCAGGAACTCGTGGCGGGGCAGCTGCGCACTGAGCAGGAGAGCAGAGACTGGAACCCGTGGCGTGGGCAGGGGCCAGGTTAGGAGAGCCAGGCACCAGGGAGCCGTGGAAAGCTCTCAGCAGCAGGGAGAGTTTGTCTATAATGGGCAGAAATGAGCCAGGCTGCCTGGAAGAGGAGGGGCTGAAGGGGGAGTGGAGGCAGGAGGCAGGGTCGAGGCTGTGCACCACCCAGCCTAGAGGCGAGGGGCTGGCTCGAGCACCAGGCTGGGGACAGAGGAACAGATGCGGAGGGCAGCAGCTGAGGTGACAGACAGGGAGCTCGCGGCTCCACACTGGAGCCTGCCTGATGGCAGAGCTTGCGGAGGTTTAACGAAGTCTGTGCCTGGAGCAGCTGCCTCCGTGGGCTGGCGGACACGGGCCTGGGGCCTCCTGGCCACCCCTCCATGCTCTGTCAGCAGCCCTGGAGCTGGGCAGCAGATACCAGCCTTCCCAGGCGCATGCGGGGCCAAGGTCAGGTCCAGGGGGCCTGTCCCTTAGAGGAAAGGCGGGGAGGCCGCAGGACGCCCAGGGATCCCCCAGGCTGGGAGTGGCAGCCTTGTGGGAGGGGACTGGGGACATCAGACCACAGAGGGACCCTTCAGCTGTGAGCACCAGCCATTGGAGGCAGCTGAGGCCACCGCCCACCGCTGTGCCTCCCTGTTGGACTGGCATTGGTCCTGCGGGTGCGGGGAGCTTTCAGCCTGCACAGGCTCAGGTGGAGGCAGGACTGACCTGGCTGGGAGAAGAGCAAGAGAGCCCTGATTTGCATATATGCAAACAAGGCTCTTTTGCAGTCAGAGCCTGGAACCTGGCCAGGCCTCAGGACTGGCAGGGGCAGGGCTTCATCTGACGGGTTGGAGTCAGGCCCCTTCCCAGCAGAGGCTGGCAGGGTGGACGCTGACGTCTCAGACTGGGTCCAGTACCCACTTCCGGAGGTCAGGGAAGCCTATACTAGGAAGGGCAGGACGAGGGCCAGGGAAGACCTCCTGGACCTCGCTTTCTTGTCTTTATTCTGGGCAGGAGGAGAGGGGTCATCAGGGGCTTGGGGGAGGGCAGGACCATCAGGATCTAAGAGCACAAAGAGGAACCAGTCAGGGCTTTGAGCCTGAGATGCCTGAGCTCTAGTCCTGGCTCTACCACCTGCTGCTGTGTGACAATGGGCCAACCAATGACCTCTCTGGGCTTCAGTATTCTCATCTGCACAATGGAGACAAAGCCTCCCACCTAGGTTAGGTAAGGATTGAGAGTCCTTGTAGGTAAAGTGCGAGGTGAGGCATAGAATAGCTGTTTGTTACCTGGGGTCCGCTGGCCCCAGAGAGGCATATGGGAGGTGGAGAACTATCGCTGCGGCTCCCCTCTGCAGCTTCTTGCCTCACCCTACTGGGCTTGGTTTTGTTCATTTTTTCATCTGAAACTTTAAGCCGTGGAAAGGACAGCTGCATCCAATAACGCAAGAGACAGCGGGAAACCTGGCTGAGGATAGATCATTATCATCCGCATTATTACAGAGATGGAAACTGAGGCATAGGAGAGGAGGTAGGGCGAGTTGCCTTGAGTTATCCAGCAAATTGGGAGCAGGGCGGGGACTTAGGTCTCCGGGCCCCGCCCCCAGCCATGCGCTCTTTGCCGCTGTGGTGCTCCAGCAGCTGTGGTGACCCCTGGCTTCCTGCCTGACCTCTGGGTGCCTCTCACCCCACTTCCTCTCGCTCGCATCTTCTGTCTTCATTCTCTGCACAGCCCTGGCTCCAGGCTCTCTTCTCCCTGAGTCTTCATTCTACCTACAACCTGCCAAGAACCTGACAACAGCCAACTCTGCTCATCCAGAAGAGGGGAAGTTCCTTCTTGTGTCTGACCACAATGTCTCTTGCTTTACAACTAACCTGTTTCTCTCTCCTCATTGGCAGATGGGGCCCCGCCTTGTTCCCCTTTGTTGCAGATGCTTCTCATTCTCCCATCTCACTGGTGAAGAAACTGAGACCCTGAACAACCAGACACCCAGGCCTGGGTCACACAGCCGGCACGCTATGGGGCCAGGCAGCCTTCAGTCAGGGTCTGCCCAGAGCCTTCGTCTGGAAACGCCACCCCCCAAAGTCCACCTGCTGCAAGCTGAATCCCCAAAATCCCATGTTAATGTTCGGAGGAGGCAAGGCATTTGGGATATCTGGGATGATAAGAGCCTGTGGGTCTGGGTCATGATGGGGTCAGTGGCTTTTTAAGAAGAGAAAGAGAAACCTGAAAGCTTACCCAGCCTCACCCTGTGACACCCTTCACCATGTTGCGAGGCAGCACAAGGTCCTCGCCTGATGCCAGCACTGAGCTCTGCGAAGTCCAGCCTCTAGAGCCATGGGCCAAAAGACACATCTATCCTTTATAAACGATTGGGTCTCAGGCATTTTGTTATAGCAACTGAAAACAGACTGAGCTGGGAACCAGTGCTCCGCACTACCTGAGAGCTGTGCTGTCCCAGCAGGGCAGGGGTGGTTGGGGGAAACCAACTAGGAACAAAGGGAGCTGCAGACCCAGGGGAGACCCAGGGCACCAGGAAGGAGGGCGAAAAGTCCAGGCGCACCATGGACCACGGCGGGAAGGGAGAGTGGGCACATGTGCCAGGGGCCGCCACGATGCTCCAGCACTGGAGAGGAGCCCTCAACCTCATCATGGTGGTGGCCTCCAGGCCTTGGGTGTGAGCTGAGCTGAGCTGAGCCTGCCCCCCACCTCCGTTCCGTGGCCACAGGGTCTCAGCCTAAACCAGGACGGCTCTTGTCTCTTCCGACACGGCGTCCCCAGAGGGAAAGGAAGAGTGAATTTATTCATGCGGAAAGTCTTATAGAGGCTTAAACGTTAGCATGTGCTGGGTTATCTATGCCACAAATTGTCTTTATAGAAAAGGATAAAAAGTGCTCACAACTGGGACCGGCCTGGGGAATCCAGAAAATACGTGCTGCGTACCCAGGAGGGACGAGAGCTCACGCACAGAGCGGCACCGAGTCCATGGTCCACTACGTGAGCCTTAGAGTCAAAGGCCGGGCTGAGCCCACTGGCCAGAAAACAGTAGGTGCTTGATAAGTGCTCAACGACTAAGTGACAGCCTGAACCATGACTCTCGCATAGACTCTGTGTGGGTCCCTCTCATGCCTCCGTTTCCCCCCATCTGTAGAAAGAGGATGAGGTGCATTGGCAAATGGAGACAATTGGGGGAGGTCCCGGGCAGGGTGCTGGGCCTATAGGAAACGCTCGGTTAATGGTGGGGGTGGTGGCAGCACAGCGACATCCCACTGACACCCCACACACATTTCCACCTGAGAGGAGTCCACCACTGATGTGCTTGGCCCTCTGTGGACAGGCAGAACATTCGCACCCCAAAGCACCCATCAGTTCTCAGTGGGTCTCCTGCTTCCTCCCCTTGGCCCCTGCAGGTGCCTCCTGGAGTCACTTCAAAGGTATGTGTTATGTGCTTTTAAGTCTGGTCCCACTCATAGTGACCCTCTGTACGACAGAATGAAACACTCCCTGACACTGTGCCATGCACATGATCTTTTTATGTTTGAGCCTATTGTTGCAGCCACTGTGTTTCTTCTCATGTTGAGTCATGCCACATCAGCAAAAGAAGTCTCGGGGACTTTACTCCATTGTTGTCATTAAGGTTGACTGTACTGTGAGGGGGCTGGGATTTAGCTCAGTTGATAGAGCGCCGCTCTGCAGTCTCTGAGGTCCTGAGTTCGATTTCCAGCACCACAAAAAATGGGAGAAGAACGTGGCAACCCACTCCCAAGGCAATCCCGAAACAATCTGCCATTGACAACCCTGTGAGGGTCGCTATGAGTTGGACACGACTCAATGGCACCTAACAACAACAACTACTGTGAGGAGGCATCTCCCCCAGTCATCTCTTGAATGCCTTCTAGCCTGGGGGAGGGGGGAGCTCATTTTCCAGTACTATATTTGACAGTGCTTCTCTGCTATTCACAGGGTTGTCAATGGCTAATTGTTTTGAGAGTGGACTGCCGGGTCCTTCTCCCTAGTCTATCTTAGTCTGGAAGTTCAGCTGAAACCTGTCCACCGTGAGTGGCCCTGCTGGACTCTGAGGTAGCTGTGGCATAGCTTTCAGCATCAAAGCAGCACGAAAGCCCCCACAGCACGACAAGCTGACAGACGTGTGAGGGTCCAAATAAACTAGCTGCACCCAAACCCTTGTCTCAGGCTCTGCTTTGAAGGGAACTCCCAGAGCAAGGGATTGACAACGACATTAGCAGTAAGGTGGCCTGAGAAGCCAGTGAGTGACCAGGGCCCTCTGGTTCCTGCTTTCCTCTATCTTTGTTAAGGATTGATTGAGATCAACGGCAGGACACGGCTGAGGAGAAGAAGAAAGGGAGGCTGGAGTGCCGGGAGGGATTGTATTTCCACGGTGAGATAAAGATCTTAAACCCCCCGCGCTGATGTTGGAGCCCGTGTGTTCCGCGTAGGTGCAGATGGTCTCCGGCTCTGTTAATCCAGCCAAGCTCCCCTGTCACTTAGGATCCATTATCTTTAGCCCCGGGCCTGGGCAGGCACACGCCTCCCTGAAAGGGATCCAACCTCATCATCCTTAACCATGAGACCACGATTGCCCTCCACCCTGGGGACCTGGGGGGCCAGGGCAGGGCCAGAGAAAAGATGTCCCCAAGTCAGACCCACTCCCCGTTCAGGCTCAGCCCTGCCTCTTCCTTTCTGCATATCCCCTCTAAAATTGGGGGCCACAACACCAGCAGACTGAGGGCCAAGACTCAGGAGCTAGACTTCTGGAGATGGAAGCCCAGCTCTGCCTCTCACCAGCTGCGTGGCCTTGAGTCAGTTTCTTAACCTCTCTGTGCCTCGGTTTCCTTGTTTATAAAATGGGGAAAACAACAGCATCTAACTCAGAGTTTTTTTTAATGCCGATTAAACATATTAATATTTATGAAGTGCTTAGAAGTGTGCCCAGTGCACAGTAAGTTCTACATAAATATTTGTTAAATAAATAGCCGCTTTGCTTACCTCTAAGGGTTGCGGTAGGTTTGTCAGATGATAAATACATGGAAATCTTCCATATGTGGTAGAAAACCATGCAAATATATTACATTTAGGAGTTCCCTTTATAGCTCCATTTCCCCAAAGTGGGCTTCCCTTGGTGGGCTTTCTTGTGTAGGGTACCAAAGCCAGACTGAGGTCCTCCACGCCCAGGTATGAAAGGCCACCCTGCTCTCACCAGCCAGGGGACCTGGGGAGCCATGGACAGTTCTATCCAAGAGGGAGAGAGCCTGGCCAGTGATTCTGCATGCCAGCAATCACTGCCCCTTGGAGCGGAGCCTCAGTCTCCCCACGTGTGAAGCAGGGATAGCAATGGCTCCTGTGTCCTAGGGTTCAGGAAGTGTTAGAGGGAGACAGGTAAGCGGGGCACTTTGGCCAGGGGCTGCCCCAAGAAGCACCAGACAGCGCGACTTCTCCATAGCTCCCCAAAAGAAATCACCTCCCTTCTGGGGACTTGGGGTCCTCGTTTCCACCAGGAGCCCCATGCACCAGCTCACAGGTTACTGACACACGTGAGTGCTCAGAGCCCAGGCCTGGGGAAGCATATGCTTGGTCCCAGCCTCTCCTTCCAGAAAAATCTGTTGATCATTGTAATAAATCGCAGAGAATCCTCTAATCCCCTGGCTGCAGCCATGGAACGCTGTGTGGGATTTCTGCACCTGGCTGCGATTGACGAGACCAGTGTCTGAGCTGCCGCTGGGTCTCGCTGCACACAGTCCTGCAGGTGCACGCTGAGGGTGGCCTGCATGGGTCTTGAGGGTGGCAGGCACACAGGTCCGATTGCTGCCTGTGGCCAGCCACGCAGGAGCCTATGAGAGCCCAGGGATGTTTGCCCAAAGGCTCTGGCCTGCTCTGGCCTAATGTGTTTGCCTAACTGCTTACCTCTCAGATAAGAGGCCTGGGAGATGAGCGGATAAGCCCGGGGCCTAATTAACCCTCCTGAACAGCCAGTCTCAGCCTGGACGTGGACAGGAAGCAATGGGGCAAGACGGCCTTGACTTCTGCCCCAGGGGCTTCAAGGCCAGAATCCAAGGATGGGAGAGGGTCTGGCAGCAGAGAAGGGTCTGCTTGATGGCCCAGCCTACCCTTACAGGTGGGCAGAGAGGCTCGGGGAGAGCAGGAGAGGAGCCAGGGCCACACGGTCAACACCCACGTGGATTCCCCAGATAGTGGGGACCCACAGGTGGGGGTGGAGGGTCCTGGAGGGGAAGGTTTGCCTCCAGCCACTCACTCATTCATTCACTCATTACTCTCATTGAATCATTCATTCATTCAGCACTGTTCATTCACTTGCCACTCTTTCATTTGCTCACTCACTCATTCACTTATTCACTCACTCATTCACTCACTGATTTGTTCACTAATTTATGCACTCACTCATTGTCATTCACTTGCCACTCATTCCTTTGCTCACTCACTCATTCATTCATTCATTCTCATGCCCTGACTCCCTCACTCATTCACTCTCGTTTGGTCATCACTCATTCTTTTGCTCACTCACCCATTCACTCACCAATTTGTTCACTAATTTATTCACTCATTCACTGTCATTCGCTCACCACTCATTCTTTTGCTCAGCCACTTATTCCCTTACTCACCCCTTTCACTCATTCTCACGCACTGATTCATTTACTAATTCATTTGCTCAGCATTCATTTGCTCAGCCATTTATTCATTTGCTCATTCATTCTCTCATTCACTCATTCACTCACTCATTCATTTGCTCATTCACTTATTCATTCACTCATTCACTCATTCATTCACTCATTCACTCATTCACTCATTCATTCATTCTCTCACTAATTCATTTACTCCTCCATTCACCCTCACTCACTCACTGGTTCCTTCACTCACCCATTACCATTCCTTCACTCACTAATTCATTTGCTCATGTGCTATCATTCATTCACTCTCCCACTTGCTCACTCATTTATTGCCATTCATTCAATCTCATTTGTTCACTCACTCATTCGCTCCCCCATGGATTCATGAGTTCACTCACAACCCCAAGTAACCAGTGCGCACTTGCCAGGTGCTGGAATGGCCCCTGTCCCCTACTGGTTGTTGGCTCCTGGGAGGGGCGAGCACCTCAGCTGCCTCACTGCTGCATGTGCCGAGCCTGGCACACAGTGAGAACTCAGTAAAGATCTCATCGGCATGGGACTGGTCTCATTGAATCCTGACGGTAAAGGAAGTAGAATCATGGTCCCCGTGTACGGTTAGGAAACCGAGGCTCTGAGAGCAGAGCGAGCGGCCACTGGCGGCCACAGCTCCATTCATTCCTCGAGGAAATGGCGCCCTGCCCCTACTATGTGCTTGGGGAGTCAGCTGTAAGGATGCGTCATTGTCATGGAGGCGGGGTCACAGAGGCAGAGGTCACGGAGTGAGGGGCTGTCATTTCCTATGCTCACTCTGTGCCGTGGTGGCCAGGTATAAGGGAAGGGCGGCAGGTAAGAGGGGCTGGATGGGGCTGCTGGCTGGAGAGGCTGTGGATTATAGGGCGAGCACCCCTAATCCAAAATCCAAACTCCAAAACACTCCAAGGTCTAAAATTTTGGGATCCCTGGCACAACACCACAAGTGGAAAATTCCACACCATGAAATGTTTCATGCACAAAATTATTTCAATGCTGTATAAAATTCCCTTCAGGCCACATGCATCAGGCATATAGGAAACTCAAAGAAATTTCCTGGTAGACTTGGGTCCGATCTCTGAGACACTTCATTATTGTTGTTGTCAGGTACCGTCCAGTCAGTGTCCAACTCATAGCAACCCTGTGTACAACAGGCGAAACACTATTGTCAGTGCTTCTCTGCTGTTCATAGAGTTTTCGATGGTGGATTGATTTTTGGGAATGGGTTGCTGGGTCCATCTCCCAAGCCTACAGCACCTGGTGTTCCCAGGCAGTCTCCCATCCAAGTACTAACCAGGCCCGACCCTGCTTAGCTTCCAAGATCTGACGGGATCGGATGCCACAGGGCTATGGCTGCAGGCTAGACACCTCATTAGGTACATACAAACACTATTTCCAAATCTGAGATCCAAACCTCGCCTGGTCGGGATGTGTCAGATAAGGGACACTCTGCCTGTACCATAAGGAACACCACGGAACACCTCTGCATTTGCAAACCACAGCTGCTCGCCTTGTCCCACTGCACGATCCCACAGAGGGTAGATGACAGCCCCAGTTGTCAGACACTGAAACAGAGGAGCTCAGAGAGGTTGAGTGACTTTCCCAAGGCCACACAGTAGGTGTGTGGGCAAGTGAGTTCACCGAGTCCTCTGCAAACCTGCTCTCCCCTACCCTCTTGGGGAATCAGGAAGACCTGGGACAGAGGTTGGACCAGGAAAGGTGTACGGGTCAGCAGAGGCAAGATGGGGTTGGGGGCCCCAGCTCCCCGTCTCTGAGTGCCTCAGGGCAGGTGGGGACTCAGCCCAGAGGACTGGCTTCACCCCCAGCCTCGGTGAACGGCTGTCTTGAAGCCAAATCCGGCTCCCCCTGCTTTATGGAACTGCTAATTTTAGCCGGCCACAAAGTCAGCCTGCGCTTTTAAAACTGGACTGATTTATGCTTTTCCTTAATTGCTCCAAAAAAGTGCTCTGCATCCAGAGGGAGAGAGAATGAATATAACTCTATTTAGGTTAAAAATTTAAAGTCAAACTCTCCCTGGTCTGGCAGGAAGAGGGACACACTCAGGCCTGTCACCGTGTCCCCTCCTCCTCCCGCCGGCCCGGAGCCTGTTCATCTCTGTGCCCCACAGGCTAGATGCTGCCAAGGAGAAAGCGCAGAGTCAGGAGCGCCACCAACCACAAAGCAATGGCAGGTGCCCCGATGGATGCCAGGGGAACCGGCAACGCCCTCGACTCCGCAGCTCCCACCATGCGCCCCACGGAGGGTGCACGGGTGCAGCTGGGTGACCAGGAACTCCAGGGCCCTGCCAGGGAAAGACAGGGCTCCTCTATGCTCCTGACAGCCCACGAAGCAGCCCAGGGCCCGGGGAGGGGCGAGACTGTGATGCTTCTGGGTCATCTTGGCCACCCTTGTGCAGGTGGGGGCGGCTCACGGTGGACTGCTGACCTCTCCAAATGTCTCCGCCAAGGCCCCCACTCCACAGACACTGCAGGTCAGCCCCAGACCACACAGTGTGATGGGCGGTGGAACTTGAACAGTTTAGGAGGCAGGTGGGCACCCCACGCCCACAGGCCGGCCATAAGCCTGAGGAATCCTCGGGCCCCCCTGGGCCAGTTCACTCAGTCCCACTTCACGCACCGGGTCGCCCACCCCACCAAAGCAGGAACTCACACGTCCCGTGGCGGCACTGTGTCTGGGGCTGGAGTTACAGAAGTCAAGAAGCAGGGGGTGAATCAGACAAATGGGGGGCCGGCATGCTGAGGGGGTGAAACAGGGACTAAAGCAGAGGCGCAGCCGGCTCCCAGAAGCCTGGGCCTCCCCTGAGCACAGACAGCACAGCCAGGGACCCTCCAGCGGGTGGAGCACCTGCTACAACTGCCACCCCCCAGCCCGCCCTGCCCAGCTGCCCTGCTGCCCGCCCACCTCCGGTCTTCCTGTGGGCGTCCAGCCTGTGGGATGCCACAAGAAGGATGTGACCACCAGGCTTTAGGAAACGGAAACCACTTCTTTCCTCTCTCCCTCCTCTTCTGCTGGCCATTGAGGCCCCAGGACAAGGCAGCAGAGCCGCCAGATGAAGGACCCTGGTTCCCTAGGTCCCCATGTGCAGGAAAACCAGCTGCCTACAAAGACCCAACAGTGGGTCCTTCTGTGAGTGAAACGCAGGTTTCTAGTGTGCCTGCGCGGAATCGGGGGCTTGTTTGTTACAGCCGCCAGCAGCACCATGTTGTTGTTGTTGTTGTTGTTAGGTGCCGTCGAGTTGGTATCCGACTCATAGCGACCCTCATAGGGTTTTCAATGGCTGACTGTTTCGGGGTTGCCTTGGGAGTGGATTGCCAGGCCCTTCTCCCATTTTTGCGGTGCTGGGAATTGAACTCGGGACCTCAGAGACTGCAGCGCAGCGCTCTACCAACTGAGCTAAATCCCAGCCCCAAATATATTTTACGAAGCACCGTTCTGTATGTTAAGAAAGGGATAAAATCCCCCCATTTGATCTTTATAACAACTATGTGTAGCAGCTAACTGTGCCCCATTTACAGATGAGAAACCAAGGCTCAGAGAGGTGAAGCACGGGTTGACTCGCCAAGGGTCACACAGCTGGTAGGTGGTGGGTCTGGGCTGGCACCTGCCTCCCACGTCCATTATCCCTCCCCTGTATCTGACCATACGCTGCTCACTGGGGGTGTGGCTGGGGGGATCCCAATGTAGGACGGGAAGGGCTAACATCTTCCTCTGTCTTGGGGTGCAGAACTGGGGACAGCCCAGGGCCTGGGCCACCAGCGTGGGTCCTGTTTCTAACAAAAATAGAGAAGAAAAGACCAACGCCAGCTTCTGATGGCCCGTCCCCAAGCATGCGGGGCCCAGCCCCTCCACAAGTGGCTGTTTTCTTGGACAAGCTCTCCCCAGTCCATGGGAACCCCCTTCTCTCCTCCCAGGGAAAGAGGAAGCGAGATGTGAAGCCCTTAAGCCCCTCAGCCCCCCAGGGCCTGGCCCTGCCCGAGGTAGCCCAAGCAGATCTCGGAGACGTCTCTATAGCCAGACAAGGCTACCAGGGCTGGGCCTCCAGCTCCACTGCCAGATCTGTATCCTCAGGGCTGCCTCGGCCATCAGAGCAGGGGCAACCAGACAGGGACGGGCCCTGGAGGCCGGGATGGCCAGAGGCCCCACTGCATACTGCGGAGGGGCGCCGCTCCCCACACGTGGCCAGGCATCAAGTTTCCCGAAAGTTCAGTTTTACGTCTGTGATGTTGGGGCTTCAGACACACAGTGGTGCTATGTGATGAAGGGGGCCGAGCTCCCGAGAGCCCCCAGACCTGGGTTGGGATCCAGGCCCTGACATAGGGTGCTGGGAAGTTTTGGGCAAGTTCTCCACCATTCCGGAGCCCCTCCATTTATCTAGCCACAAAAGAGGACCAACACCACTTCCGGCACCAGCTGCTGGGAGGAAGGAATGACATGGTGGGCAGCGGCTGGTTTCAGAAGGGAGAAAGGTGGACTCGGGGAATGTTCCAGCCAGAGATGCTCTGGGGCCTGGTAGGGAGCGAGCCGCTTGCCCGGGGGGATGCGGAGCAGGGTGGTCATCCCAGCCCGGCTCCGCATCCTGTCATCCTGTCATCCCAGTGACTCGGGAGGTGGAGGCAAGAGGATGGCAGGTTCGAGGCTAGAGGCAGCCTGAGTAGAGTAACTTAGCAAGATTCTGTCTCAAGATAAAAAACTTAAGAAGGGCGGGGAGCAGCTCAGTAGCACAGCACCAGCCCCGGGAGGTGGGTCACCCTGGCTGCTCTGGGCTCTTCCCTCCACTGCCTCCGCCTCCCAATGCTCTTCCCATAGAATCTTCTGGTCTCTGTGTGGACAGGTGAATTCGGAAGGCAGGAGGAGGAAGACTGCGGCCCGTCCCTGAGCCCTCGCCTCGATAGGAGGCTGGGCGCACAGGTTTCCCAGGGCACCTGCTCATGGCAAGGGCCCCCAACGTCACAGGCTCTTGCAGACCAGAGGCAGGGCCCAGCCTGACCCTGCGGACCTGACCAGCCCACCGTCCTCCTGGGCCTGGCCTGTGCCATCTCAGTCCCTTCTGTGCTGCTACAAAGTGCCACTGACATGGGCACTGATAATGAACAGACACGCACTGGCTCTCAGGTCTGGTCTTGGAAAGACCAAGGCCCAACCCGGCAAGGGCCTCCTTGCCATGGCCTCCCACAGCTGAAGGCAGAGGGCAGGAGGGGCCCAGCTGCCCAGTGGAGACAACACCAACCCTGCCCAGAGGTGTGGGGCCCTCGGGGTCGGTCAGCTCTATAAGGTCTCATCTCTCAATTCCAGTACAAGTGCAATTCAATTTCAACGTGTGGCCGGGTGCCGGTCATCCCAGTGACTCGGGAGGCGGAGGTAGGAGGGTGGCAGATTCGAGGCCAGAGGCGGCCTGAGTAACTTAGGAAGATTCTGTCTCAAGATAAACAATTTAAAAAGGGTGGGTGCGCAGCTCAGGAGTAAAGCACTTGCAGAATGTATGAGGCCCTGGGTTCAACCCCCAAATACCACACACACACACACACACACACACACACACACACACATACACACAAATAAATAAATAAATAAATAAATAAATAAATAAATAAAAAGAAAAGAGAATTCCAATACGTGGTTTGGAGGGGACAAGTGTTTGAGTCACAGCCTCTCTACACACAGGGACAAGGCGTCCACTGCCTCGGGCCGTCAGCAAGGCTGAAGACCAGGCTGCCTAAAGCGCAATGCAGCACCCGCCACTCAAGGCTCTTGAAGATAACCATGTCCCCGCTCTTCCTCAACCCCCATCCCTCTGTCATCGTGGGCCCCTCACCACAGGGGAGGCGAGGGGAGGCTGTGACCCTGGGACAGCCAGTGCCAGAGTCAGACCGCAGCCCAGCTGAGCAGGTGAACCCACGCCCAACCCCGAGCCCAAGGGGCGCACAGTAGGACTAAATCTGTGGCCAAGACCCTGAGGAAGCCTGCAGGGTCCCCCCTGCTGACCCAGGACCCCTACCTCCCCCACCCCTGCCTCTTCCCAACCAGGGCCAGAATCCCCACCCACGAGCCCTGCCCGGCCAGAGGCTCAGCACCCCCAGCGTTTTCCCCGTCTCCTGCCCATGAGGGCGCCTGCCTCCTGCTCCAGAGAGCCACGCTGCTAATAAGATTAAAACATATCTCTGGCGTGCAGCATCGATTCAGAGCCCTGATTTACTGTTGCTTCTCGGCTGCTACAAAACGGATGCGCGGGCCGCCACCTTAATCTCCATCCATCTCCCCGCTGCCAGGGACTAACTGCTAATTAATACCTTTCTGCCTCCCATTGCCCAGCTCGCAGGACCAGCAACACTAGAGGGCTCCCTGGGTCAAGAGGGGATGGAGTGGGTGAGGGGCAGCTCTTCCCTCCCTTCTGTTGTCCCCCTACCAGGCATGAGCAATCTCAGGAATCCAGCAAGAGGTGGCAGCTAAGTCAGAAGCAACAGAGTCAGACGGCCCAGGTCAAATCCCAGCTCCCCACAGACCAGGCCTGAGGATTCCTAGCCTGCAAAGTGGGGACAGCCCAGGGCCCTGACTGAAGTCCCAGCCCCCAGCTTCCACGTGGCCTTTGCCTCGCTGCTCTCCTGGCCCAGAACGCTCTGTCCTCAGGGGTCCCCAAGGCCAAAAGGGCACCAGCTGAATGAGCATCACTAGTGGCAGGGAAGTACAGGTGACAGATGCCCAGTGATGAGGGCATCAGGCCACCAGGATGAGAGGCCGGTGACAAACACACATCCTGGACAGAGGGTACCCGTGCCAGGCCAAGCCAGACTTTTCCTGCTTCTTTCTTCTCCCTCTTCAGTTCAAAGACACCTCCTCTAAGAAGCCTTCCTTGATCTTCCTTCATCTAGAGAGGCTTCCCTACCCTGCAGCCTGCTCCACGTTGCCCACCACAGGGCTACATCCAGAGGTGGCTCCTCATCTACCTGTTCACTTCTGTCTCACCCACGAGGCCACAGCTCTGGACTGTTGCTCAGCACCACTTCCCCAGGCGCACAGTGGGAGATCAGCTGGCGTTTGTTGAGTGAATAACAAACTCTCCAAGCGTTAGCTAATAATAATGACGGTGATAATTATATAATGAGCGAGATCCTCGATTCTCTCCTCCCTCCACTGAAGATCTAAGACCCCATTAAACACCTACTGGGTGCTACTGGGTGTCAGATGCCCCAGGCCATCCCATCAAGAAGACAGAGAGACTGAGCTCGGGGCAGGGCAGGCCTTGTCTACAACGTCACATTAGGAGGTGACACATCTGCTGCGCAGCCCCTGGAGGGTGACACCTCGTGCTCCCCTTGTCTTCCAGCCGGGGGAGGAGGATGAATAACAGCCACTTTTCCACTGGCAACATCTCAAGGCCAGAGCTTTCTCAGCCACCCAGACCGAAACCAATAAGCCACTGCAAGTGACACCATGTGTCCCTTATGGTCACCAGTGGACAGAGCATGACCCACCTGGGAGGAGAGATCAGCCTCATGTTGGATTTGCACAGAATGTGCAGGGAGGGTCATCTACTGTGCTGTGTGAGGCTGGCCTGGTTCCTCAACCTCTCTGAACCTGTGCCCTGTGGGGTGGCGGCAGGTCCAGATGGGTTAGGGATATGTGGGCGCTGCGCAGGACTGTCCCTCCAGCACCCCAATTGGTGCTCCCCTGCAGGATTCCCCGTATCTCATGGGTACCTGACAGGCTCTGGGCCTCTGCCCTGAGAGGGAGGGGCGGGGAGGCCAGCAGCTGTCCAGCTGGAACCAGCATGGGTGCTTTTAATAAAACATAATGAAGTGCGGGATCCTAGATGCTTCCTTTAATCCAAGGCTCCCGGGAGGTGAGGCAGATGGGTTGGCTAGCGTGGGTGTCCAGGGCCGTGCTGGGGAGGGAGGCGCCAGGCAGGGGCACCGCTGCCATGGGCATCCTCCACACCAGCCTGGCCCACTGCCCGGGCCTGGGGCCTTCCCTGGGAGGAGGAAGTGGTCAGAAGCTTCTGTCCCTGCTCCTGACCTGCAACAACTCCCTGTGCCCTCTGGGCCTCAGTTTCCCAATATGCACAGGCGAGTTGAGGGGTACCCTGAACTGAAAAGCTCCAGAACCCCTCCCCGCCTGGTGGCTGAGACCTCCTCCCCCACTCCCAGCTGCTCACCCTCAGATGCCTTTGCTGGGGCTTTGCCTTCAGAGCGGAGCTCAGGAAGCCCCGCCGGGCGAGCAGAGAAGCCGGGCTCTCCACTTGATCTGGGGCGAGCCCCAGTCACCTGTCATCTTGACTCACAGCCTCACCTTCTGGAGGGGTCCTGGGGGGGTGGACACTGTGACTCGCCAAATCCTGCGACACTGCCATCTTCCAGGCCCGGCCACCTCTCGGGACCTCTCAGAGTCCTCGCGGGTGGGCCGGCCTGTCCTCACCACCCAACACGGGGCCAGGTCTTCAGCCCAACATTTCCTGCAGCCGTAGCAGGGCCTGGGACCGCAGCGGGGCAGTGAATGAGGCCCCTCCCTGGCCCAGCTCCACCTGTGGCTCCGGCTCCTTCCAGCCCTCTTCCTCCCAGCAGGTGCCTCCTGCCCCTGCTGGCACCTGCTCCCCGAGGGCTGGCTCTCCAGCTCCTGCCTTCACCTGGGGCCTAGTCCCTACATCTCCGGGCCTCACACACCACCTGCAGCTCAAGGAACCAACAATCGCTTACTGGATGGATGGGTGGATGGTGGAGGGATGGGTGGGAAGAAGGGAGAATTCTCCTTTCGTGCTCTGACAGGCTTAGTGGGCTCACTCAGAGCTCAAGACGCCTCCGATGTGAATCTCCTCCGAGGCCCTGAGGTTCTAGAGGGCAATGGCATCTTTGCGCCAGTTCCCAGGGCATTCCAGGCTTCCCTAAGCTCTCATGGAGGCCAGGTCTGCCCCAGGACCCGTGCCAGGTGCAGGGGGCATGAAGACGAGTTGCAGTGGGTCTCTGGCTCCACAGTGTCAGCATAGTAGGTGCAGAGAAAGTATTTGTTGAATGAATGAATGAATGAAGCAATGTCTCAGATGAAACCTGAATCACAAAGAAGGCTTAGTTCAAAGGAGGAGGTGGGTTTTAGCAGAGGGACCAGTATATGCAAAGGCCCTGGGGCAACTCAGAGAATGGGAAGGCAGGACTTTGATCATTTTATGTGTCCCCATGGGTCCTCTCAGTGGGCACCCAATCTTTCTCTTCTTCCCAGGACACTGCACAATAGGTTCCCCTGATGTCATCTTTTTTGGGTTCTACAGGGAGGGGGCACCGGCTGCAGACTCTCCCTTGAGTGTGCTCAGTGGAGGAGTGTGTTTGACCATAAACCACATCTCCCTGACCACCTGCACACCCACCTAGCCTCACCTGTCTGCCCAGACCCACATGCCACACTAAATATAACCACAGCATCTGCCTCTCTGTCTCATTCCAAAGGAAAAGTAAAGCCCTTTAAATTTTAAAGAGCCGAGATGCATGCTCTCCGCAGGAAGCTTCAGCAGAACGCTGGCAGGGAAACAATAATAATAACAAGGCCAGAGACAACGGCAGAACAAGCTGCCTCCCGGCAACTGCGAGGCACACAGGGGCCAGGTCTGCAGCCCCCCTCAGCGGCCCAGCTGTGGGACCTCTGAGCCCTGAAGCCCCCAAGAACCACGCAGGGTCAGGATGGGAGGCCAGGGAAGGTGAGGTGGGAAAGGCAGGGATGGCTGGCCAAGAAGTCAGGAGGCAGAGGGCGTAGAAAGCAGGTCACGTGGCTTCAAAACTCGCAGGGCCAAGGACCAGCTCTGCCACCCTGAGCAAGCGGCCCCTCCGCTCTGAGCTGCAATTTCTTCTGCACGCGGCTCCCGGGAATGTGAAGGGGGAAGCCATTGTGGGTGCTCGGGAAGGGTTTGCTGCTGGACCCCCTCTGCAGGCGAGGAGAGGAGGCCTGGGCAGCGGAGCTGGACCTTCCCACAAACACCCCTCTGGACCTCCTGTTGGACACTCTTTCTCTGGTGCGCACAGTAGAGAGAAGCCGCTTTATGACTAGGGTGGACATGGGCACCCGTGGCCTGCTCAGCAGGAACAGAGGGCCCCAGGCTTCAGTGCGGGCAGCTGGGCCAATGCACCTGGCATCACACCTGGGAACCCCACGTAACTGCAGGACTAGCTCACCTCCTCCAAACACACCTGACCTGTGTCCAACGTTACCTTTTGCCTTGGCTCTTTCCTGTGATGCACATCCTTCTCCCCTGCCTCCCAGACACCACAGGTGCCCCGGGCCCTTTCCAGTCCACCAGTCCTTGTCCATGCTATTTCCTCTTCTTAGACTTCCTCCACTCCCTTCTTCTCTTGGCAAACTCCTGTGCATCCCTCAAGGCCCAGTCATGTGTTACCCTTTCTAGTGATCTTTAACTTCCGCCCAACACCTCAGGCAGATTCACTGATTCCCTATTCTACACCCCGAAGGAAAGACTTGGTAGCTACCTCAATGTCAGAATTTCCAACATGACCTGTAATTTCTTTCTTTTCTTTTCTTTTCCCTTTTTTTTTTTTTTTTTTTTTTTTTTTTGGTACTGGGGGTTGAGCCCTGGGCCTCGTGCCTGCATGCTTTCCAAGTGCTGGGCCACTGAGCTGCACCCCCAGCCCATTTTTTTTTACTTTTTGAGACAGGGTTTCGCTAAGTTACGCAGACTGCCTCTGGTCTCGAACTTGCGATCCTCCTGCCTCTGCCTCCTGAGCCGCTGGGATTACAGGCGTGCGCCACCTCGCCCTGCCATTACCTGTAATTTCTTTGCTGGCTCACCATGAGACCGTGACCCCCTCAAGGACAGGGGCTGGTCTCATCTCTCTCTTGCCCCAGGCCTCGCACAGGGCCCAGCCCACAGCAGGTACTTATTGAATGGCTGCTGAGCAACACCAAAGAGGCCAGGTTTGCGCTCCAGGGCACGAGCGGCTCCAGGGGCGTCCCTTGTCGCTACTCCTGCCCTTTACCGGGGCCTCCAGAGGCTGCCTGCTGCATCTCAGAGGTAGGAGTTGCGAGATGGCATCGGATCCTTGTCAGTTTAAAAGAAACATTTTTTGGACATAGTTGGGACTCTCCTTCCAAGTCACACTGCCCATCAAAGACTCTTAGATCATGCAGACTCGTGGCTTCATTTGATGGCTATAAGGCTAGGGGAGCAGCGTGAGTGACCTGATTGTTGTTAGGTGCCATGGAGTTGACTCCAACTCATACCAACCCTATCCACAACAGGATGAAACCCTCCCCGACACTGTGCTATGCACACGATCTTTTTGTTTGAGCCCATTGTGGCAACCGCTGTTTCTTCTCCTTTTGAGTCACGGCACATCAGCAACTGGAGACCCCAGGGGCTTTACTCCATTCCTGTCATTAAAGTTGACTCTACTTGGAGGAGGCAACCCTTCCAGTTGTCTGTTGAATGCCCCCCAGCCTCAGGGGCTCATTTTCCAGCACTCTATTTGATAGTGCTTCCTGCTATTCACAGTTTTCAATGGCTAATTGTTTCTGGAGTGAGCTGCCCGGTCCTTCTCCTAGTCTGTCTTGGTCTGGAAGTTCAGCTGGAAGCTGTCCACCATGAGTGGCCCTGCTGGTATCTCAAATACCAGTGGCATAGCTTTCAGCATCACAGCAACACACAGGCCCCTGCAGCATGACAAACTGACAGACCTGCGGGAGAGTGAGCTGATGGGGTCCTGGAAATCAGATCCTAGGGCCATGGCTCCGAGACAAGGGCCCTTCTCACCAAATTGGTATTTTCTGAGGTGTCCCCCATCTGATGCAAGGTAGAGTAGGGAGAGCTTCTGAAAACTTCAGCCACACGTGCATTGTAATATGGACTAAGAAGACATGGCCTGCAGCTGTAGCCCTGCAGCATCCAACCCTGTAAGATCTCGGAAGCTAATCAGGGTCGGTTAGTACATGGATGGGAGACCGCCTGGGAACACCAGGTGCTGTAGGCTTGGGAGACGGACCCAGCAACCCACTACCCAAAATCAATCATCCATTGAAAACCTTGTGATCAGTAGAGAAGCACTGCCAATAGTGTTTCACCTGTTGTATGTAGGGTTGCTATGAGTCGAATACTGACTTGAGGGCACCTAACAACAAGAAGACATGTACAGTCCATTCAGCAAGCCTACACATTATGCGTTTGCAGGACACAAGTCGAAAAGAGGGAATCATTTTAAATTTGACTTTCAGAAAATGATGATGGAGTAACAGTAAAGATGGATGTGGCTGTGACAAAGGTCACGAAGCAGGGACGAGGGGTTGGCAATCTTGGCAGGATGCCAGGCGGTCTCACCCGCCAGCATCTCGCCACGCAGGGAAATGGGATTCCCGGGTGACCAGAGCTCCCCTGGAGACCTCGCACCCTGCCCAAGGGGGCTGGAACAGCGCACAGTGCCGTGACGGGAACCAGCCACCAGGACGGACAGTGGGCCAGCCTGCAGAACACGGAAGTAAGTCTTCATCAAAGTCAATTTGAATAGTCTGGCAGACGGAAAGAGGCTGAACAAGGAAATGTCACCTGGGCCAACTTGGTCACGGAATGCATGGGGAGCTGTTGGCAGAATTTCCCCCAAGCAATACGGATCCTCAATAGGGTCATCTCAGACTGCCTGCAGGAAGGGCCGAGATCCACTTGCCTCCAGCAGGGCAAATAGCAGGGCTGGCAGAGTGGACAGACAGCATGTCGGCAAGGGGCGGGGTGCTCCGTCTTGCCTCCAGCACGTCGGAGAGCGAGCCAGGGAAGAAATTGCCGCTGGTATTTGTCACGGCAATTTCAGCCAAGCACCGAATGTATGAGCCTCTCATGAATTTCAACTGGCAAAATTAGTCCTCATCAAAGTCAATTTGAACCGTCAGGTGGATGGAAAAAGGGGCCGGACGAGGCAAAATAGAGGGTCAAGAGGAACGCCATCGCAGCCAGCTTGGAAGCTGGGCGCTGAGGGGACCCTCGGGGGAGGTTTTCCCGAGGAATATTTATCTCCACTTCAAAGGCAGCTCCTCAAACTCCAGCTCCTCACTGAGAGAGCCCTCTAAAGTGGTGATGGAAGAAGAGCCTGCGGTCCAAAGCGCTCCCTGACTCACTGATTTCCTCCCTTCGCCCCCACCAGCATGGGCAGAAGCAGTGCAGGGAGGAGCAGCTGAAAGCTGGGGATACCTGCTTCTCTGAGCAGCAGGAGCAGCCCATTCACGACGGATGGGGATGGGGCTGCTCCTGGGGAGAGCCAGCAGGGCCGGAAGGAGAGATGACCTAAATGGATCTAAGGAAAAAGAACATCTCCATGGGAAATAGGGTGGAAAATAGACTGGGGAATGACGAATCGGTGTGCCCGGAGGGGAAATCATCAATCAGCAAGACGGACCAAGGGACAGGGACACGCGAGGATGCTGAAGAGGCCAGGGTGGGAAGGACACTTCGCAGAGGTCGTCAGCAGCCAGTGTGGACTGCTGGAGTGTCCCCTGTACAAACTGCACCACCACCCGGATCCTTTGCCCCAGAGAAGCCAGTGCCGGCCCTCCCCAAGGGCCCGCACTCCACTCCTATTTCTTGGCTCAGGAACAATGTCGTGTCTTGCACAGGGCGGGCGCAGGAGCCGCCCCTGTTACGGCCAGGATCCCTTTCTCCATGCTTGGTCTCCTGTCGCCACCATAACAATGCCATGGGCCACAGAGCATGCTGCTCCCTTGCCACATGTGGAAACTGAGGCTCGGGGGGGGTTCTACTTCCTCTCTGCTCCATACTCCGTAGCTCACTCACCCCCTTGGCTACCTGCTGTGTGTACCCAAGGCTGACCTGTAGGGCACAGGTTTCGGTCAGCAGGTGGCACCAGCAAGTGCTCCCTGGGGCAGGACAATGGGGAAGCTGGGGTGCAACTCTCTCCAGCTCCCTGCTGGCCCCCTCTGCTCAGGTCACCCCACTGCCAGGCAGCCCTCTGTACACCGTGCTTCTTGGTCCTAGCTGCTCCCCAAGCCTACAGGTCACAGCTCCTCACTCTCAAGGCCTGACGCCCCCCACTCGGAGTTTGCCTTTGCCGCTGGAACTCGGTGATGTCTGTCTGTCGCCAGAGCCCCTGCTGAGGCCATCCAAAATGGGTTTCTAACTGAGGACATCCACACCCCACCACCGCCTTCGAAGATTGCGAGCCACCTGCTCGACTGCACTTACCATTTTTCTTTAACTAGACTCATTATTTACTTAAAGAAGACCATTTTAAAGAAAGGGAGTGAATTAAAATTACCACCCCAAATGGCAAATCGGCATCGCTTGCCTCAAACAGCGGCTGGCTGAAAAAAATTCAATGAAAACAGAACGCGCCCATGAAAAGTCTCGCTCCCCCGGCTCCCTCAGAAGGCTGGTGGCCGGCCCTGTCACCTTTTCGTTGACAGATGGGACTGGCAAGTGAGACAGGGACATTAAGGACATAATGACATCTCTGGGCACTGTGGCGCATGCCTGTAATCCCAGCGGCTCTGGAGGCGGAGGCAGGAGGATCGCAAGTTCGAGGCCAGAGGCAGTCTGCGTAATTTAGCGAGACCCTGTCTCAGAAAAGTAAAAAAATGGGCTGGGGGTGCAGCTCAGTGGCCCAGCACTTGGAAAGCATGCAGGTGCGAGGCCCTGGGTTCAACCCCCAGTACCACAGAAAAAAAAAAAAAAAAGACATAGTGACATCAGTGTGAGGCTACATTAGAAAGACAATCTGGAAAAGAAAAGGGGCGCAATCCCTCCCTGTGATTCCTGTGACTTCATGCCAACCGTCATGGCCCACCTCCAGAGGAGCATGACCTTAGGCCCTGGTTGTCCCCGGAACTTCTTGCAGACGTGGCGATGTCCTATGTGCACTGTCCAACACAGTAGCCACTGGCCACCGGCAGCCACGAAGCACCTGCCATGTGGCTAGTGTAACCAAGGGGTTGAATTTGGTTAAATTCAGCCCCACAGATGACAAGAAGCTTTGCTCATTGCTGTTGTTCGGTGCTGTCGAGTTGGGTCTGACTCCTAATGACTCTTTGTACAAACAGAAGGAAACAGTCCCCGACACTGCAGAACCCGGCACTAGGTCAGTGCTTCTGTGCTGTTCATGGGGTTTTCGATGGCTGATTGTTTGGGGATTGTTTCAGCAGTGGGCTGCCAGGGCCTTCTCCTAACTGTTGGGGTGCTAGGGATGGAACCCAAGGCCTCAGAGGGCACAGAGCACTCTACCAATGAAGCCAAACCTCAGCCCCCGAAAACCTTCATTTGGGTTTAACTTGAATGCCAATAGTCACACGTGGTCGCATATTGAACAGGTGCAGCTCTAGACGGTAAACCCCATGAGGGGGAGACCAGCCCTTTCAGTCTCCTCTGCGTTTCTAGAACCCAACACAGGGCCTGGCTCCCAGGAAGCACCTAATTGATATCTGCTGCATCAGTGGGTAAGAGAAAGAAAGGAAGGAGGAAAGGAATGGAGGAGAGAGAGAGGGAGGAGAGAAGGAACGCAAGGATGGAGGGAAGGAAAAGAGGGGAAAGGGAGGGGACAGAAGGGGAAGGGGGAAGGATGGAGAGAGGAAGGCAGGCAGGAAGTGGGCCACACTGTCTACTAAATCTGCCCCCTTAGGCAGCCTGGATCCTCTCCCCAGGGTTACTGGCCTCTTTCTTTGCCCCACCTCAAGCTCCATAGTCAGGTGACAGGCCCTAGGACCCTGCCTGCAATGCCAGGCCCCTCCAAGCTGAGCAGGCGACCCACTTTCTGCTGCAGAAACGAACAAAGAAGGCTTTGTGACGCGGCTGCCTTTGCCGCCCCGACCTAACTCCTTCCTCCCCTGCCTGGGACATCAGGTGTCTGGTGGCGATTAGCAGCCCATCGCCTGCTTTGTGTAGCCAGACCCCTGGCCTTTGGCTAGGGTACGGCCTGGAATTCCCACTGGACAAAGTCCTGCACCCCGCCGCAGGCGCTGGGTACCAGCGAGAGAGTATGCAGCCACCCAGCCTCCCGTGGCCTGCGGGGGCCCGGAGCCCGTCTGCCCTGGTGCCCAGCCCAGCAAGATGCCAGGGCAGCCCCGAGGGGCACCTTCTTTTGCAGGGTGTGAGGAAGAGGGGGTGGCGAGGAGATAAAGGCAGCACCCAGGATGGGTGGCCAGCAACCCGGCTTAGAGACACGAGAGCCTCTGCACAAAGAGAGACAAACGGGCAGAGGGGACAGCTTGGCAAAGGAACAAAACACCCCGCGGCCCAGCTGCCTCTCTCCCCGGCAGCCAGAGCTGCTCCTGTGATTTATGAGGCTGGGGGTTGCTCCGCAAGGGGGCACTGCCAGGTCCCCACCCCTCCTGGAAGACCCTAGTGTACCCCACACAAGGCCCTTCTGGGGACAGGGCTGCCTGGCAGAGGCCTGGCGTGGGACGCTGAGACTTCAAGGGGAAGACCTGTCCCCGAGATCCTGCTCAGCATGCGCGCCAGAGGCAGAGTCCTTTGCCCCGCCCCCCTTGGCTTTTGCATCACTAGGATGGGCAGGAAGATGGCCCAGAGGGGCCCTCAGCCGGTTCCCGCTCCCACTTCCTGCAATCTCGAAGGTTTGGAGTTCTGCAGGCTCTATTGGTGTTCCCGATGGGGGTCCACGCTGGCTCCCCTCTTCTTGGGCACTGGGGGTAGAAACACGTCTTCCCCTGGGGATCCTGCGGGGAGGATCACCGCCTGGTGGGGGGCCGTGCATCGTGGGAACAGCAGCCCCACTTCTCCAGCATCTGCCCTGTGCTGGGCACTGTGCCCAAGGCCCTTCCCAGGCCACCGGCTCCGCCTTCCCAGCAGCCCCTGCACCACAAGCTGCCATGAGGAGCTGTGAGTGCAGCTGGAGAAACCGAGGCTGGAAGGACCAAAGGGATTCTTGAGTTCACACACAGGACAAGTGGTGGAGCCAGAACCTGACCTCAGTCAGTGCCTGCTGGAGATCTAGAAGCTTCTCCCAGGGAGAGCGCCCTCCCCTCCTCACTCTAGGCACAAGCCCAAGGCACCAACTCCGGCGGGGGCCGCCCCACTCCAGGGTGTGCAGAGGCCTGGCTCCAAGTGATGGGTTTCCTCCTAGAGGCTGCTGTCTCTTTGGGAGCCCAAGCAACCATGTATCTCCTGGTGGAGGTTCTGCAGAGTGTCCAGCTCCAGGGCCCTGAGAGGCCAAAGTCCCTTTCCTACAGCCCCAGTCTGGGGTGGCTCACCCATCCCTTCACCTGCTCCCCCAGGCCCTGAGCTCGGTCTCAACCCCTGGCCCTGGTAGGCAGCAGGACTCCGCCTGGGTTCCATCCTCATTCCCCACTTCCTAGTGAGGGCTTGGCTCATGGATGTGAGCCCAGCTGCTCGGCCAGCCCGATTGCTTTCCTGTCCGTCCTCCGGGCCTTTGCACATGCTGCTCTCTGCCTGGGCCCCCTCCTTACTATCTGGAGCATTTCGATCCCCCGGAGCCTTCCTGGGCCATCCATTTTAGCCCCAGAGAACTGTGTGGACCATTTCATTACGTGGGATCTTTGATTGTTCTCAGATGAGTTTTTGCTCGGTGGGGGTGAGGGGGGCTGACAACCTGGACGTCTTTGAGGGACGTCTCAGCCGGGACACTTTCAGGTCCAAGGCAGCTGCTCAATTAACAGAGGTGACCAGATCCATTGACTTCACTCCAAAGATAGTGCCCAGTGGAAGAAGTACCAGCGAGGCCACTCAGCCTCTTAAGTCTCCACGGCCAGCTGACCCCATCCCAGGACCCACTACCCGCTAAGTGCTTCGTGTATAACGGCGTTCCTCCCCCGCAAGGAAACTAAGACTCAGCAGGTAGTGTGCACGTGCACCTTCTAGGGCGTGGTTGGCTCTCTGATCTCAGTTCAGGTAGGAACCAGAGCACGTTACCACCTGACGGCTCTGCCCGAGACAGGATGGAGGTGAGACCCAAGCTGCCAAACGTTTAACAACCGCTTCCACGGTGGCTGATCTCCACGGTGTAAATACTCTCACCTCAGCCAAGTTCAAGTTAGCAGCAGGGGAAACGCAGAGTTGAGAAAAGAGGCACAAACCAATGCTGCTAGGAATTCACAGCCCCTCACTAGCAGGTGGCCTTAGGCAAGTCACCCAGTCTCTCTAAGCCCCACAACTCATCTAAACTGCGGAGTGCATCGTCTCTCAGGGGTCTGGGGGGATTTAATGTGGCATCAGCTGTGAACATGTCCGGCCCAGTGTTTGGCATACCGTAGCTGCCCAGCGAACGCTCCTTCCTTCTTTCCTTCCGTCCCTCATCCCGAACCACATGGCCTATCAAGGACGGGGCCCTGACCCAGGGGAACCCAGAGAGAATGGAAGGCCCTCAGTCTGCCCTCCACTTCACACAATTGGCCTCTCCCCAGATACCAGCTGGAGTGCTGGTGTGAGTGACTGTGGACCTAGCTGGACAATGGACACATTCTCACACCAGAAAGGACTTCCCAAGGTGACAGAGCAGGGCCAGGGAAGGACCCCAGGCCCACTGTCTGGATGGAACCTCAGGCTCCGGGGAGACATCATTCATTCATTCAATAAATAGATCTTGAGGATCTCTGTGCTCAGTGCCAGGAGCGGGGTGCAGGAATGCTCACCCCCAAGACCTCTGCCGACAACCATTCCAGCCATGAGGAGGGAGGTCTTAAGAATGTGGCCCCAAGTGCCGCTGCCAGCTCTCTTGGGGAACCCCGAGTTGGGGGTGGGGGGCGGAAGTAAGGAGCAGAGACGGGGAGGAGGCTCGCAGGGAGGCGGAGGCTGAGCTGGCTGAGGGCAGATGTCTCTCCCAGAGCCAGGAGAGGCGGAAGTGGGGGAGGAGGCGGAAGGCAGTGAAGCCAGGCCCAGAAACCGGCCAAGTCCACGGGGCAGGAGACATGGCGGGCTCTGCTCACCAGGCCGCGCATCCAGGGCACATCAGCGCGCTCACTCAAGGACCGGAGATGTAGCACCTGGCTGGCGGTGGCAGATGGAGCCCGTCACCACAGCAGAGTGGCTGCCACAGCCCCCAGTGCAAGCGCAGACTTCCTGGTCCAAGGTCCCAGGCTGGGGAGCTCATGGGAGCTGGCCGCGCTCATCCCAGACCCCTGAGGCTGAAGGAAGCCGGGCCGTGGTTGGGGGATGACGGGGAAAAGCAGGCTCAGTGTGCAGCCACAAAAGCCACAAAAACCAGCTCCAGCCCAGCCACTGCCTACTACCTACAGCCACGCTTTCTCCTCTGCAGCCCCAGTTTTCCTCTTCCAATCAATGGGCCCAGCACTAGCTGCCTTCATGTCTGACGTGAGGTCCACACAGAATGACAAATGGGGAAGTATATGGACTGTTCCCCAGGGCTACCAGCAGACAAGGAGCGGTGGCAGAGTCTCCGTCACCCTGATGATCTGACAGTCTTCAGAGACAGAGAACGTCATTGAAAGGCCAGAAGGTCTTTGTTGCCAGCGAGTTCACCAGCGAATCCAGCCTGAATTCCACACGCTGTAAAGGGTTGCACGTATTTTCCCACAGAAATAGAAAGCTGCGTGCTAGGCCCTCTTCTAAAGCAAGATGCACGTGTCTAAAGGTCAAAGGTAACTTATTCACCCCAACAGCCAGCCTATGTTGTGGACCTACTCTGTGCTTTGGGAAAAGAAGCCACTGTGAGCAGAAACGGATGGGGTCCTCACCTCCATGCAGTGGGATCAGATGTTCACTGCAGGACTGGCCTGTGCACAAGCTGGGTCTCGGACTGCCCTCGGTGGGCCTTAGGCCTCCAGAGAAAGGCAAACGGCAAGCGTGAGGTGTGACCTCCAGTCAGCCAGCGGGCAGTGTAGTCCTCTGGGTGCTTCCAAGAGTGAGCTCCCTGCTACCTCCGAGGCTCACCCCAGTGGTCACACCTAGAGGGGTTGAGCAGGGTCCTTTCCATGTAAGCAGCTGCAATCGACTCTAGCCAGCTCAAGGCAAAAGAAGAGCTGATTGCTCTGGGGCGAGGCTCACGGTACCCAAGGACCTGCTGCGGAGCCAGAGGTGCTGCAGTGTCAACGTGGCTAAAACCAGCACCGCTCATCAGAGCCCGAGGGACAGTGAGAGCTTCTCACAAGATGACTGGTTCCCTCTCCTGGCACCCTGGGAGGGAGGTCCCATCATGATCAGCCCCGGGAAAGGAGCAAAGGACAGTTTCTTAGGACCTCATTGGCAAGGGGACTTTCCAGCGGCTTTCAGTCTTTGCGACTCTGTGCGATGTGCAGATTGCCCAAAGGGAGTGTCTCGGGCCCCTCTGAGGTGCCTTACCCGATAGCCCCATCTCCCAGGGACCAAGGACCATTCTCGCCAGGAGGTGGCTGAGCCCAGGCTGGGGAGTCAGTCCCGGCTGTGCACCGATGCCCACCAGTTGGCGAGAAAGCCAGGGAAGGGGTGGACCGTGCCCCGAAGCGAAACTGTGTGTGCCCAGGACGTGCAGGGAGGGCTGGTGGCCAAGCCAAGCAGCCACGTCCTTTCCTGCATAGGGTCAAGTCTGAGTCTCAGACAGCCCCCCATCCCCAGTGGCTGTCTCTCCAGCGCCCTTGGGCTGCAGAGGTGACTGCCCCGGGCTACACCTGCTGCGCCTATAGCTCCACACACGTCACACTCATTGTCTCCTCCATGGGATCCTGATCAGCCAATGCATCTTGGTGAACAGGGGTCCCTTCTGCTCCTGTTGTGTTGTTGTTAGGTGCCATCGAGTTGGGTCCTACTCACAGCAACTCTGTGTACAACAGGCAAAACGTGACCTCATGCTGTGCCCCGCCCACCACTATTGTCAGTGTTTCTCTGCTATTCATAGGGTTTTCAGTGGCTGACTGTTTTTTGGGAGTGGGCTGCCAGGTCCTTCTCCCAAGCCTACAGCATCCAGTATCTCTAGGCAGTCTCCCATCTAGGTACTAACCAGGCCGGACCCTGCTTAACTTCCAAGATCAGATGGGATCGGACACCAGGCTGGTATGGCTGCAGGTTTCTGCTTCTAGATCTACTGACAGCGTAAAGTTGCTTCCCAAGAAATTCATCCCAAAGACGGACACCTCTTAGGAGGTGAAGTCAGGTGTCTACAACCACTGACTTCTATGGTTTACAATGGAAGGCTTGGCATCCTTCACAAAGGGAGAGGCCGCTCCAGCCCCTTCCTGGAGATGAACAACACAGCTCTCTGCTGACTGCTTTGGACCTGGGCTTGAAACTCCCAGCTCTCTGCTTACAAAGGATGCTGAGCTTTGTTCATTGTTTTAAAAATGGAAAAGAAAAGAGAAAAGAAGAGAAAGAAAGGAAGAGAAGGGAAGAGACGGGATCAAGGGAGGAAAGAAATGGAGGAAGGGAAGAAGGAAGAAGGGAACAAAGGAAGGTAGAAAAGTAGGAAGAAAAGAAGGAAGGAAGGAGGGAAGGAAGGTCAGTCCGACCAGGTGGTCTCCTCTTTCCAGGAGCATGCCCAGCCCTCACTCCATTGGGATGAGGCTTGTGCTCACTGGTCCTCTCTTTGCAGATGTGCCCTGCCCACAGCAGATGCCCATTCATTCTCTTAATGATGACAACGCCTTGCAGGGCCACTCCCTCGCCCATCTGTGCAGATAAACACCCTGAATAATTCCGCCTCACCTTGGCTTTGCTTAAGAGTTAAATACGCCGACAGGGAACTGGATTCACTGCCGCTGTCCACATGGCTGAGGAAGTGACCCAAGTCCATGGTCACCAGCCGACAGCAGGCCACACGGGAAGGAGCTCAGCCTGGGAATCCCGCAGCCCTGTGTTTCCTTCCTGCTTGCCCACTGGGTGGCCTTGGACAAGTCACTTAGCCTCTCCGAATGTCGGTTTCCTCTTCTGAAAAACGGGACTCATTTTCCGTTTCAGAGTGAGACAAGAATGATCAAGCATATGGCACCCTGCCTGCTCCCTTAGGGTCAGAGAGCCAGCCCTTTCCTCCCCCTAAGGGAAGAATCAGCTCCCCACTGAGCTGTAAACCCCACAAAAGCAGGAGCTCCCCGACTCCATCAGGCCACATTCCTAACACGTAGCACCGAGCGTGGCACACTGTATACAAGTGTTGGTTGGGTGCAGGAATATCCGAATTTCAAGCCACCTGAGGGTGTGGCGGAAGAGGTGAGGGGGGGACGCCAGCCTACTGACTGCTCAGGTGAGTCCTCCCTGAGCTCAGAATTCAGCGGCCTCCCCATCCTCGCTCCCTGCCTTTGAATTCCTGGGCCGCTGTGAAGGAGAGACCGGAGCAAATCCCTGCAGTCCTCCCCCATCCTCCCCTCCCCACCCGTGCCCCACTTGCCAGAGTGTACTGAGCTTCACGGACCGAGTGACTCTTGTTCTGAAAAGCAGGGCAGCCAGGCCGACCGGAGGCATCATTTAGATCGCCTCGGCCACCTCTGCCCACAGGAATTCTCCACAGCCTGAGAGGGAGCATTGCAAGAGAAAGGGAGCCACAGGGAAGCCGGTAGGGCGCTGGGAGGAGCTTGTCCTCCGCAACAGTCTGACAACTCAGAGCCTCAGTGTCCTAACCTGGAGAAAGAGCTCCCACATCCATCTTGCCACTCGCAGGCCTGACACCCTCCGCTGATGCGTGAGATCGTGGCTCCTGCGGGGAACCCCAGCTCTGACTGTGGGAAGGGAGCAGCCCTAGATTGTTGCAGCCTGGTGAGGCAGGATGGTTCCGTGTGAGGTCTCAGGACCACAACAAAACCAGGCGACTCTGCCTTCTAGCCTGGGAATTCAGAGGACTGTGAATTTAGGGGTGGGGGTTCAAATCCGCTCTCTCCACAAATCCGTTCCCTCTACAAGGCTTCTGCTAAAAAACCAGAAGTGTCAGAACCAGTGGACTAAGTGGTCTCAGAGACCCCTTCACCTCTGACATTCTCCGCACTCAAAACCCCACAATTGTCTCCGTCGGACCTCTCAGGAAACACTGCTGTTTGCAGGGTGATGGGGTGGGGTTTCGGCAGGGGGCAGGGCTATGTGTGGCGGGGGCGGGGCGGCCGGCTGTGGGCGGGGCCCTTACCTCCAGCGGCGGGGACTGGAGAGGAAACCCCGCAGTGCCGGAGTTTCCACGCGATGCCGAGGGGGCGTGCGGGGAGAGGATAAAATAGGAAGTCGTCACACCTGCTCAGCGTGCGCACGGCCCCCGCGAGCTCGGCGCCGCACCTCCCCAGCCCTGCGGAGGCGGCCCTGCGTCCCACCCACCTGCCCACACGGAGCTGCTGAGCCTGCACCCCACAGACCCCGGGCTGAGGCCTCTGGCCTGCTCTGCCCGGGCCTGCCCGGCGCCCTTGGCTCCTTGCCTTGAACCCCCGCCCCCCGGCGGCCTAACGAGGCAACAAACGCCACTCCACTGCCTCCTCCGCCCTCCACCAGCGCCCCACGACTCCCGACTCCCGGGCTACTGCACTGGCTCAAGTGCAGGACTTCCTAGAAGTGCCCAGGCAAACGTGACTGGGGCCAAAGGAGTTGCGAACGCCCCAGGGCGCTCCAGGGCCACCTGGGAGCCCAGAGGAATGGGGCTTTTCCTCCAGGGAGTCTGGTACAGGGGCTTGGGGAGGCAAGGGCAGGAGCTTCCCGCTGAGCCCGTGCCTCGAGCTCCCCCCTCTGGCCAGGGCACAGCCAGACCCACCTCTCCACAGTGAAGGCCTCCTGCTCTGGGATGCGACACTTGAGGGCAGAACAGGGGTTGGGGGGCGCCCTGGCTGCGCCCCTCCCAGAACAGTGCCTGTCATCGCCCCGCCTCGGGCCAGCACGCTTCTGGATGGTGGGCCTAGACTCGACCCTCCCACCTCGCCAGCTCGGGGCAGGTGGCCTGCAGAGCTTACTGCCAGGTGCAATGCTCCCCGACACTTCCAGGAGGGGCGCCCTCCTCCCGCACAGCCTGCCTCTTGCGTCTCCGTGTGGACCCCTCTCATACTCCTCCCCATCCAGGCCATAGACTGCAACGGTTAAGAGGACCCCACCCTGGTGCGCTCGCTTCTCCCCTGCAGAGAAAACAGGGGGCCCAGAGGCCCGGGATCTCCCCCTGCACCCGGCATGGAAAGTTTCCCTTCTGCGATGTGGAGCTGGGCTCTGTTCTCATCCAGAGCAGCAGAACTCGAAGGCCGAAGGCCGTGGGACTCCCTGGTCCCACGGGCTTACCCCGGGCGCCTGGAGCCTCGGCCTCCTGCATCCTGCAGAGACCAGCGAGGGGAGTCAAGAGAAAGCTCGGCAGGGTGGGGTCCTGATGGAGCCAGGGTTTCCCACCCAGCTCTTCTTATCAGTCAGCATCCCCACCTCTCCCACCTCTTTCTGTTCTGCGCATTTCGGGAGAACGAGGTGCTCTCTCGTCCCCAGCCCCTGCTCCCCGCATTGTCCAGGTGAGGGCTCCAGTGCGTTTCCACAAAGCCCAGTGCCCTTTCTGTAGCGCTGGAACCGGGAACCTCTCCCCATAGAATCTTTCCCTCCAGAGGCATCCGAAGGGGGGAGCCCTCACCCCAGAGTTAGGGGGAGATTCAATCCGCTTTGGAAAGTATCTTGATCCGAAGCAAGCCAGCACAAAGTACAGGGCTCGCCTTCCTTCTAGGACACACCAGCTCCACCCCCTGTCTGCCAATAAGACCACCTTCCAGCCTCCAATTCTGCAGCTTCTCCCTCCGGAAGAGCAAACAGTTGGGTAGAGAAGTTGGGGTTATTTTAGAGGGGAGGGGGTGCACCTTCCTGGCAAGGTAGGCACTTCCCAGTGGGACAAGGAATATGGCAGAGGACAGAGGTGACCCTTCACCTCCACCCAGCTGGGATCGGGGCTGAGGCCCTACTGGTCACAATGGCTACTTTTTGGCACCCTGCACCTCCCATCTCCTGGGCAGAGTCCGGCAATGACTTTAGCAGGGCTGGTTCTGGCTCAGAGGGGATCCAGGGTGTGGACCCACTAAAATCCGTGCCCCTACTCTTTGCTAGTCCCACTCCCCTTGAGGGGCGCACAGCCAAGCATTTGCTTTCTGTTCACTCCTGAGAGGTTTCCGGTGGCCAGGTTCAGCTCTGACACCATGTAAGACCCACCAGGCGGCGGCGCTGGGTGGGGGGAGGCCCCGAGACAGCCCAGAACCCCGTATCCTGGAGCTGCAGAGCCATCCCAATATACTGGCTCCGGGCAACCCGCTGAGCGTTGGCCTCCTTCCAGCTGGCTCAGCCTAGCCGGGCCCAAGTCCACGCGGGACCCACACATGCACCCGAGGAGGGGCTCACGCTCCTCAGGCCAGATGCACCCGCACTTCCCTGCACACAAGAACCCCATGCTCCAGCACCGGCACAGGCACTCCCAACCTAGGAAGCTAGGAGACCCTGGTGCCCTGCACCCCCACACACCCCAGGCAGACACCCTCCTGCCAAAAAGTGCCATTCCCGCCTCCTGTGCACCCAGATATAGTCGTCCGCTGTCACACACCCCTGAAGAGACCAGCCCACTCGGGACGCGCGCGGACGCCACACCTCGCCATCCCACCTCTTAACACGCTCACACAATGACCCGAGCTCACACACTTCACGCCCTTCTAGAGACGCTGGCGCGCGCTCACACCCCCAAATACTGCCGCTCACACTTTTCGCCACACACCTTCTCCATGTAACTGATCGAGACGATCCCACACCCCTCAGACACGCAGGGACCTACACCATCACACACGCACACTCACATCGCCAAATGCGCTCCCGCACCCTCGGCACACACGGCTCCTTCCCGGACACCCTCACACATAGAAGCAATAAAGACAGAGGCTCAACACACACACACACACACACACACACACACACACACACACACACACACACACTCGCCCTGGCACAGACCCACGGGCGCTCTCTCCAAAAGAGATGCCCTCCTCCTTCGCCAAGCCAATCAGCTCCGCAGACCCGCTTGCCAGGACCCTGCTGGGACCCGGAGCCCCTCGCAGCGACCCCGGCCCGCGCCCCTCCCCGGCCGCTGGTTCCCGCGCGCGCGTCCCCCGGCCAAGCTCCCGCCGGGCTCCCGCACACTCACCGCGCGCCAGGTCCAGGATCGCTAGGAGCAGCAGGCAGACGCCGCCGCGGAGGCTCTGGGCGGCTCGCATGGTGCCCGGGCACGGGCGGCGGGAGCGGGGCGGCGGCTGCGGCGGCGGCGGCGGCGGGTCCCCTCGCCATGGGCTCAGGCGCGCTCCTGCCGCCGGCCGCCGGCCGAGGCAGTGGCAGGCAGCGCGGGGCGCCGCCGGGGCGCCCCCATGCTGCCGTGGCCGGGCCGCCGGGCGCCGGGCTCCTCTCGCCTCGGGCTGCGCGGGGCGCCGCGACCCGGGCGCTCTGGCAGTGCTCGGGGCGCGCTGCGGCTCCCCGGCCTTCGGCTGCGCGCGGCGCCCACCGCGGCCGGGAATCGGATCGGCGGCTGCAGCTCCGGAGTTTGGCTCCGAATCGCGATCTCCGCCTCGCGCAAGCTTCTGCCGGCGGCTCGAGCGCCCCCTCCCCGCGCCCTCCCTGCGTCCCTCCCTCTCCCCGCCCCCCGCCCTCCGCCCTCCCCTCGCCGCGCTCTCCGCTGTATTATACAGACTTTTCTTTAATCCTTTCTGGGCTGTTTGGCTCTCGTCGGCTAAGCCGATTTATTGCAGAGAGAAGAACTCACCCCCCTCCTCCCCCGCCCTCTCCTCCCCTCCTCCTCCAGCCTCCTCCCCCATCTCCTCCTAAATTCGCTCACGTCCCCCCCACATCACAACTCTGCTCGCTTGGTAAACCCACCCCCCGTGACTCGCACCATCTGACGCCCCTCCACCTGGCACTGCGCCTGGGGTCCCCCCTGCCCCCACCCCGAGCCTGATGGGCCAAGGCAGCCTCCCTCCCAGGACAGCAAGGCCATCCTGGGGCAAGTCAGACAGGGTGTGGCTCCGGGGGACTGGCTCTGCCCCCTCTAGTGCCCGCCTTAGGAAGAGAAGGGGTACAGCGTCCAGAAACTTCCCACATCGGGGCTGCCCTCTTCCCCGGGAGCCCTCGGAAATGGAGTGTATTATTTTCCACCCAAGAATGGCCACAGCCTGGATCCAGCCGGTAATGGGTAAGGCTCCGGCTGTTTCTTCCTAAGAGAACAGCCATCACCTTTTTGTCCAGCCTGCCACTTTTGCTTCCCAAGCCTGAGAAGTGGGGGGCTTGGACGTGTATCTTATCATTGCTGTTCCACTAACACCCACCCACAGACCCCTGCACACCCACCAAGGGACTCTGGCTGACCGGGTCCTTGAGGTCTCCCGTCAGGGAGGAGGGAGAGGTGCTGCTAAGGGTTAGCTTGAGGTCACCTCTCCTCACCCTCTTTTGGGACTGCCCCAGCCATGCCATGGGGCAAAGCCCTGGGGCAGGTCAGGAGTGAAGTCAGGTGAGGAAGTTCAGAGCGTGGAATGTCTACATTGGCAGGGACAAGGAGCTGGATTGGCAAGACCCAGAAAGGCCGGCATAGCCAGGGCCAGACTGGGCTCAGAGCCCATGTCTCTGAGCCCCTGACCAGTGTTCTTTATGGCCTTCTGTGGGGGAAGTCCCGGCTTCCCTAGCTCTGGCAGGTTCCTGCATCAGAGTGTGGCTCTGTCTACCCAGATGGGCAATGGGTACATAGCCAGTTCCATCTCCAGCAGCCCTTGGCAGTGGATAAGATACAATGATAAGATACAAGGGCTTCCATGCTGTGGAGAGGGGTGGGCAGTGGGTGCTTGCGGGGCTTACTCAGCAGAGCCTTGCGCAGAGAGGCCTCTTGGCAGCGGGCCGCCCCTCCCTTTGCCCTCCTCAGCCGGCAGCGCTTGCCTCCCGGGGCAGCCTGCAGCTCCAGTTTGCTCACCCGCCCCAGGAAGGAGCCGATTTGCATTTATGAAGATTTGAAAGCATACGTTCACCTGACAGGCTTTAGAATGATCCTCTCCGTTAAGTAATAATAATGATCGTAATAAACCCTTATAAATAGGTGTTTGATTACAGTTTGTCCCTACGTGGGTTTTTTTTTTTTTTTTTTTTTGAATCAGACTAATTGGGTGCAAGCCTGATTGGGCTGGATATGGCTTGAACACCGGAGCCGCAGGCCTTTCTCCTCCCTCTGACTGGATACTCTTTACTCCTCTCCTCCACCTTCAGTTGCGCCTTCTCCAAGCTGCTAAGGGTTAGCTTGAGGTTGCCTTTCCTCACCCTCTTTTGGGACTGCCCCAGCCATGCCATGGGGCAAAGCTCCTGCCTGCCTCCCCCTCCCCCTCTCCACTTTTGTTGTTGTTGTTGTTAGGTGCCATCCAGTCGGTATCCGACCCTCATAGGGTTTTCAATGGCAGACTGTTTCGGGATTGCCTTGGGAGTGGATTGCCAGGCCCTTCTCCCATTTTTGCGGTGCTGGGAATTGAACTCAGGACCTCAGAGACTGCAGCGCAGGGCTCTACCCACTGAGCTAAATCCCAGCCCCTCCACTTTTGGCCCAAGAAAAGGCCAACAGAACGGAAACCCCATCTGCATTTCTAAGCCCTTGGTAGAAAGTGCTCCTTGGCAGGGGAGTGGCTCAGAGCTGGGAGGCCCCTTGTGCTGGCCCGCCTTGCTCGGTGCATATGGCTCTGTGGCCCTGATTGCTCTCTGAGCCCAGCTGCAATCAGAGGCAGCCACGCAGCAGTGGGTCAGACAAGAGTGGCTGGGGTGAACCCCAGTGGGTGGGGCCTCCTGCCAGTGCTCCCCCAGCCCAGCCACTGGAAAGGGGCTTCAGGGGCAAGTGGGTGCCAGCTGCCTCCCCTTGGTGATGCTTCCTCCCAGCCCAGGTCCATCCCAGCTGGCAAAGAGAACCCCAGGAGAAGCAGAGGGGCCAGGGCAATGTCTCCATGATGCCCCTTGTGAATAGCATCCGAGGGAGGGTTCATGGGGAGGAACGAAGGCCTTGAAACTGAGGAAGGGTTCTTCCTGGGGCCAAGGGTTTGGAGACCTCAGTTAACCTCTTTTAGGCCCCAGGACTGCTGGACCATCCATGCTTTCTTTTGCCAAGGTTCTGTGTTAAAAATAGAGGTCTTCCTAGCCAGTGGCACCTAGTCGGCGAGCAGAGAATATTTGTTGGATAGATGGGTGGATGGATCAATGAATGAGGTCACTCTCTTACCCATGCCACTCTTTAGCGCTAGGCACAAGGCTGGCACTTGGTAGGTGCTAGCAGGCACGCTGCAGCAGCAAACCTCTTCAGAGAACCTGGATTGCGCCTTCCAGCCAGGCCCACCAGAGAGAAGACATCTGCCCAGGTGTGTGGTTGGCTTTCCCAGAAGGGGCTGGGCTGCCCTGTGTCCGTCTATTACCACAGGGTAATTACTAATAACCACACCATTGCCTCCCAGCCCAGCCAGCTCCTCCAGCTCCTGTTTCATAAAGCACAGCTTTGGAGCCTTTTCTTTTGCGCTAGAGAAAGGCATCTCTGAAGTATTGAGGACCAGTGAGCACAGGGCACAGGGTGACTTAGTCAAAGAAAAAGTCACCCTGGGCAGCTCTTAATTTGCACAACGTCCCTGGCTTTCTGCCTCCTAATGGATCAGCTGCCTGAGGTAGGGCTTCCATGCTGCCAGCCTGGCACTCAGGCCCATGAGTCACAGTGGGACACGCCTCTTCCTCAGGCACAGGACCAGCAGATGCCCTGGCCTTCTGGCAGAGGGAGGTGTGGCTGTCTGCCCCCAGTGCCCTCTGTCCAAGGTGCTGAGCCAGGCTGTCCAACAGAGGGCGCTAGTGCACAAAGCAAATTGCTTGTCCCCTCCTCCAGGGACCGCCCCTCTAAAGGTCACAGGGCCTTCTGTGACCTCTAGTTTTCTACTTTCCCCGAGAAAGGGGAGATGCAGCATTTTATTGCCTCTCTGTACCTGGCTTCAAAGCGGATGGCTCTGTTGGTGTGAGGAAGAATATTTGGAAGAGTTTGAGAATATTAAGAGTATTAGGCATTTACTGAAAATGCTTCTGTAGGCCAGGCACTATTAGAGAATCTTTGTTGCCGGGTGCCACCAAGTTGGCTCAGACTCATAGCGACCCTATGTACAACTGAACAAAATGCTATCCAACACTGTGGCATGCCCACGATCTTTTTCTGTTTGAGCCCAAAGCTGCAGGCATTGTTTCTTCTCATTTTGAGTTATGCCACATCAGCAAAAGGAGGTCCTAGAATCTTTACTCCATTCTTGTCATTAAGGTTGACTCTACTTTGAGGCCCCCACATGTCTGCCAGTTTGTCATGCTATGGGGACTTGCGTGTTATCTTCTCAAAGTAGAGTTGACCTTAATGATGGGAATGGAGTAAAGCCCCTGGGACCTCCAGTCACTAATGTGGCACCATTCAAAATGAGAAGAAAAACAGTGGTTGCAACAATGGGCTCAAACATAAAAAGATCATGTGCGTGGCACAGTGTTGGGTAGCATTTAGTTCTGTTGTACATAGGGTCACTATGAATTGGACTTGACTCAATGGCACCTAACAACAACTACTTTGAGGAGGCAACTCTTCCCTAATCATTTCTTGAGTATCTTCCAGCCTAGGGGGCTCATTTTCCAGCACTATATTTGACAGTGCTTCTCTACCATTCCTAGTATTTTCAATGGCTAATTGTTTCACAAATGAGCTGCTGGGTCCTTCTCCCTAATCTGTCTTAGTCTGAAAGCTCAACTGAAACCTGTCCACCATGGGTGACTCTGCTGGCATCTGAAATACCGGTGGCATAACTTTCAGCATCACAGTGCCACGCAAGCCCGTACAGCACAACAAGCTGACAGACACTGTTAGACTACCTAGTGTATATAAACTCTTGAGTCCTCCCAGTAATGTGTGTGTGGGCACTAGCATAATTCCTATTTTACAGACAAGAAAGCTGAGTTGCAGAGAGGTTAAGCAACTTGCCAGGTACCACAGAGCTAGTCATAGAGCCAGATTTGAATGCAGGAAGCGCTCCAGGGTGGGAGCTCTTAAGTACTCTTGCTGGCCAACAGGGATACATATGATGGGTCCATATCCGCCCCTGCACACACACAGGCTTGCACACCCAGAAGCCAGTGTTTGGATGGGAAAATTTTCATGAATCCAGCTCATTCAACCGGCAAGTTCAGCCTCTCTTATCCCATGGAATCCTGATGAAAGTCCTCTGTGGGACTTTGTTGTTGTTGTTAGGTGCCGTCAAGTTGTGTCTGACTCATAGCAACCCTGATAGAGTTTTCAGTGGCTGACTGTTTCGGGATTGTCTTGGGAGTGGATTGCCACGTCCTAGTCCCATTTTTGCGGTGTTGGGAATTGAACTCTGGATCTCAGAGACTGCAGAGCAGCACTCTACCAACTGAGCTAAATCCCAGCCCATGGGAAGATTACTTATGTCTAATTTATAGATCAGGACACTGAGTGAAAAGAATAGCCTCGGGCGGCCAAGGTAGAGGCTGGATTCTGGGGACAGGAATCAGGGGTGGAACTCCCCAGGCTGTGCCCCTCCTCTCTCTCTTCCACATTCACCCCTCACTCCTGAGGTCCACTGGATCCTTCCCTACCCTGTCTTTTGCCTCTCTCTATGCTGGGAATTCAACACCCACCAGCCTGTTTTCCAGGCAGGACCAAGGTCTTTATTGTTTGTCTAAATTAAACACAGCTGTAAGTGATGCCTTAACACCAATGACCTATATCGATTTGAAATTGGCCACTTGGAATACAGTCCTGTGCTGCATCCTTAGTGGACCTAGGTCCTGCCTGCACACTCAGGCTCATGCGTGTCTCCCCACAGGAGGATCTCACAGGCTTCCGGGGCACCCTCAGGCCATGCGGTGCTGAGGGGTCCTCAGTGTTACTCTCCCAGAGCAGGAAGTCCGAGACCAGCCGGGGTAGAGAGAAGCTGGAGAGCAACGTTTCCAAACTAGGTCCCGCGCGCCATTTGTTTCGCAAATTTGTGATAAAAATTCCTTGAAAGAGGATTCCGTGGCTATTTAGTGAAATGTTCGTGAAATGTTTGCGAAATGTTGCAGACAAGGCCGTTCCCCCCACTCAGGGCTCTGTGGTTCACACGAGCGCAGTCAAGGCTTTGCAGAGTCCTGCAGCTGTTTGCATTTCATTTGTTCGTCTCCTAGTTTTATTTAGTTGAAGTGCACATTCATTTGGCCCTGGAACCCTCTTCCCATAAATATCTGTTAACACCTGTGAGCCCGGCTTCTGTAGATCACGGGGTGGGAAGTGCTGGGTGGCCCCAGGCAAGCCTCTGGATCCCTTCAGGCGGCTGTGGCAACAGGAGTCGTCATACTAATAATGATAATGATAAAAAGAAGAACAACAGCAAACACTGCCAATCAATGGCGTTTACCGGGCATTTACTGTGTCAGGTGCTGTTCTAGGTCCGTTGCTTGTTCTAAGGAATAGAGTCCCCTCCACAACCCTGTGAGGTATGTTCTGGTCTTAGAACCACATCACGGCAAGGAAACTGAGGTGCAGAGAGGTAAAGCCCCTTGTAAGGTCACTGAGTTGGTATATCGTGAAGCTGGCATTTGAACCCAGCGGACCTCTGCTCACTCATCTCTCCGCTTCCAGATCTCCCCTCCCCGGTGCACCCTCCGTGCTGCAGTCAGAGAGGTCTTTCCCCATGTGGATCTGAGCAGCTCTGCAACTCAGCTTGTTACACTCACAGGGTTTCTTATTGCTCGATGTCTGCGGGGAAAACCTCACTGTCTATTCCCCAGGGGCAGGCATATCCTTCTTCCTTATAATAAGGCAATTATAATTGCTTTTATGGGAGATGGACCCGGCAACCCACTCCCAAAAATCAGTCTGCCATTGAAAACTCTATGAACAGCAGAGAAGCACTGACAATAGTGTTTTGCCTATTGTACACAGGGTCACTATGAGTTGGATACTGACTTGATGGCACCTAACAACAATAATTGCTTTTATGTATCACTGAGATTGTACCCAACATGAAGGTAGGGACCACAGCTGGTTCATCTCTCCATCATTTGAACCTAGAAGGTAGCAGGTGCTCTAGAAAGTGATGGCTGGGTCGAAGGAAGGAAATAGAGAAAGAATGGTTGGTTGGTTGGTTGGATGGGTGGGTAATGAATGGATGGATGGATAGGTGAATGAATGAATGGACAAACATGAAAATTATTGAGTGGATGGGTGGATGAGTGGCTAGGGAAACAGATGAATGTAAGAATAATTGAGTAGCCGATAGATGGACAGATGGGTAATGGAGGTGAGTAGATAGGTAAACAGATGGACTAGAGAAAGGATTGTGGGGTGGATGGAGGTGTGGACAGAGGAATCAAGATTAGAAGCATCTGTAATATTTTTACTTTTTCTGTATCATTGCATTTGCTAAGTGAGAAAGACCTGGGCCAAGAGGTCTTAGTTCCGGTTAGAAGGTGCCAGCAGATGCAGCCAAGCCCAGTGGCCAAACGCATAGGCTGGAGAGTAGCCTGCCTCGGCTTAAATCCCGGCTTCAACACTCAAACAGGGATTGCTCGATGGAAGGGAAGAAGGAAGGACATGCTGTAAGAACTTGTGCAAATCATTTTACCTCCCTGTGCTCCGGTTTCCTCATCTGTAAAATGGGGAAGGGCATAGAGTACTGACCTCACTGGCTTGTGGTTAAATAAGACAATGCTTCAGAGGATGCTGTTGTTGTTGTTAGGTGCCGTGGAGTTGGTATCCGACTCATAGTGACCCTCATAGGGTTTTCAATGGCAGACTGTTTCAGGATTGCCTTGGGAGTGGGTTGCCAGGTCCTTCTCCCAGTTTTGTGGTGCTGGGAATCGAACTCAGGACCTCAGAGACTGCAGCGCAGTGCTCTACCAATTGAGCTAAATCCTAGCCCCCAGAGGATGTAAGTACTCAATAAACACTAGCTGTGACTACTCTTCACCCACAGCCTAGGCAGCTACAATGACCCCACCCTGCAGTTCCTTCTTTTCACCCTCAACCTCCTGCACACTCTGAAGTGCAGGTGGAGGAGTGGAAAAAGACGTTAGGGTCAAGATCTCAAGGACTTCGCAGATGTCAGCCATGACCCCAAACCCCAGAGAAAAGCCGAGAGCACGCACCTGCAGTCCACCTGCCTCTGCAGCCTTTCACAGCATTAGTCAGCCTCTTCCTGGCCTTGCCCTCCTGTGTCCACCTTGTAAATTTGGGACTGAGATCTGAGGTCACCCGGGGACCCTCCCTTTCCTCCTCTGCTGGCCACACTGCAGTTTCACACATTGACAACAGGTGGCGCCATCTAATATGTGATTTGTCCCGTTTTTTGTAACCCTTAGAATTGGAGTGCCTGCGTTCCATAGAATGAACCAGCTTCCTATTTCACAGATTTGGTAGGTTTTAGTATCGCCACGATAAAGCATGGTGTCACCAAACAGGAATACTTAAACGTCCCCCAGTCCCAGTTGCGTGGAGGGCCCATAATACCATGGATGGGGCAATTGAGACCTTGAGTTGAGACCTCCCTGTGGTCTTGCCGGTTGAGGCGCAGTTTGTCCCCACCACGTAATGTGGCAGGGCTCTTTTCAGTGGGTCTACCAGGCCACACTGCGTGTTCTGAGGGGCCTTGGTCCGTTTCACCTTCTTCTCTGGTATCTTCTTTGCCGCCACCCCCTCACCCCCTTAGGCCAGGGCCTCGTGATTCTGAGCAACCCAGAAGCCAAACAAGAGGACCCAGCTAACCAGGCGAGCCACTTGGGAGTAAAGGCTATTTGTTACAGAAGTGCTCTGGTTAGTGGCAGAAGTCAGTGGGTGAAACCTAACAGTGTCCTCCTCTCCCCGGAAGCCCACTTTCTTTCTTGAGCCTCCAAGTCCCAAAATATTTGCAAACATTTCAATTTGATTTACATGTGGGGAGCTGATTTCATCTCCCAGGGCTCTGCAGCTCCTCTTGGTCATAGGTGAAGGCTGGGCTGGCTCTACCAGGTCCTGACAGTCGATGTCTTGTCTGGGCATGAATCTGCCTCGCCCTTCCTTCTCATCTCTTCCTTCTTTGCCACTGATGAAGCAGACTCGCTGTCCATGGCACTGAGCTTGAACTTGGGAGACTGGCTTTCCAGAAGCGGTGAGTCCAATGCTCTGAAGAGCACTCCAGTTAGCCAGGGAGACAGGGGCCCTAGGGGCAGAGCCACACAGACAGGCGACAGGGCCTACCATTGGGGGAAGAGCAGACAGCCCAGAAGGCTGGGACCAGGGGTGCATGGGGAGGGACCTAGAGGGTCAGAGGGGTCTTTGTAGACCAGGGAAGGCAATAGATGCCTGGAGATGGCAAAGGACCATTGAAATCGCTCTAATGACGTGTGTGGAGGAAAATGATCTGGACAGGTGGCGGTCTTGGGACTGGGTGACTTCTGACTTTTGGTCCCTCTGAATGACTCAGTCCTTCCCAGGCCCCTGAAGGTCCATCTTCATCATTGCAAGCTTTACCTCTCTGCCAAGGGGCTCTTCTCCCTCCCTCCTCCTCTCCCCAGCTATTGACAGGGGATGGGAACAAGGCCGCTACCCCACAACCAGTGACGGACTCTCTCCCGGCCTCCTGGCCGTCCATCCAGCTCCCTGGCAAGAGGGTGGCCTGAGAGAGGCAGCTGGTCAGCCGGGCTCTGATGCTACCCTGGAATAGGAGGCTACAGGAAGTCCAGCGGACAGCCCCCGATCCTCAGTTTCCATCCCCTCAAAGGGATGCTGTGGGCGCCAGCCAGGGGCACAGAGAACCTTGGGAATGATTTATGTGATGTCCATCAGGAGGTTCCAGGCACTGAGGCCGTGATGGCCGAGTGTGGCACAGGTTCAGAGACCACAAATCTTGAATAGCCTTGCACCAGCGTCCCTAAGAAGTGACTTTTGTTGGTGTGAGGGCATGGAAGGCCGTACAAGCTCTCAGGCCTCTCCTTGGCCCAGCCCCTGAGCTGGAGGCCAAGGACACAGAATCAAAGGGTGTGGTTTGTGCCCTGGGGTGCTCACAGTAGGCAGGGCTGGGTGCATGGTCAAGGCTGTCTGAGGGTCAGGGATGGGTGGCCCACCTGCAGCTGCTCTTCAGACCTCCCTGCCATTGGCGTCCTGCACCCACTGGCCCAGCCTCCTGCTTTCTGTTTCCCAGGTGCCTCCTGGAGTCCCCCAGTTCTCCCTGCACCCAGGTCCTTTGCCCACACCAGCCGCCCGTCCAGGAAGGACAGCCCGGGCGCCTCAGAACCGACCTCCGCTCTCCTCCTGAGCCTCGCCCTGTACAGATAGCGCAGCCCGAGTCCCCTGCACACCAGCGATGACAAGCCGGCGGGAACATCCCCCTCAGAATCCTCCCTGACCTCATGACCTCCAGACTACAGCCAGCCGCCCTGGACGGCTCACTAGGGCCCTCGGCCCCAAGCGGGGCCACTTCCATGGCTCTGTTCATGGTGGATTCTTAGGCTTCATCCAGCTGTCTCTTTGTCACAGACCTTGTTTGTGCTGTTCCTTCTGCCTGCATTTCCCTTCCCATCCCCTAACCCCCACTCCCGGATCCTGTGGCCGCCCCCTGCCGCCCTGCCCTATGTTTGTCCTTGAATCTGGCTGATTCCTGCTCAGGCTTCAGGGCTCAGCCTTCCTTTGCTGCCCCTGGCTCAGGAGGGCAGCGGTGGCTCCTGCTGCTGGTTTTCGCAGCTCCGAGCTTGCTAAGAGCTCAGTGAGAAGATGGGTGAAGAACAGGGAGTGGGAGGGAGGCGGGAGCCAAGCCTCCAGGTGGACAAGGCTCACTTCTGCACTCAGAGCGGTCAAAGCACGGGGGAAGGGTTGCAGCAGCCAGAGCGTTGTCCCCACTGTCTCCAGGGTTGTTCCTTTCCTACCCGGAGCTGCCAAGGGTGGCCAGCAGCAAAGAGGTTGGTCCTCGCTCCAGGACCTCTTCCCTCACTGCACCCCAATGCTTTCCCTTAAGGGACCGAGTGGAATACGGGGTTGAGGAGGGCAGAGGGCCAGAGACCCTGCGGCCTGCAGGCCACTTCCAACAAGTGAGGTTTGAGGCTGTGTGAAGGGTGCTTGCTGAGGACCCGCCCTGTGCTTCAGCCAGCAGGTCCTTTCCAGCCGGGGCAACTCCCCAACTCCAGAGACCCAGTGTGGCCCGGGGCCCAAGGGACCATATGGCTCCTTGGCTCCTGATTTCAGATCCATCCTCTACCCATCCAGACAACTAAATCCCACTTCCTCCCCGCTGCCCTCTTGCAATGTCAAGAGGGACACGTATCCGCCTGTCCCCGAGAGGGGCTCCTCACGGCTATTCAATAAGCCCCACATTTCACACCCCAAGTGGCTACATTTCAGTGGTGGGTGAAATGGCTTTATTTTTATCACGCACACGGGCATATAAATATGTACGAGGAGCTCAGAAGCTCTTTCGGGGCTCTCTGAAAGGAATGCTCGCTGTGAGTGTGAGTTCTTGTTGGGTGCCGTCGAGTCGGTATCCGACTCATAACGACCCTCGTAGGATTTTCAATGGCTGACTGTTTCGGGATGGCCTTGGGAGTGGATTGCCAGGTCCTTCTCCCATTTTTGTGGTGCTGCGAATTGAACTTGGAGCCTCAGAGACCGCAGCGCGGTGCTCTACCCACTGAGCTAAATCCCAGCCGTGAGTGTGAGGGAGCGCGGTAATTACTTCATGCCAGGTGCAGACCCCCTGAGCTGAAGGTGCCCTGCCTACCAGCATCCCTGGCCCCGACTCCCACGAGTGATGTCTGCCTTGGTAGGCTCCCCAGCACAGGGTGATGTCTTGGCAAACTTTCCAGAGCAAAACTTAAAAATAACAACAACAACAATAATAATAATGTTCTTGTTGTTAGGTGCCACCGAGTCAGCATCTGACTCATAGTGACCCTCATAGGGTTTTCAATGGCTGACTATTTCGGGATTGCCTTGGGAGTGGATTGCCAGGTCCTTCTCCCATTTTTGCGGTGCTGGGAATTAAACTCAGGACCTCAGAGACTGCAGCACAGCGCTCTACCAACTGAGCTAAATCCCAGCCCAATAATAATAATTGTAATAATAAAACAGAACTGAGTTCCCACCTTCACCCTGCCGCTCGCTGGCTATGTGACTTTGAACGGGGTCCCTCCTCTGCCCAGGGCTTGGCATCTGTAACTACGAAATGGGGTTAATCATGCTTCCCTGTAAGCCTCTCAGTTGTGTTTTTTTTTTTTTAAGAACAAATACGATGAAGAATTTGAAATAGGCTCTGTGAACAGTAATATCCAAGCCTAAGAGGCTTAGCGTCATTCCTCCGCAGCCGTGCATGGGAGCAGGTTCGTGATGGCGCAGGGCTGGATGCAGCAATGGGGATAGTGGATGCCGTAGGTGTCCCTGCTCCCTTGCCCATCGTGGAGAGGAGAGAGGCAAACGGCATTTCCTGACCTCCTGCTGCAGGGCCGGGCACATTACATAGCCGATTGCATTTGAGCATGGTGGCCACACCGTGGGAGAGGTATTATTCCTGTTAATTGAAGAGAAATATTGGAGGTCAGAAAGGTTAAGTGATTCGTGCCAGGTCATAAGGCTAATGGGCAGGAGTGTCGTGGCTTGAATGCAGGTCACCGTGATACTTTTCTGCAGGTGGCCACAGCACCTGCTCTCTCCAGGTGGACTACCTTCCACCAGGAAGGACTGGGCATCAGGCCAGGGGGTGCACCGTCCTCAGTCCCACACTGAGGAGGGAGCACATGGTCTAGGAGCAAGTTCCTGCTCAACAGCACCTGGGAAAGCTACAGCTCTTCATCCAGGGCCGCTTTGGTCATGCTCAGGCCAAAGCAGAGAGAGGATGGCTTTCGTCCGCCAGGCGCCAGAGTCAGAGAGAGAGAGACAGAGGAGCCAAAGGCTGGGTGGAGATGTGCCCGGTGCGAGATAGATTTCAGAACAATTACAGCTCTCTGATGGCCAAGGCTGAGGGTCAAAGATGCTGCTCTCGGGCCTCCTGTCTCTTGAACTCATTCCCCAGGCTGTGGACGGTGAGGGAGGAAAGCAGGCTACTCTCTTCCCAGGGTCTAAGTCATCCCAGGAGGCCAGTCAGAGGCCGAGGGCCTAGTGGCTCCGCATCTACTGCCTTCGCTCCCCACAGAGCTCTCCCGGATCCAGGGCCTGCAGAGGACTTAGCAGGCTGACCAGGAAATGTCCCCAGCTGAACCTTACAGCTCTAGTGGAGGAGAGACCCACAGGGCAAGTGCCAAGTTCAAGGGCCAGATGAGCAGACAGGGCTGGACAAGGAAATCGGCGCACCAGGAGGGAGAACCCCAGGTACCACAGGGAAGGCAGAGGCAGGTGATTGTCGGGGGCCATGATAGGGGAACATGAGGGACCTCCATACCAACGGAGCACGGGTGGCTGGTAGGCAGAGCTGTCTCCATCTGTCAATGAAGAGTTCAGTGCGGCTGTCGGAGGCAGCCCTCTGGGATCCAGCCAGGCTCCGTGTCTGGAGATATAGGCTGACAGTTGTGGAATCAGAAACCTGTTCTTTCTAGTTTGATTTTTCTCTCTTTATTTCCTCTCCAATTTATTTCAGATGTCAGGGAAGCTGGAAGGAGAAGCCTCAGTCAGCTGTGTAAAGACGCAGCCAAGGCAAAGGAGGCGCAGCCCCATGCAAGCTTCTGAGAAAGAGGCGGGGTAGATATGGAAGCAGGGGGCGGGGCTTTGGGCAGATCCTACGCGTTACGTCCATCTGCCCAGGTGTCTATCCGTGCCCAGGAGGGCGTCCCCACCCCTCCCTTCTTCTGTTGCTGTCTCTCTCTGTTTATCTATGTCTCCTTGTTTCTCTCCGTGTGTCTCTGTCTGTCTCTGTCTTTCTGGTCTGACTCTCTCTCTCTGTCTTTTAGATGTAGTTGTGGTAATGATGAAGGCAGCCTTCCTACACATAGCTTGTATGCTCTACTGTTTTTGTGGTTTGGTGGCTCAACTAATGACATCGTTTCTTCCACATTCCTGTCAAATGATGATCCTCCATCCATCACGTTCAGACCCGCCCGTGTCCCCCTTAGATCTGGCAGGTTGAGACCTTCAGTCCCTGGCTAGGTAGGATCTGTGCCCCAATTTGGCCTGAAACAGCTTCAGAAGACAGAATTTTGGCCTTCACCAACCTTTAAGATGAAGGGATTAAAGTCTCAGAGGCGGAAATGGAGGCAGGATAGGAAGACAGGGAAGGAAGGGGCTTTCATCCCAGGATCTGGTCGGAGTGTCATCAGCTAAGAATTCCCCCACAACCAATAAAGGAAACCTGCCATGGGAGCTGCCTGCCTAGAGCCCTATACTTCTCTGAGAATTTCACAAAACCAGATTATAGACTGCAATCACAATTCACAGGCCTGGGTAGCTTCCTTGCCACTAAGAATTTCCTCGACCGGTCTCTTCATTTTCTTATCTATGATGCCCCTCCAGGCCTGTAGCCATAGCCCTGTGGCATCCGATCCCATCAGATCTCGGAGGCTAAGCAGGGTCGGGCCTGGTTAGTACTTGGATGGGAGACCGCCTGGGAACACCAAGTGCTGTAGGCTTGGGAGAAAGACCCGGCAACCCACTCCCAAAAATCAGTCTGCCATTGAAAACCCTATGAACAACAGAGAAGCACTGACAATGGCGTTTTGCCTGTTGTACGGAGGGTTGCTATGAGTCGGACACAGACTCGAGGGTACCTTACAACAACAACAATGCACCTCCAAGATGCCCATCTATTGTGAAGACACTCAGGTGTGCCTCTCTCTCAAGAGGCCTACTTCCAGATCTTAGATGGGTACTCTTATTTCCATAGGCACCTCTCCCTCTCCTAATGCCCCTTCTTCCCTCTGAAGTTGTACTATCCCCTAGCTTTATCTAATAAACACTACAACTTTGTTTCACTCTCTGACTCATCCTGAAATTAATTTCTGCAATGGAGCCAAGGATGAGGCACCGGAGTGGATTTTTCAAGAGAGGGGAACTCCTTAGGGGAGGTGGCAATGCTGGGTTGCAGCATCTCTCTCTCCTTGCCCATGTCAGTAAGATATGCAAACCATAAAATTAGCCATCTTAACTGTTTTAAAGGCATGGCTCAGCAGTGTTGTGTTCCCATGGTCAAGCGCTCAATGACTAGAGCTTTTCATCCTGCAACACTGAGACTCCAACTATGTTAAGTGACTCTTGTTCCTCCTCCCCACCACCCCTGGCAACCACTACTCTTCTTTCTGTTTCTGAGTTTGACGACTTTAGATCCCTTCTATAAGTAAGATAATACAGCATTTGTCTTTTGTAACTGGTTTATTTCTCTTAGAATAATGTCCTCATGTTGTTGTTATGTGCCGTCGAGTCGGTATCCAACTCATAGCGACTCTCATGGGGTTTTCAATGGCAGACAGTTTCGGGATTACCTTGGGAGTGGATTGCCAGGCCCTTCTCCCAAATGCCCTCACAGTTCATCCATATTGTAACATTAGAAAGAATTTCCTTCCTTTTTAAACGCTGGGTAATAGTCCCTTGTATGTAGACATCCCATTTTGCTTATCCATTCACCCCTCAAAGGAAAGTTGGGTTGCTCTCACCTTTGGGCTATGGTGAATGACGTTGCTGTGAACACATTTGTGTAAATATCTCTTCTAGATCCTGCTTCCATTTCTTTGGGATCTGTACCCTGAAGTGGGATGGCTGGATCACACTTCTTCCTCTTTAAGGAAGGAGATCCGGTCTGATAGGATCTTCTTCCAGGCATCCCACTGCCTCTGAAGATGGTGGGCCTGGTTGGACTGGCTGGAGAGTGCCCAGAGGCTGGGCACAGGCATTCTCCAGGTCTCACTTGCTCCAGCAGTCCACCTGGATTTCACAGTCTCTGGCCTGCTTGGCCGCTGCATCTCTAGAGCCTCACCATGGGCAGACAGAAGCCACCTTCCCTAGGGAGAGGAAGGACACCCAGAAAATGTGGAGAGTGTCTCCGAAGGGCAGATGGAGCTACAGGAAAGACGGGCCAGGTCCTGAGCAATGGCTAACGGCTGCAGGAGATCCGACTTCACTAGGCCAGCGGTTCACACACCACCGCAGTGGACAGATGCCTGTTGACCAAATGAGCAACGGCGGGTCCAAAAGTCCAGAAAGGAAATGCCACCAGGGCTTTCCGGTTCACACGATAGAAGCCCAGTGAATGAATGAGCACAGAATGGCATCGAGTGGATTTTCTCCATAAAGGAAGGCCATCCAGAGAAGGACAAGGGCAAGAGCTAGACCCCACTTGATACAAAGCAAGCACCCAAGCAGGTAGGGTAGGGGAACAGAAAGGGAGAAGGAAGGGTCGGGGTAGAGTAGCTCACAGACCAGCGGAGACAGAAATGTGAGCCCACTGCTGAGTGCATTGTGGTTGTTGGTAGGTGCTGTGGAGTTGTGTCCGACTCATAGCGACCCTCATAGAGTTTTCAATGGCAGATTGTTTCAGGATTGCCTTGGGAGTGGATTGCCAGGTCCTTCTCCCATTTTTGTGGTGCTGGGAATGGAACCCAGGACCTCAAAGACTGCAGAGCAGTGCTCTACCAACTGAGTTAAACCCCAGCCCTGCTGAGTGCATTAGAGGAAGCTAAGTCTGAGGGGGCCTCACAAGTTACCAGGGAACTGAGAATGGCCTTGAGTTGTTTTCCATCTCCTTTGGGGGGACTTCCTTTTGATATGTTCTATTCATTACTTCTGCAAGTCAAGATTGTGCCCTCTGAATAGGTTGAGGCTCAGGAGTAGGACATCTGCAAATGGCAGAGTACAGGTATGAATCCAGGCCTGACACCAAATCCCAAGCTTTTCTTTCTGTCTCAACAGAGGCAGCCCGGAGGACTTCCTGGAGGAGGTAACTTAACATTTGCTTCACAGGGGAGAGACTTCTGGGCATCAGGAGCCACTAAGTCTTCCAGGGTGGGAGGGACAGGCTCAGAGCTATGCTTTCCCGGCATCGTCCGACAGCAGTGTACAGGTGGGCTGGAGAAGGTGAGGTGTGGGCAGGGCAGGCAGCTGGAATTTCAGAAAAGGGAGTCCATTTGTCCCATAGTGTGTTGGCATGGGGGACACAGCCATGACTCATCAGGCTTTTGGCTGACCCTCATGGAGCTGAGTATCTGTCTGCAAGGAAAACAGATAAGTCAACAACCAACCCGATAGGATTACAGGTTACGATTTGTCCTAGGAATAAATAAACAAGACAATGTGAACAGTAACCATAGAGGTGTGGGGCAGGCCAGGAGGGCTTCTCTGAGGAGGTGACAGTTAAACTGAATAGGATAAGAAGCAGCCAGTACTTTAAAGAGATGGGGTAGAGCCTCAGGAAGGTGGAAGACAGGAGTAAAGCCTTTGAGGGGGAAGAGCTTCAAGGTCCAGGGACTGGCAACAGGCTAGTGGTGGCCTGGCCTCATCTACGAGAGGCATTCCCCATTCCTACTCTTCTAGGCAGGCTAGGAGCCATGGTTTTATTCCAGAGCAACAGAAACCCATGGGAAGTATTAACATGGGGAAATGATGTGATCTGACTTGATATATGTATATATATATTTTGCGGTTGTTGTTGTTGTTAGGTGCCATCAAGTCAGGTCCGACTCACATGGACCCTATATACAACAGGGCAAAATAATCACTGCCACTGTGCCATGCCCAGCACTATTGTGAGTGCTTCTCTGGCATCCACAGGGTTTTCGATGGCGGGTTGTTTCAGGATTGTTTGTCAGGGCGTGGGCTGCCGGTACGGAACAAACCCAGGGCCTTGCACATGCTAGGCAAGTGCTCTACCACGAGCTGCATCCCCAGCCTTGATGACCATTTTCCAAAGGCCTCTCTGGCTGCCACATGAATCGTGGGAAGGAGCAGGCCTGGGTGGGGTTGAGGCCATGGCCAGGGCCAGAGAGATGAGACATGATGGGGACTGGCAAGCCCCTGGAGGGGACCGTGGTGGCTTCTGGGTCTGGCTCCAGCAAGGAGGGCACATGGGTAGGAGGTATCATTTGGAGAACCAGTCTCTGTTTCAAAGGGGGTGACAGCTGGGGTATGGCAGGCGAAGTCTGACCCCAGCAGCAAATCTACTTTCCATCCATGTCCTGGGTGGACTTGGCCTTCTCTCAGCCTAGTGGACCCAGAGCAGCACCGAGATGCCAGGCTGACTGGGTCGGGAGGCCTCTGCTAGGGGCCCAGTTCCACCCTGGGCTGGGAAACCCTGTCTGGGGGCTCAGAGGAGGGTGGAGAAGACAGGAGGTCCCTCGCAGGAGGGACCCCAGGCAGATGCGCTGCACAAATTTTCACTGAGTTTCTCTATCACGCCTGACATTTGTCTAGGTGAGAGGGAAATGACAAAGAGCCTCCCACTCTGGTCCTTTCTCCCAGGCAGCCTCTGATGCGACCCCCAGTGGCGACAGCCTCCCCGTGTTCACGCCTGTGGGGGCCCCTCCCTTGGAGCATGGGCTGGACCTGGTGACTGACTTCTCATAAATAGTGCTGGGTGTCAGTGCTGGGACTGGGTGACAGCAGAATGGCTTTGGTCTTGCTGGCGCTCTCCAGCCCCCTTCCTTTCTTGCTCTGATAAAGTCGGCAACCACGTGACTCACACCCTATAAAGAGGCCCATGTGGTAAGGAAGTGAGATGGGGCAGCAGCTGACCGACAAGGAGCTAATGAGGACCTGAGGCCTCAGCCCAGCAACCCTGAGGACCTGAATCACTGCACCCGCTGCTGGAGGGGGCTTGAAGACAGATCTGTCTCAAGGGGTCTGTGTCATGACCACAGCCTTGGCTGTGGCCTTGAGGGATTCCCAGCCAGAGGACCCAGCTGAGCTGTACCTTGATTCCTGGCTTTCCCCTCTTTTAAGAGAGTAAATGTTATTGTTTTATGCTACTAAGTTTTAGGGGTGACTTGTTACGCAGCAGCTGCTGACTCATACAGAATAATTATTAATGAACTCATGCAAATTTTACATGTATGTATTTTACATGTCGGTGCCACCATGACTCTCATTTTAGAGGAGTGGAAACTGAGGCTCAAAGAGGCCCAGTAACTTCCCCAAGCCCACCCAGTTAAGAAGTGCCAGAGGAAGGGTTCACACATGGACAGTTGGACCCAGAGCCCTAGTGGTTAAACCCCCCACTGACAAAGGAGGTGTGGGCCTTTCCCTGGAGTGTGCCTAGTCTGATGGAGGAAGCACAGTCCCCACCTTGAGGCTCCCCCACATAGCTCTGCACCCATCTTTAAGGCAGTGGACACACCCTCATGCCCTCTGGTGGAATGCAACCTGAAGAATCTTCCAGAACCTCCTCACCTCACCCTGTCCTCCAGTGGGATTCCCTGACTTCTATTGTATTTCCTCCTTGGGACCGGATTCTTTGCATTGTCCCCTGATACAGCTTCCTGCTTATTCCTGGGGTCTACTCTGTTGCAAGTCCTGGGTGCCCACTCTGCACCAGGCCTTTGTCATACCCTTGCTATGAGTCACCCCATTCATATTCAAACACCCCATTTTACAGATGGAGAAGCTGAGGCCTAGAGACATGAACTGCCTATGGCTAAGAACCACGCCTTGGGCTGGGTTGTAATTGTCCTAGAGGTCACAATCCATAAACCGTAACCCCTTCCTGGTGGGACTCGGTGACCAGCACATCCTCCTGAGCGCGCCCCTGGGGGAAGCCAGCTCTGAGAGGTGCCCAGGGACTTCTCTAATCTTCCTCCAAAGATCTCCCCATTAGTTCCGTAAGCACAGTCCAAGGCACCAGCACCTAGGAGGCACCTAGTGTGTTTTTGTTGAATGAGAGAAGGAAACTTACTCAAGAGGTAGACATTTTCCCCTGTCTGCCCACAGTCCACTCCCTCTTTCTCACAGGGCCCCAATTTCCTTTGGAGGAATTAGTGCTCTCTAAGGTGTCAGTTGGCCTGCAGGCATAGCCCTGTGGCATCCGATCCCGTCAGATCTCGGAAGCTAAGCAAGGTCAGGCCTTGTTAGTACTTGGATGGGAGACCGCCTGGGAACACCAGGTGCTGTAGGCTTGGGAGAAGGACTTCCAACCCACTCCTAAAAATTAATCCACCATTGAAAACCCTATGAATAGCAGAGAAGCACTGACAGTAGTGTGTCGCCTGTTGTACGCAGGGTGGCTATGAGTCAGATACCAGCCTGCAGCCGTAGCCCTGTGGCATGCGATCCCATGGAAGGTAAACAGGGTCGGGCTTAGTTAGTACTTGGATGGAAGACCTCCTGGGAACACCAGGTGCTGTAGGCTTGGGGGACGGACCCAGCAACCCACTCCCAAAAATCGATCAGCCATTGAGAACTCTATGAACAGCAGAGAAGCACTGACAATAGTGTTTTGCTTGTTGTACGCAGCACTGCTATGAGTTGGGTACTGACTCGATGGTACCTAACAGCAACAACATTGTTGACACAGAACACAAGTCTTACTCCAAGGGACCCAGGAGATGGTTTACTGTGAGCCAGTTATGAGCGACCGTGGCCTAGAGATGTGGGCTCAGTTTGTCGTGAATGACACTGTGGAAGAGGTTCTGTGACCTTTTATAGTCAGAGAACCAAAGAGAGGCATCAGTCAATGCACTGATCCAATATGTTGGTGGGGACCTTTTGTCTGCAAGTTGCCGATGCTCTTTTAACATGCTGGACTTCAGGGTTGATGGAAGCTGCTATGTCGGTTACAGTCTGTTAAGTACCACATTCTAAAAGTCTTACCTTCTAGTCACAGAGCTGTCAGGTCAGCTGTGGAGGCTGGAGGGAAATGGCTATTAAGGGGACCAAAGACAGCCCGAGATAATTTTGGCTCTTCTTCTGTGGCATTCCATCTCTCCATCATCTTGAGGTTCAAATCAGTTAATGCCTCTGCAGGATCTTCAACACAGATGTGGCTTCTTCAGAGAATTTCTGTTCACCCTGCCGAGCCCTGGTTTGCTCTGATAGAACAAAGAAGCCAGGGAAGGGCGATGCCATGCCCCCGACCCCGCCTCTCTCTGGCTGGGCCACTGCCGGGGGAGGCCACGGGCCTGCTGGACTCCACATCAGCTTTGACAACCCCCACCGCAGCTGTCCTGTCCTCCTGGGCTCAGGCCCTGCCCAGTCGCCTTCTGCCTCCTGCTTACTGGGGACGTTGGATGTGATCCACAGGCCAGAGCCTGTTCTGACCCAGCCAGGGTGAGACAGGGTTTGTGTATAGAAATTGGCTCAAGGAAGGGCTGTCCAGAAACTTCTCTGTCCATCTGACCTCCTGGGACCAGTCTAGGGGAAGAAATCACCAAGATCCCAATATTTGGCCTCCTCTGAGTGCCTCCCCACCCCCTTGAACATCACAACTCTCTCTCTCTCTGCTGATCTCATCTCTGACCTTTATTTATTCCCCCAAAGTTGTCTGCGTACCAATTAGCTAAGTAAGAACACGGCAACGCTATGGTTCCTCGTTAGCTTGGGAGAGATTCCCTACTACATGACTGATAGGCATCTACAAGAAAATTAACTCCAGAGCAAGGACTTCCTAATCAAGATTAATGATGGGGTGGGGCTGGGAACCTGGGACCCAGAGTCCCCTATGGGTCTCTAGGGCCCAGGGATGTGAACCAGGCTGGGATATAGGGGAACATAGGTAGGGACACCAAAGGCCACTGGGCTTATTTCAGGGCCCAAGGCTTTTCTGTTCTTGGGCAAAATGGGGTCCTAAGTGAATACAGGATTTGTGGCTCAGTGGGTAGAGAGCTGCGCTGCAGTCTCTGAGGTCCCGAGTTCAATTCCCAGCACTGCAAAAATGGGAGAAGGACCTGGCAATCCACTCCCAAGGCAATCCCGAAACAGTCAGCCATTGAAAACCCTATGAGGGTCGCTATGCACCGACTCGATGGCACCTAACAACAACAACAACATGTGCCTGAAAAAGCAGAAAACAGCAAGTCAGAGTCCTAGCCAAATTAGGTGGATCATTATGGAGGAGAGTGATAAGCAATCTGGTGCAGGGAATAGAAGCAATTATGGAGCACTTACTGTGTGCTTGGTATTGTTCTCAGTGCTTAGTATGTATTAACATCTTTAGTCCTTTCAACACAGCTATTATTGGCTGCAATTTATGGATAAGGAAACTAGGTTCAGAGAAATTGAGCTAGCTGGCCAAGGTCGCAGAGCTAGTAAGAGAGAGAATCAGGGTACAAGCCCTGCGAGGGGTCCGCTGAGGCCGTATCCCCCACACCACCAAGAACACGCGATCATGGCTGTGTGGGTGGAGTGTACAGGGTGTGGAAGAAGCCCGAGAGGTGGCCGTCGATGCTGTTGGGGCCACAAGCCAGGACTCAGAGCAGAAGAGCCTGCGAGCTGGGGCTCCACAGATAAATGGACTCGCGCACTGGAGAGCTTTATTGATTGACTCCTTACGGACTCATTTATTCATTCATGCCACACACAAGTGCCCGGCCCCAGAGGAGAGCCTGGAAACGCTGTGCCAAACAGAACCAGACAGGGAGACAGGGAGGCCCAGGGTGGATGTCGAAGCTGCCATAGAACGGATGCTCACACAGCCAACTGGTCCACCCCAGGGCCGGCACTGGACCTGCGCAGCGCTTCGGAAACTCTACTGGCAGCTGGGCCCTTTGATGCCTCCCTCTGAGCCCAGCCTGCTCCAGCTGGACCTGGCACTGGGGCTGGAGAGGCGGAAGGCCCTGCTCAGGGCCCCAGAGGGTGTGCCTGGAGGTCAGCTACTAGAGATTTCAGATGCAGATTTAGGAAATGCTCCCATCTCTGGCTGAGGATGCGTTTAAACGTGTTCACACAGCCCTGTATTTGCGACGTATTTGTCCCTGTGGAGGTGGGTCCAGGGCGTTTTGCTTTCCCAACTCCAAGTTCGTAGGCCCGGCTCGCCACTGGTCAAGGCAAAATGAAAGCGAGGGTACCGAGCCCTGTACTGGGCTTTCCTTCCACATCCTACAAAGCACCTGCCTTGCCCTGCACTCCCCTCTGGACAAGAGTGGCCTTGGTATGCCTCGGCCTGGCTTCTCCGTGAACCCCCTTCTGAGACTGGACCTTTTGCTTTCCTCTTCCTGAAGATGGGATGTCCCCAGAGCTCAACAAACAGGGGGACACAGTGACCTGCTCCAGGGGCCTCGCCACCCTCTGGGGATCCAGCAACTCGCAGCTGGAGGCTGGGAAGGCCAGGAGAGGGGCGAATCCATGGCCGCAGCCATGTTCGCCATGTCTCTGGGGGCTTCACATCATTGGGATACAGCACCTGCGGGGTGATTGGCTGAAGCAACGCCCATTGATGGCGGTGGGGCCACAGCTGTCTCCAGTGCCCATGGCCACGATTCCTGGCACCTGCCTGGCTGACCTGCCTCCCAGGCCGCACTCACAGCCTCCTGCTCAGCACCCCTTTGAAAACCAGCACCAGGACACATCCCAGAGGGTGAGCCGGGGGCTCTGGTGACCCAGGGAGGCCAGGAGGGCAAGGCAGAGAGACGCATGGTGCCTGCTTCTAAAGGGGTCCCCAGCGATCCCCGTCACCTGCGTTTGTGTGACCCTCTCTCCCTGAGCATGGGTTGGGCCTAGTGACTCTGTTCTAATGGTGGAATTGGGAAAAGTTGATTCGGAGATTGGGTTATAAGAAACTGTGACTTCAGTCTTGCTGGCACGCTCTGGCCCTGTCCCTTGCTGGTTCCGTGACGCACACCGCCATGTTGTCAGCAGCCCCAGGGCAGTGCCCATATGGTGAGGAACCAAGAGAGGCCCGTAGATGCCAGCCCACGAGGAACTGAGGTCCTCAGTCCCAAAAGCCATGAGCAACTGAAGCCCACCAAGCAGAGGTGTGTCCCCTTCAGCTGACCGCAGCCCTGGGGGGCAGCCCAGAGCCAGGGGACCAGCTAAGCTGCAGCTGGGTTCCATGCCATGCCATGATTTGAATCCCAAATGTCCCCCAAAGGCCATGTGCTTGAATCCCAAAGGTCTGCAGCTGGCGGCACTGTGCTGGGAGGTTATGGAAATTTGGGAAATGGGACCTGGCTCTGTGGAAGTGGCTTGCTGGGGATGGGCCTTTCGAGGTTTTACCCAGATGCCTCGGTTCTGGCTGTGCTCTGGTTGAGCTCTGCTCCTGAAGTTCTCTGCCATGCCTGCCCAGCAGCCATACTTTCCCACCTCTGTGGACAAATACTCTCTAAAGCATGAGCTTCCAATAAGTCATTCCTCCTATAAGTTTATTTTGGTCAGATATTTTCCACAGCAGTGCACCAGCTAACACAATGGAATATAATAAAAAGTATATATACTCTAAGCTTCTAACTGTTGGGGTAACTTGTTACGCAGCAGCAGATCACTGATACAGGACGTGAGCAGGAACAGAACAATGCATGTGAGGGAGACACCCCCTAGGCTTATAGCCCTTGAAGAAACTTGTCCCCCATTGGACAGATGAGCACATTCAGAGGTAAGAGAGACCTGGCCACAGCTGACTTGTCCTCAAGCTGCATCTCAGACTCCAGCCTCCCGGCTCCCTGACCAGGACTCTTCCAGCTGGAGCCTGCCTTGCCACAGGCAGCTATGCCCTTTGTGGGGGATTTTAAATTTGGGTTTAGGAAATGCTCACACTTCTCACTGAGGGTGTGGTTAAATGTGCTCCGTGTGCAACGAGTCTTGTGTTATGGTGGGTGGTCCTGCGGTAGAGGGCAGGTGGTGGTGGATCTGAAATATTTCCCCACTGCAGAGATTTTCAGAACATGTCTAGAGCCCATGACATGTGCGTGCGTAGCAGGGGAAGGTTGAAGGGCCCTTTTGGAGCCATGAAGAAATTCCTAATGCAGACCATCTCTTCCATTCTCCTGGGCATGTGGCTCGGCATTCCTGGAGCTTTTGTTTTGACAGCAGACTGAGACCTATTTATTACTCACCTGCTCCGTGAATTATTAACAGTGACCAAAATGTGCTATTCATAGGCTCTGCACTGAGGTTTGTTTTTCAAGAGCCCCACATGCCTCACGCCGTGTGACAGCATCCCGGACCTCCTGCCCTGCACGGGCCCATGCCGAGCGTCGATTCCTCGATTCTGGGGTGCGGTGCGGGGGCGGGGATGCTCTGCTACCAGTGAATCAGCAGGGTGGTCTTAAGGAAGCTGTGGTTCCCAATCACTACTCTTCTTGCTTCATAATTAGCAAGACCTGCTGGGTTAATGTCACCGTTACCAATTCAGTGTGCCAGGGGCGGTTTGGTTAAGTTCGTATTGTTCAGTTCATCCTGCTGGGTTGTGGTTAGGTAGGAATGATCCACGCGTGGCCGACCGGGGCACGTGTGTGCAGTTGCATGGGTGGAGATGCCTTGCTGTTACCTCCAACTTCCTTTTTCATCTGTGAGATGGGCACACGTAGGAACCTTCTGTTCCACGGAAGCAGTCTGTGTCAGGGAGCCTGGGAGTGTCCTCCTGTCTAGGGCCTCGCCTTTGCCTCCAGATGCAGGCCAGATGTGTCCCTTCTGTGCAGAGCCCTGGCAGGGGCTGGGCATTGCCCATCCCTCTAGCTTCAACTCCCACCTTATTCCCTGCACCCCTTGGTGATGGGATGAATTGTGTCTCCGCTTTGTAGGTTGAAGTCCTCACCCCCATAATCTCAGAATGAGGTGTGCGGGAACAGCCCCCCAAATCCCCTCCTTGCTCCTGGTCCTATTCTTCAAAGATGGGAGGAGAAACCTCACCTTAGTGATACTGCTGACTCAGTGTCTGTGCTGTATCTGCAATATCTGTGCAGTCTCTGTGGAGTGAGTTTACTTTCTCCTGTTTGACAGAGGGGAAAACCAAGGTCTCAAATGGGCCTTGGAAATTGTTGACCAAGATCGCACCATTTATATACACTAGGATCAGGATGGGGCTGGAATTTAGCTCAGTTGGTAGAGCACCGCTCTGCAGTCTCTGAGGTCCCAGGTTTGATTCCCAGCACAGCAAAAGCGGGAGAAGGACGTGGCAATCCACTCCGATGGCAATCCACTCCCAAGGCAATCCCAAAACAATCAGCCATCGAAAACCCTGTGAGGGTTGCTATGAGTCGGACACAACTCGACAGCATCTAACAACAACAACAGGATTAGGACTGGGCCCCTGTCTGCCTGATTGCCAAGTGAGAGCCCAAGTCTGGGCCCCCAAGTGTTGCCCCTCGACCTCCAGAGGTGGATGAGGGCGTGGATCTCGCATGCGGCCGGTAGCCAAAGGGCTCTCACTTCCCAAGATTAATTCAGTGGGCTGGGAGCATAGCAAGAAATAAGGGCTCCCATCCCACCTGGGTTTACCCACTGTCATGGTTTGAATATAAAATGTCCCTCAAAGGTCATGTAGTTTAACTGGTGGCACTGTAGTTCCCCAGCTGGTGGCTCTGTCCTGGAAGATTGTGGATCCCTGGGAGGTAGGATCTAGCGTAGAGGAAATGCATCACTGGGGAGGGTTGGAAGGTTTCCACCCAGGACCCACGGTTCCAGGAAGCTCTCTGTTCCTGACCCACCATGTGATGAGATCATCTGCCACAGGTCCCACTGCCACCATGCCTGCCCACCTCTGTGGTGGACTGATCCCTCACTGTGGGCTTCCCCTCAACCTTTTCTCTTTAAGTTTGTTTGGGTTGGTTTTCTGCTACAGCAATGACCACCTGACTAATTCACCCACTTCATGGTCTCAGGAGATGGACCTTTCTCCCTGCTCACACAGACAGTCAGGACAAGAGGCGTGTCCCCCTGTCCCTACCCCTTACCCTCCCAAGCCCTTGGACAGTTACCTTGGTGCTATAGTGGGCAGATGGCTGAGTTCAAGGAACGTCGTCATTGGTCCTGCCGAGGTCCATGGGTGCAGAGTCTGAAGTCCAGGTGTCTGGGGACAGCTAAGGCCAATTCATTGCTATTGTTGAATATCCTGTGGGGAGAGACTCCAGGATTTTGGAGAAAGGATGCCAGAAAAAGTGACATTATGTCTAGGGACACTTGGAGGTGACAGGGCCAGGATAGGCATGGGGATAGAGGACTGGCAGAGAGAAGAGCCACCACCATGTAGGTAGAGCCCCACTGCAAGGTGGGGTACCATGCTTCCCAGGCCCCCAGAGACTGAGACAATCAAAGCAGTGTGAAATTTGGAGTCAGGTGGCCAGGGCTCCACGCCACCTCAGCCCCTGACTGTGCCTGGTTGTGGACCAGTGACTTCCCCTCTCTGACTTAGTTTCCCCATCTGTAAATGGCAGATCATCGTGTCTTCCTTTTAGGACCACTGTGTAGACTGAATAAATTCGTCTACGTAAGTGGCTAAATTCATGCCTGGCTTGCTATAGCAGTTACAATTGGCACCCAGGGGGAAGATTCCTCCCAGGGAGTCCCGCTTCGTGGGAATCTAAGGGCCCCACATTCAAGCCCAGCTCCCCGTGTGTCACAAAGCATTCCTGACCATCGGCCCATTTCCTTTGTCTGGGACTTGCCGGGCTGCCCAGCTTGGTTAGAGGTATGTATTGGGACAGAGGGAAACATTAGGACATCCTGGAGAGGGACCCCAGTCATCCATGACCATTACTGGGCTCTGCCCACTAGGGAGGGCGGGGACGCTGGCTGGATCTGAAGCTGGGAAAGTAGGTCAGTGCGTAAGCGGGAGCAGCCGGCAGGGCTCTGCCTGGTTCCCATAACCACAGTGCTAAGAAGCTGCAACAGACCCCTCACCATGTTCTCCTGGCCTGGGCCTCGCCTATACTCAACACCACAGACCCCATCCAAATCCACGTCTCTTCCTTGAATCTGCATGTACCCCACGCCCCTGCCTCCTTGCAGTCTCTCACTCTTTGAAGTTCAAGGCCCCAGAGCAGCCTGGCAGGCAGGAGCCTCTGACCTTTTGGAGGGCACAGCATGCAAGAGGCCAACCCTGAGCAGGGGCCAGGAAAACAGCCAGGCGAACAGAGGCGAGGCTGGGGATGGGGAGGGACGGGAGCCTGGAGCCTTTGTCTGGGCCCGGGCCGTCCAGTGCCATGCTGGCTGCCGCTATTAAAACGTCGATCTCTCGCCACCCACAGCTGCCCCCTTCCAGCCCCGGGAGAAGGCAGGGGGATTCGCCGTTTTGTTTTTCCCGGGCATATTGATGTCTCCTTTGGGGAGCCCGTTCGATGCCAGCGCTGGAAAGCCGCTTGGAGCAGAAAGGCCAGAATAAAAACGGCTGCACAGAGGGACCCCCGCGGACCCCTGATTTCCAGAGGCTTATGGATCAGAAGGAGAAGCTGCTCATCCGTTTTTTCTCGGCCGCTGATGGTTTTGTTCTCGTCCTCCCAGCTGCCTCGCACTCCTGCCTTTCTCCTCCTTTCATTGCTGCTCAGTGCTGCTCTGAGAGAAAAAAAAGAAAAAATTGAGCTTCTCTGATCTGTTCCACACAGGGGCCTGGGGACAAGAGGCTGACAGGTGTCTCATGACCAGTGGCCAGCGCGGGAATGCTGTATGGAGCATGATGACTGCTGTTCTCCTCCTGGCTCTGTCCGCAAAGAAGCCGGAGGAGCTTCCAGCCGGGGTGTGGTCCTAGTGGGCGTCTGTAAATTTGTGCCAACCGGAGCCAGCAAACCTGGGCGAGATGCCTGCTCTGTGATGTCCCCGGGTCACAGCTCACGGCACAAATTCCCAGGCCTCAGTTTCAGGCATGAGGCTACTGATCCCCTCCTACACCCGAGAGCTGGCACAAAGACCCAGGGCAATCCTGCCACCCCACTGGCTCAGCGTTACCCCACCCCGCACCCGTGTGCACAGCTCCTCCCTCTTGCTGTCTCCTTTATTTCCTTTCTGAACCCTCAGGCATTGCCTCTCCCTTGCTCGGCCTTGCTCTGCTTTTGCTGTCTTCCAAAAGCGCAGGGCGGAGATACTGGACTGGGGAAGCCATAGTCCCCACCCTGTGGGAACAGCCATGGACCCATCTCTCACCTTTTCCATGCACCACCTCCTCGGCCGCAAGACAGATCGTCCTGGAGCCGCTGCCGAAGGACGAATGAGCCTGAATAAGTTAAAACTTGAGACCTAGAGGAGGGTCGGCCGCGGGCCGCTCCATCGTGCCTGCTGCTGCTCTCCCCCTACCCCGCTGTATGTATGGGTGTGTGTGGGGTTCCAGGGGAATTGAGAAACAGACTCTGAGTGGTAGGGGTGCCTTTGAAAGAGAAGGCAGGACTGCCAGCCCCCTACCCCTCCAAGCTGACCGTGATGCCTTGCAGCTGGCCGCTCCCCTCAACCTTGTCTCCCTCAGTCTCTTGTTCGCTCACCTGCTGCCTTCCTGTCTGAAAACTCCCTTCGCTGGCGGGCTGTGGGGCCCTGGCTCCTCTCCGACCACACCTACTTTGGGTCTCCTCTGTGTGTGGGGGCTTCTGCTCTGTGTGTGGGTCTGCTCTGTGTGTGTGTGCGCGCATGCACGCGCGTGCACGAGAATCAAATCCAGGGCCTCAAGCATGTTTGGCAAGCGCTGTACCACTGAGCTGCACCCTCAGCCCTCTTCTGCTTGGTACACAGTAGGGATGGTGGGCCCCAGGCAACCTACCCTCAATGCTATGCTCAAAGAGCGCCTGAGAGGTCTTCCCGCGGGGCTGTCCGCGGCAGCTCTCCCGCACACTCTCCATGCCATGGATTGGAACACCGCCTGTGCGCCTGTGATTGCACGCACTCTTCGCATTCTTTCCTAACGTGCGCGCACGTGGGTGCACGGGGTACCCTTTTCAGCCTCCCATGCTTGCGTGTGATTGCGCACTGTGTGAGATTGTGCTTGTGCCCAAGCAGGTGCCCCTGTGTGCCCAGGTCCTGAGGTAGGCGGGGCGGCACGTGCGCCAGTTGCGCGTTCCCATGGGTCCGGCTCCGCCCACGTGGGTGCGGGTGGCGTGTGAGGGTGGACGTGCTCACGGCTGCTCTTGCTTCTTCCGCACGTGAGCAGCGAGACAGGCCCCTTGTTACCATGTCATCTTATTAAACGCCCGGCATGTTAATAGCACCGACGACACCGGTTATGAAAAGCTCTTTATTAAAAATAATAAGAAATGGCCCTCTTGTTCCACAACTTCAGAGCCACGTGTGGCGGCACAGGCTGGCAGGTTATTAAAGTGGGATCGAGAAAATGCCTTTAATATGCCTTCCGCGGTGATTGCTTGGTAGATCTGCATCGTTACCAGCCGCTGGCCCAGCTGCCTCAGTCTCCCCAGCCTGCTCCAGGGGATGGCACAGGTTGGGAGAAGCTTATGGAAAGATGCTCCGGAGGAGGCAGAGACTGTGTCCCTGTGGCTTCACCTTTGAAGGATGCTTTGCTGGGCTGGGACTCTGTCTCTGGTTCCTGTAGGTCACCTGGACCCAGGGCTGGGCAGGCAAGGGAACAGATTGGCTTCTAGAGAGTGAACCTCAGAGCTGGGCGCTGTGGCACACACCTGTAATCCCAGCAGCTCAGGAGGCTGAGGCAGGAGGATCACAAGTTTGAGACCAGAGGCAGTCTGCATAACTTAGTGAGACCCTGCCTCAAAAAGTAAAAAAATGGGCTGGGGGTACAGCTCAGTGGTCCAGCACTTGCAGAGCATGCAAGTGCGAGGCCCTGGGTTCAACCCCCAGTGCCGCCAAACAAAACAAAACAACTCTAGAAAGTGAACCTCTACCCCAGCTTGGTGGCCCCTTAGGAAGATCTCCCGCCGCCTCTGTGGTCTGGGGTAACCAAACCTCTTCCCTCCCTTGCTGCCTTCCTGAGCCGGGAGAGGGGGCTCCAGGGCAAATGGGAGCCCAAGAAAGAGAGCACCCATTGGCGCCCTATGCCAGGCTTTTCAAACCTGGCTGCATACACAAATGACTTTGGGGACCCTGTCACAGAATGACCCAGGAGGTCAGGGGTGGGCTTGGAATGCCACAATTCAAACCAGGTCTCAGGGGCCGCGGCTCCCGGCAGCCCAGAGATGGAGCTCTGAGCAACAGGTCCTGTGTGCTCCTCAGGGAAGGGAAGACAGTGGGGACCTATGGCAGCCAGAGCTCCGCGGTGTCCTTGGGCCGGGGGCCGCAGGAGGGCAGGGGCTGCATCTTTCCTACTGACGCCTCCCACTGGCTCCCACAGTGTCCAAGCCAGAGCTCTGCGTGGGGGGCAGGGGATGCCCGAACTTCAAGAAAGGAAGATGGGAAGCCCAGTTGCTGAGCACCTCCTGCAGTCTAGCGAAGCAGCTCTCACTCCTCTTCTGGAGAGGAAGAAACCGAGGCTCAGGCAGTGCAGCCCTTCGTGCAAGTGTTGCCGCATGGGAGACGGAAAGAACCTTGAGAGACTCAGGACTTGGGTAAAATAATAAAATTTAGAGCTGCGCACAGTGGCGCACACCTGTCATCCCAGCGGCTCAGGAGGCAGAGGCAGGAGGATCGCAAGTTCGAGACCAGAGGTAGTCTGCGTAACTTAGCAAGACCCTGTCTCCAAAAAAAAAAAACGTAAAAAAATGGGCTGGGGTTGCAGCTCAGTGGTCCAGCACTTGCAAAGCATGCAGGCGCGAGCCCCTGGGTTCAACCCCCAGTACTGCAAAAAAAAAAAAAAAAAAAAGAATAAAATAAAATAAAAAAATTATTGCCAGCAAGGCAAACATGGCGGCATTTTACTTTTGATTTAAGCCTTCCACAACACAAGGACTCAGGCTACTAGGCGCCCCAGGCAGCCTTGACCTCAGGTCTGCCGGATTCCCAAGCCTGCTTTTCCTACCAAAGCAGAACAAAGAGGTCCCCTGACTTCCTCTCACGGCTCCCAGCACTCCCAGGGCACCGAAGACCTGGAGGCAGGGAAAGTGCCTGTCTCATTACTTCCTGAACGCCCTCCCTAGGGGGACCCCCAGGCCTTTACTAACATTAGTTGTGACTACAAACATGTCTTACGGCGCCTCCATGTTGCCCGGGGCACACAAACAGATGCTTCCTTTGCAGATGGGTTTCAAGGCTCAAGGGATGGCCCTGTCTGAGGGCCATCCAGGCAGCCAGAGTCTAAGAAGAAGCCAGCCCTTCTTAGCATCCACCTTGCTCTGGGTGCCATAGGGAAGAAAATGACAACAGGGACGGAGGCAGCAGCTGTAGCTAGAATTCGCTGAGGGATTACTATGGGTCAACAGCAATGTGTGGGTTATCTCTTTAAACTCCCCATTACTCCTCAAAACAATCCACCATTGAAAATTCTATGACTAGCAAAGAAGCACTGACATAGTGCTGGGCATGGCACAGAGTCCAGGAATGTTTTGTTCTATTGTACATTTGGTCCCTATGAGTCGGACCGGACTCAACGGCACTAACAACAACAACAGCAACATTCCACATGTATAACTTTCTATGTTCTGTTTTGTTTTTCAAGACAGGGTCTTGCTCCACAGCCCAGGCTGGTCTTGAACTTCTGATCCTTTTTGCCTTAGCCTCCTGAGTGCTGAGCCACACCCCACCTGGCCCTCACACAACTATTTTTAGTCCCACCTTCAGATGAAGACCCTAAGGGTCAGGGAGGTGAGGTGACTTGCTTGAGGAGATGCAGCTAATATGGCCAGAGCTGGGCTTTGAGCCCCAGCAGCCTGGTTTCAGGGCCCACGAGTGTCAGGGTCTCTCTGTTTCCCATAAAACCCCTGAGGTTAAACAAGGTCTATGGGAATCCCTGCCAGCCTTGCAAACCACAAGTCCCAGGACAGCCAGGCAGGACAAGGGGGACCCATCAGCTGGGATGGTACCGCCCCTCACTTGATAGAGGGGAGCCTGAGGCCAGGGGGAGAGGCAGCTGACCAAGGTCACACAGCTCCGGGAGAGCGGGACTCAGCTGTCCCTTTGTCTAGTCTCATCGCCGCCTGGGAGGTCTCCCCAGGGTCCTCCAGGCCTGGTGTCTGAGGGAGGCGACTTCTTCCACCTGGGGAAGCCAGGCAATCGCTTGGTGTTTGGGAAGCCCAGCGCCTGGCACGCCAGCATTCAGTGCCTGAGTGTGGCGACACCAGGGGTCACGTTGCTCCTGCACCCTGTAGACCACACTGGACCCAGAAACAGGCCCCCATGGCCCTGAGGAGCTCCCGCCCAGTAGCCAGGGCATCACTGAGGTGTGGGGACTGAGCTTGGAGGGCAAGATGGTGAGCTTTCCCAGGATTCCATGGCGGTCGCCCTGCGTCCTCCAAAGAGAGTCTTGCCGACCCTCTCCCTTGTTAACGGTGAGAGGGTAAATCGGTGTGGTTGCTTTGGGGGGCAGTGTGACGATAATACCACATTTTCAACGCACAAACCCTTTGGCCCATTTATGCATAGCCAGGATTTTCACCTATAGACTCGTTCTTTTTTTCCCCTCCCTTTTACTGGTAAATGTTGGGGGTGGTAAAGAGTAATACAGCATTTGCTTTGTCCATTATGCAGCCATCACATCACTTTTGGTTAGACTCTTATCACTTATGAGATTGATGGAACCTTTTGACTAATGTAGTAAAACTCAACATGTGGGTTGTTGTTGTTAGGTGCAGTCGAGTCGGTATCCGACTCATAGCAACCCTACGTACAACCAGCGAAACACTATTGTCAGTGCTTCTCTGCTGTTCATAGGGTTCTCAATGGCGGATTGATTTTTGGGAGGGGGTTGCCAGGTCCTTCTCCCAAACCTACAGCTTCTGGTGTTCCCAGGCGGTCTCCCATCCAAGGACTAACCTGGCCCGACCCTGCTTAGCTTCGAGATCTGACGGGATGGGATGCCACAGGGCTATGGCTGCAGGCTTCCCATGTGGGTTAGGTTCCCCTATTTTTCCCATGTCCTCATGAACTTGTGTCCTTTACACTGAGATCCTCCTCTCCCCCTTTATCCCTCTGCATTGTTTCTCCTCCTCATCCCACCTTCTGCAATTTTCACTTAGCTGTGCTAGACTCATTCTTATATTTAGATATAAATATATCTTATATATATTCTTAAATATACATCCTATACATATTCTC